>JBBIGC010000007.1:7684478-7697820 GCA_037576955.1 Lepidarchus adonis
TTCCATGTGGGATTGAAAAGGAAGCCTGAGGAAACTGAAACTGTCACATGACTCCTATCTTATCCCTGATTGGTGGAATTGGTAGTGTTACAACTATCCCTGTGTAACAACTATACCCGGTCTCCCCTACTATATATATATTTGTATTAGTACTAATTTGTATTACTATATACGACTATAAACAAACAAACTAACTAACTAACAAACAAACAAATAAATAAAGAATGAATGAATGAATGAATGAATGAATGTCTCACTTTTCCTCTGTCCTCCAACGACGCAGGTTTTGGTGGTGTCGACACAGGGCATCACAGCACAGTTCTCCAGCCGGCCACTCTGGCCACAGATGCATACCTCATAGCATCCCAGTTGACCACTGCGCACTGGCACCTGGATCTTTGCCTCCATATGCACTAGAAACTCAGATGCTTCACCCAGTTTGCAGCCTGCCACCAAAGAGATTTCCTATCAAACATTCACCTTACCCCAACCTGGGATGTACTTGCCACCAGCTCATCACCTCATAAATTAAAGAAACACCAAACACTAAACATGATTTGGCTGATTTATTAACTAGCAATTAACAATTGAAAATTGTGTATATATATTTTTTTCATGAAACTATTATTTTAAAAAAAGTCTTCATCAACCTGCAGCTGAGAAACGAGAAAACATATTTTTAGAATAGAATAGAATAGCTGGTTTGTCATTATAATACTTAACAGAGTGAAATGTGGGTGATATGAAAGAAAAAAGAGTACCAGGCACACAGAAGTAAGGCAGGCAGTCTTGTCCTGGGTGACAGCCCTTCCTGTTGACTTCACACAGATGGTTGCTGGGACACGGGTTGGGATTACAGGGATGAATCACCTCTTCTATGATGTTATCAAAGGGGCTGGGGGCTGTAGGCATCAACATGATTTCACATACAGATTAACTTCTTGTTTGTAGACAGCAAAACTCAGCTAAAGCTGGGGAATGTAAGGGACTCACTGAGGTATCTGTGCAGGGGAATGCATCGCTCTGGATCATCAGTAGGGGACAGGAAATCACAGATACGCTCAGGGGTCTGCCCTTCTGGGAAGCGTGTGAAGTCCCCACAGTGGGTCAAGATGTCCACACAGTCTGACCTAAGAGTACACATGCAAAATTAGACATGAATCCATTCAAAGATACCATTAACAACAACAATAATAATAATAATAATAATGAAGAATATTTTATATAATGTTTGTAAAGCAAACTAATTACTTTAATTTGGTGTAACCATTCCTGGAAAACCAAAGGTTTGTCGTTTGAGATAACATACAATGGGATAACATACAATTTGTGAAAATGGAAAAAACATTTATTTAGATAATTCTTTAAGATAAGACAAGGCTATTATATATAATCTTAAGTACTTGCAAAATGTTCAACATAAAACCTAATTTAAATTGTAACATGCACATGACAGAAGCACATTTTTCTGCCGACCTGAGTTTAGTCACAGATATACATCAGCACCCTCTCCACCTCTATGTTCAAATGGATGAGATGAAAGCCTGCTTCCTGTCGACTGTGCACACCATAAAATGGCCTCATCCCTAAGAATTCATTGTTACATTTGAAGTTCTTTTCTGGCCTGTTTTCAGCTGTCATGAAACGTACAGTAATCCTAGCCTGACTCAACAAATCTGACATCCCGGGGTGTAATTTCCGCCCCTAGCCGCTTGTCTGGCGTCGTCTTATTCACCCACACCAACTCAAGAATGCACAGCACTTTGTTTCTTTGCCCACTGTCAAGCACTGGAACAACATAGCTCTACCACCTTCAAACACATCTGGAAACAAGCCAACTAGGTGAAGACTGACAAATGCTGCTCTCTTCACTTGTTTAATTCTATTTTATTAAAATAATATAGCACTTTTTACAACAGTCATTGTTAAAATAAGTTTGTCTTAAGTTTGTGACTTTTCCTATTGTTTTAGCAGCATCAAAAGACAAGCATGCAAAGCAGAATATATAAAGGATGTTTTCTTTCAACATAATTTTTTTCCATAAAATAACCTTTTGTTCATTACATCTAAATTGAAAGTTTAAAATATTAAGAAATCGTTTGCCAGATTCAATACATTGGTCATGAAAAAATATAGAAATGACATACTTTTTAAATGGTTTTAATGGTTAATAGAGAATTTTTCTTTCTCATTCTTTGTGACTGATTGGAATAATGTGAAGGCATTACACAATTTATTTAGTGAATTCAGATACTTTCTGGAGCCCACTGCTGACACAGGCTTTCAGTTGCACAGACACAGCTTGCGTAATATAAAAAAAACTGGAAAGAAAATGGGACACTGACGCAGCTCCAGATGAGCCTAGGCTCACAGTGGAAAATATCCTGTTTACTGTTTGAAAGCAGACAACTCAAGTTAACTAAGTTTTAATGAACAATCAGTGGGGGTTGAGTGGCAAAACTTTTCCCTAAGCTCATGAGTAAGACACAATAAGAGGAACAAAAACTTAAAAGTGAATTAATTTGTCTTTAAAGTGGATAGTGGAATTATGGTCAAAAGAAGCATGTACTTTTACACAAACTGACTTGGTCCATCCCCTGTAAGGCATCCATGCGTGTGCAAACTAACTATTGTTGAAGCGACTTTTAAAGAAACTGGTAAATAATATTCATGACTAAGGTTAAAAGTTAGAAAAAAAGGGGCAGTGGCAGTGGGGGCCCAGTGGTTAGGACCTTGCCCCGGGACCTTGTTCCATGTTGTGGTACACTTTGTGTGCAATTGAGTGTGTTCACAATGACAAATTTTCATTTATTAATTTTAACAAAAATTTTGACAAAACTGCAAACCAAAAAAGAATTAGATGTAGATGTGCAAACTCAGAAACACTGAAACTACAGTACAGCAGAGCAGGTCGGATGGCACACTAGAAAAGTGCAAACAAGGGAACATAGCTGATATCCTTCAACAAACATCACGTAAGCCTGTAAGAATACGTGACTGTCCACAACATCCAGAATAAACTATTCAATGCTTTTTCTAAGCATACATACAAGGAGACATGCTGAAACAGGACGCATGAAGGAGGGATGCTGATGGATGTGTATGAGGTCACGCCCTGCCATCACTCACTGACACAGGCTTTTGTCACAAGCTGCTGGAGTCAGGGTGGTTCTCGTCAAAGGGTGAAGAGACATCATTCCAGAACACTCTCCAGAAGAGTTGCGTGAGGACGACTAATCCTCACAACACCGGAGCGCCCGCTGATCGCCAACCAGACAAGCTTTTGCTCCAAGTGTAAATACAGGTGTGATAAATGCAAACAAAACAGTGAGTGATGTGTCTGAGTGTGAATGGAACTGTCAGGTGGAATATCTCTTGACAACTCTCTGCTGTGCACATCAGTCATGTCCTATCATCAGTCAGCTGCTAAGTGAGTTCTTGTCGTTTGACGATTTTAATATCCTGGTGCTGTACTGAGATGAATCTGAAGCTTCAAGTCAAAGACTTGCACTGCTTACAGCAAAGCAACTTGGAACAAACAGCCTGAAAGATGAACCCAGCAGTGACTCACTGGCCTCACGCTCAGTACAACCAAACCACAGCACCTTTAGAGCCATGTGGAGGCAAGGAACATATCTCAGAACATATGGGAACTTGCAAATAACTAACCAAAATTGTTGTTGTAATTGTTTCATCCAAAAAAACAACTACATTACAGCTAGATCTGCATTTCTGATCCATCAGCTGGGAATTTCAATCGAATGTTAATGTTAATTCATTCAGTAATTAGGTCACTATGAAATGAATTATGTAGTTTTGTATTATAATAAAATGATTGTAATTAATTATACCCAATGTAAAGCAAATAACGATAGACCTCAATAGCCCATTACCCAATGAAGGATGTTCATACTAAAATCTGCAGGACCTTTAAGTGGCCACAAGCACAAAATAGCCCAATGTTACTGCGCAGCTGTAAAGGGTTTAATACACACTTGCAGATGACGCTGCCTCTTGATTTGCTGTAGCACGGTTTGATCTGCAAAGCACAGGCCACAGCTTTCCACATTTCAGGCTGGCACTTTCTGATATCCAGAACGGGAATGTTCATCAAAGGCATCCGGATGGTTCCATTGGACCACAGTTTAATGTCATTCATGGCACCCTGATCTGACTGGATGTTGCAGCTCCTGAAAAGCTCTGTGGGCCTGAAAATAGAGAAATGTAAGAGATATGAATCTAAATCCAGAGAAAAAAGTACTCTTTAAATAGTATCATTTTATGATTACTGTGACGTATGAACTATTACATTTTTCTGAACCATCTCTGAAATAACAAAATAATAATCACGCTATTTTCTAATGTTTAAGCACTCTGTATTCTGTTTATTAGAATGTTTTTTTTGGTATGAAGAGCAGGATTGTCCTAAATTATCCTTCTCAATTAAAATTATTTATTCTCAATCTCTTGTTAGAACACACTTTTGGTCCAAAGATGGTTTAATGAACTGATGGAGTAGATGTATGTGGAATGAATTTCTATGTAGCAATGTCACAAATATTCACAAATAAATCTTTTATAGTGTTTAAAATTCTAAGTTATTGCCAACAGATGAAAATATTTTTATTTTCATGAAAATATTTTGAAAAGCTAGGTGATTAAACTTCTGAGGGCCAGTATAACTCAAAGGATGCTTAAGGAATTCCCATTCCATTTTCAGCATATGGCTGCTGCTAATGCCCCACTCCAGACAGCCACTGTTTACTGCCACTCATCAGGGCTGAAACATGCCCCCAAACCGCACTACACTCAACAGTGGTAAAGGGAGACTTCCGGAGGAAACCTGCAGCAGAAGGAGCTCCCATTTCTTTAATGATCCACTACAGTGAGCTCTTTCAATGTTGCCACGGTGCCACAGTGAACTGATTTTTTAGACTGAGGTTGCCACATGTGGTTAGAGGTTTTCTCTTGGTCAGAGAATGGTTTGTTTACTATGTTTCGTGACCTCAGGAGGTCTCTTTAACCATTAAAGGGTGGGGCACAGTCTCATTTTATTTCAAGGTTACAAGAAATTGACACTGTGACTGGGAGTTTCCATTTTATTCAAAGCAATACATCTGATAAAAAAGATTTGTTTCAAAAGTAGATAAAAGCCTTACTGAAATGCAACTACTAAGTTTTTAACTTTTTACTACATCGATTTGTGTAAACTATAAAATTAAGGAATGCTGAGTCTTCAAAACATTAAGATAAATCACTAAAATTAACATAAATTATCATCTCATTATCCACCGCCTCAAGGGTTTTGCTCTGGTGGAGACTTCCTCTCCATGTCCATTTCCTCACCATAGAGATGATGCACATGCTAACTCAAATAGCATCCCCATAGAGTGATGAAGGTGATATATCCCACAGTGGGTGGCATCAGCATGCTTTCTCCTTCTATTATTAAATGGTCAGGGTTTACTGGTACGGTGGTGCACACCACAGGGTGGCCCTCAGAGCACACCGCAGGCATGCCCAATACCCCAAACCATGTTTGTCCCCAACACTTTGTGCTCTGTTTGCGTTCTGCATCAGCGCCAAGTCACCCACAGAGCAGGACACAACAGCTTTTGAAATCTGCAGGGGTGCCCACCACTGCAGTCTTCCCTAGGAATCTTTCAAAGGAAATCAAAGCCAAAGTTTGTTTTCCTGACCTTTGAATCCCGCCATGGAAGCAAGAGTGCCATCATCTAAGTAGAGACTCGCCATCCTCGTCCAGTCATAACAATACTCAGAATACCTCACACTGCATCAAATGCCTTCTCTTTTACAAATCATTTTATCTTGGCAAGCGAAAAAAATATATTTGCAAACCTCACATTAAAGCATTCTTAATAAGGTTGATTTTAATATATACAGTCATGTGGAAAAAGTAATAAAACCACATAGAAACTGTTAATTTTAACATTTCTTAGCAAGCTAACTTTTAATCCTCTTTAAAACTGTGCCTACAAATAGATGTAGTAGTAATAAATAAAAAATAAAAATTATATATAAACAAATAAAATATTCTTCTGTGGAAATAGTAAGTACACTCTTGACCTCAGACACAAGTATCACTACCTTTAACAGAAATCATTTCTTGTAGGAATGTTGCTTAGTTACATGGCTTTTTTGACTTGCAGAAAAATTTGACCACTCTTGACCACACAACATTTTTGTTGAACAGCTAAACATTTTGGTTTTACCTCAGGAAATCTAACATCAGACAACAGCTCTATAATACATATAGTATGTGCACATTGCATATCTGTGAAAGTAGGTCAGTGTACTTCTTACTAGTGCGCAACAGATATTTATAGGCTGGTCAATAATATTGGGTGGTACTGTGGTCCTCCAGATTATTGATATATGCAACAATGTTGTCAATAAAGCATATTTTGACTTGTTTTGTGTTTAAATAAAATGACATTCTTATGTAAAAAAACTTTTATATAAATGTCTGATAGTTACCATGTGCTTGAATCTATTATGGGCTGGACTACTTTAGACACAATACATTTTTAACTTTTATCTTTTTAAAAAGCAGACTTTAAGATGTGGATAACAAAATACACAAAACTTGTGTGGACTTGAGTTCAGTGTGGAAAGACTTAATTGCACAGTGCTCTGGCTCACCGATGCTCCAAATGACAGGGGTGATTCTTTTTTATCTGGGTGTCATGGCTCTGTTCTGGTACCTGTTATTAAAATTGGTGCAGTAGGTGAGATCCTTGCAGCCAAGCTGGCATGGCTCCCTCACGTCCGCGAGACAGGTTATCAGATCAGTCTCCACGGGGCTGTACTCACACAGCTGGTCAAACTCTTGCCATGTCTGAGTGCCCCAGTTGGTGCTGATCTTCTGGCACATGTCCCTGGTGGAAAAGGGGGGAAATAAACTGTACTGGAAGACATAGATGCACAGGATCATGCAAATGTTAAATATGGATATTTCTGCCTTTTAATACATTTTTCTCATTTAATAATATAAATAGATAGAGGTACTTTATTGTCTATCAGTGGGAAATTGGACTTTATTTTGATGTAAAGCATCTGTCTCAACGTATCACTGGCTGTAAGTCAGGCAATAGATCACCACCCAAATCAAAATATATGCCAAAGTTTCCTAGTGATAATGCATTATAAAATACTACCTAACTGCATTCTGATCATTGTGTTACCAAAGAGTCACTTTCATTTCATTAATAGTGAACCACTTGCTTCTTTCCAGCCACTCTTTTGTTTCACAGTCAGAACAGCTACAAGATTCACTTGTTTCTCCCAAACTTCAAGGATTCCTACAGGCACTAAGTAACTGTGAACTGACCTGCACAGTGAGGAATTAGCTTTGGAGCAGCAGTGGAGCTTGGCGCAGTCCATCTTGGCTGTGGGTGAGGTTTCTGGTTTGCTTTTGGTAGGAGGGTTAGCACTACCTAGAAAGCACTGCCACAGGGGGTCCTGAGGGAGGGGCTGGCTGCCACATTCAGCGATTAGACCCTCCATGATCTCATGCTCAGTGGTCATGGTGCGCAGAATGCGTTTACATGCTGTCTGGCAGTGCGCCTCCTCTGCACGCTCACAACAGTGAAGACCTAGAGGAGCACATACACGTACGGTTGGGAACGACAACACCATACACACGGAAATCCACTGGCACAAAGCAGTTATTCTTTACAACACATTTTACTACATTTTTAAATGCATTTTCACTGTTGTAGTTGTTCATTTAGAGCCTCAGACTTTACACTCTTTTCTCTACATTTAGCTAACTACTTCTGAAGCAAGATCATTAAGTGCCCAAACTACCCAAACTCAGAAATCAGACAACCCAGGGGAGAAAAAAAACATTAACAATAACAAATACCTAAATTAATTCAAACTAAACTGAACAAAACTAAACTAACTTTTATTTCAGAGTAAACACATATTAAAAGGTCATTAAACTGTACACAGTATTCCTACACATGACAAATCCTGCATGTTTCAGTTTATTTCCAGTATCTTCTATTTAATGTCTGTTATTGTAAGGTGTTGGGGTTTATGGAAGTAGGCGCAGGTGGAATATAGTAAATAGTACTCTGAATTTAATTAGTTAAAAAAACAAGTGAGCATGGGAACATTAAACATATATGAGAATAAGAATAAACATAAATTAGTACAAGAACAAACATTGGCTTTTAGATTAACATGCTCCCATAGAACAAACTTACAGTTCGCATATAAAGATGCAATAACCGCTAAGAAAGGACGGAAACAATGGGGTTATTATTATTATTATTATTTTCTTCTTTATTATTAGCCAATTAGTTGATTAGATGGATGAGGTGCGGGTGAGCTGGGAAAACACCAACATGCAAAGCAATGGTACTCCAGCACCAGGACTGAAAACAACTTAAATTTGGTGGGGTAACCGAAATTAACACAATGTCTATAATGTTATTCGTATATGATAAAAAATATCGGCATAATTTAAAACTTCATTTATGTATTTTTGACACCAAGAAAGTTCTCCTGGCAAAACGTTTGGCTGGTTACAGGTATAAACATGAACAAGCATTTAATTTAACCCTAACTTAATTTGTCCTAAATCTTTACTGTTCTGTCTTAAGTAAATGCAGTGTGTCAGTAACATGTCAGTAGATTGGGATTCTACAGATAACACACAACATCCACACAAAATAAAAAACGTCTATAATTTACAATGTTTAATTACAACTTTATTTTAAGTCATTCAGTTTAGAACAGAAATTAATAGTTTGGCAGGCAATACAAGTAAAGCGTCATAAGTCTGCTTCTATAGTAAGATAAAATATTTGAACTGAAACTTCATTATATGGATAGAAATGGTTAATGTAAACTATATTAAAATTATTTTTTGCAGTGGCAGTACAATAAGAATGTAGGAAGTGCACTCACTGTCGATGGGACTCCTGGTAGGGTAAGATTTGGTGTAGTTGGTCACACAGCCAATAAGCTGTGGGCTGATGCTCTGGCAGTACTGCTTGACAGCGTTGATTTGGGAGAGGGTGGGTGAGGAGTCAGTGCGGAAGATGGCCTGGCAATACTCACGGCAGTTAGTGTGTCTCCCTGCATAACTGCAGCAAACTGAACCCACTGAAAGAACACAGACGGTCCATGCCATTAACATTCCTTCATTGCTCTCAGTTACTCAAGTAAAAAATCAACAAGGATGCATTTAAAACGATTAAGCTGTAATTTTCATGTATATAATTTATCTGTTTTTAAAAAACGCATACCCTATCAGAAAAACAAAACAAAAAACAACAACAATTGTCTAGCCAATTACTAACATAATCTACAGCGACAGTTTCACTCACATGCATGCAGAAACCTGTCTACTGAAATGCACACAAGCAACATCCCTAAGCTGCATATGGTCAGAGAAACAGATCTGCTGTGGGCCCCTTGGGTCACTCAAACTGCAGCTTACGTTCCAATATGCAAAGGGCCACATGTCTGGCTGTTCAAAGTCTGGACAGGAAGCCTATACCGTGACTGACGGTGTCTGCAGGGCAGCACTCTCACATATGAACACAAATAAGCATTTCATTCACTGGTCAGCCGAATGGCAGGCTAAATTTCAGCAGGATGGGGGTCATGAACCTGCCCTGCAGGCATATAAACACGACCAAGCAGAATGGTGTCTCTTTTCCATTTTCACATATGTTAAAGCACATAGAATTTACACAGTACTTTGGACAATACATTTATATAACACTGAAGTATACAAAATTGGAATATACAGGTATATAGTTGCTTTCAGAGATTTAAAAAAAAAATTTTCTGATGTAAAAATAAATAAATAAATAAATGAACATTGCTTCCATCCTGTTATCATTGCATTGTGCAAGTTATAATGCCTGAACCAACGAAAAATGCCCAAAATGGCCTGTAATAATGAACAGCTGCATGAATATCCATTAAGTATTTTTAAAAATGCATTTTCCTTCTCCTGTAAAGCTACCACTTTATACATAGAATGTCTGTTCCAACAGCTGTAACATGCTTTTGTCTGTTGCACTGTTACCTATAGTTCATATTTCCAAATGTGCTTACTTTCATTTTTGGTGATACAGTTGTAGAGTGGTTTCTGTAGATGGAACAAAAGAACTTGTTAATAAAGACAGTCAGAAACAAGCACGCCACAACATTGATAGTAAAAGTAATTGCTTTACTTGTCTGTGTTGGCAGTGTTGCGTTTGTTATCTTTTTTTCCTTCAGCATCAAAAAGACAGCAGAAGGCAGATAAAATATCTAATGGCAGGTTGTATTCAAACATCTCTTTGTTTCCTTCTTGAACACTTCTTAGATATGTGAAAGACTCACACATTCCATTACATAATTTTTATACATAAATATGTATAGCAGGTTCATACTGAGACCATTTAAACCATGTGTGTGTGATCTTTCTTCATGCTCATCTGAAACACCACAGTGTGACCTTATTGAGGCCATGAGGAAAACATCAGCTATGAGGTTCATCTTCCCAGTAGTTACTTTAAGTACCATATCATGATCACTCTGGCCTTACAGCATATGTGCCCTGTTTGCTTGTCAGCACCTTTGAAATCTTCACTGAGTGAAAAATGTTCATATTTTTGTCAGAGCTTCATAAAGGTTGGCCAGCAATGTTGCGTGCTTTGGCTCGTACTGAGACTCCTTGTAAAGTGGAGGGCGCAAGATGAAAGCAGACCAGGCATTAAAGCTGGAGGGAGTCCACTCCAAACCAAACATTATGCCTGCTGGTTTGTTTGTTTGTTTGGACAGAGGAGATTATGGGGGCTATGGGGGTTGAAGACAGGGGCAAGTTAATTACACGAAAGCACTAGGATGTGAACCCAGTTGGGTATATTGCTGAGTTTTCAACGTTTTCTACATTTCTACATATCTGCTAACAACCACATACCTAAATTCCAGCTATATTGGATATGTATATGTCATACCCAGTCAAAATGAGGAAATTACATCGACCCAGAGTTAAACCAACAGGAAATTACCTCATGAGAAGGGGAAGGACATATTTTTACCACTTTACACAGCAATAAAGATAAACATTACATTTGTATCACATTTCAAACAACAGAGAGTACAGCAATAACCCTTCAAGTCAAACAAATAAAAGAAATTTAAGTCAGCCCCAGGCATAACAACTGTGAGCTGATCAGATGATAAAAGCTTTTTTGATCTCAAAATCAACATAAAAATACAAATAAACATACACTAAAAATTTTAAGACAGAATAAACTGGGACCAGAATTAAATATGAGTGTATTTGTGCACTTTTAGAAAAAAAGTAATACACTATCACTGTGGTGGTCATTGTTTCCCTATAGTAAGGAACTATAATTATGTTTTATTTTTGTTCCATATTACATTATAAAATGAAACAAATATGCCCATTTCCTCAGTAAAGGCAAATGAAGTGTACCTCTAAACCCACGCTGCATCTTAAAACTATTGTAAACTAACTTAGAAAGCATGTATTCTGACAGTGTGGATACTACAACTGCATACATATCTCAGCAAACTGAGCTGTTTAATATCTTATGCAGTTTAAAATATTCAAAACTCGCTCTTATCCCATAAATTAGTTATTGCCTGTTACTCTCACTTATATGTATGTACAGCTACAAATGAAGGCTCCCCATATCTGGCTCCCCATTACTAATATTAATATTGATAACATTTTTGTTTTCTCCAACAATCTGTATGACATGGTTCTCCACAGGCTTACCTCTGTGTCTTTTTTGCATACTTTTGTGATATCATTCTTAGAAGATGCCTGGAAAAAAACAAGGCAGGAAGAAGTCACAAAACATGACAGAAAAAAACACATGAAGTGAAATCAAGAACTGCAAATTATCTGTTCAAATGACATAATGGTAAATGGACATGGTGCATTTATATATGTGCAAATGAGCAGATTGTAGAGGATAATACATATATAACAACATATTACTTATTCCTGCTTTGATTGCTTTAAGATTGTGATATACATTCTAAAATGTGTTAATATGAAACTGTAACTTAATCTACTTAAATCAAATTTATTTTTTGTATCTATTTTTTATATCTAAATCTAATTAAATAAAACCCACATTGTTAGAAAGACAGTCCTTTCAACATAGTAGAATATTACTCTGACTTTATGAGGAACAAAAAAACACACTCAAGAGTTTTGCCTACAGCGTGATGCTAGTGAAAGAACCACCATTTGTTATTGTAATTAAATGAAGTGTTTATGTGTTTGTATAGAAGGAATTCAGCTTTTCTGTAAAATCTCTGGAACATTTAAAGCTGCTTATTTTTTCAACTGAAAACCAGAATTGGCAAAACTTTATTTTTACTTTACAAAAGTGTACTTTACCTGTTTGCATTCCCTGCGGCATTCTGTTGAGATTGCCAGCTCACAACAGCCAAGACCAACCCATCCATCTGATTTCTTTGATGCTCCTACAATGAACAAAAACAAATATTATTTAAAAAAAAACCAAAAATACAATAAAGATTCACAGAACGTGATTCTCCCTATGGACTTTCTCGCTGCTGCTGGATCAAGGAATTGCAATAATACATGAACATTACTTATGAACCTCAGCAGCATGATCATCACCAAACCATTAATCTCTACAAACATTTTGCTCAACATGTTTTTAATGTGCTGGGTTCAGTTATGGCTCCTTTCATGGTGAACCTCAAAGATCTAGACCAGTACTTTAATGGCCATTGTTAAGATGGGGTTTGATGGATATGAGCTATGATATTTTTGCATCTGGGAGGCATTAGGTCTTCAGACAGTCTAAAGCCTCTCTTATTCTTTTAAGACTGGTACACAGAAGAAAACACAGGTGGGCTTAGCTAACACCCCTACACATCCCGAGAGGTGCTCTTGCTGTATATCTTACCAGGCAATGTAGAGTTGATACAGATCCAAAGCTCATTCTGGAAACAAGAAAAAAAAATTGAAAACTTATAAGGTATTTAAGACACATCAAAGATGGTATGTTTGCAGACTACTTTTAACTGTGTGCTTTCTTGCAGTAAAACCAAGCCTAGTTCAGGATTAATTCTCTGGAATTTTCTAAGACCATAATGGACCACAATGTTTTTAAATCCTCTTTAAGATTGTTAAAAGATACAATCTGGTAAAAAAAATGTTTTTCTGATTATGAGTGACAATAGGTACCATATATCTTCTAATAATAGCCTGTCTCTTTTAATCGCCCGTTTCCATTAAACGCCGGGATCGAAAGATAAAAATAGAAATAAACGCCGGTCTCCAATAGTAGCCGGTCTG
>JBBIGC010000007.1:7763975-7775994 GCA_037576955.1 Lepidarchus adonis
ACACACACACACACACACACACACACACACACACACACACACACACGCACACACACACACACACACACACACACACATACAAACACGCACACATACAAACACACACACACATACAAACACACACACAGGGGGTTAGAGGGTCCAGCACTGACAAGGGGCCCTCTATCTAAAAAGGAATATTATATAACATCAAGGGACCTGAAATTATATTATATTTTTCTACAGAGCCAAAACATTTCTTGTAGTGCCCCTGCTCCTCACTCTTTTAAACAGGTTTACAGTAGACTCTGCACTCTGTGGGCAAACATGCATCTTACAGGATTAATACGGTATCTGATTGGCCTGACAAAAAAGAGTCTTTCCTTTCCACTCCCTTTCATAAGAGGTAAAACATTTGGGAACAATTACTTTGATCTCATCTGTTTTAACATTTGCAGAATATTAATACACACTTAACACATAGCACAATGTGTAGTATTTAAAGCACTTATAATAACAGTAACTCTGACACAGTAATCCTAGAATAAACGTAACAAAGCAATTCTATCTCAAATCTGACTTTAAAGAAACATATAATGAAACGTGGATCAGTCTGGCATGAACAACTTGAAAATCTCGTTAAAATGATCTGGACGCAACAAAATTGGACTGAATATCTTTCCAGCAAGGCAGCATGTTCTCCATCACACTAGGCAAATATCCAAACACATTTAAAGACGTCAGACCCTCAAACACGGCCAGGGTTTGGAGTAAAGATGTCAAAACTGTGTACACATTAAAGGGACACTACAGCCGGTGCCTTTGCAGAACAGACCACACAACTAGACGGGTTTTCTGGGTCACATTTACAGCGAGCATGACAACAAGTGCACATGTACTTGTGCCTTTGTTTGAGCCTGGGGTAAATTAAACTACTATGCATTCGCATGAGTCACTGCAAAAGCATTCACCAAGGAAACCTACACACAGTGCTTAGTGGAGCGCTGCTCAGTGTTACTGTAATTCAAATATTCCAAAAGGTCTGGCAATCTTGGATCATAAAAAACAGCATAATTCTTCTGACCCACATTCAAAATGCATATCATGTTCCCAACTAGGGGCAGAGGACCTTTTTTCCCTAGATTACAAGGTACAGGATATAGGAACTAGTGTGTAAACCCCGTCCTGGCTTCTCACATTGTCCTGGCATCTACATCCTTTCAGAATGTCTGATACTGATAAAACTATCCATCGGCTGTACAGGATCTTATGCAACAGATCCCAGAACATAATAAATAACTACAGCAGCCTTGCTTTCTAGGATAAAATATTACCTGGAAATGTTTAACCACTAACATGTATAAATGTTTTCTTTTTTTTACATAAAATGTGTAATATAAATTGTAATAATTAAGGAGTCACTGATAATTACCTAGTGTAAATATTAATTAATTCATTTTAAATAATATAATTTAATAAAAATGTATAACTACAATTATATTCAGAGTACATACAAAAACTGACACTGCACACACACATAAGCAGCAGATGAAAGTCAAAGCAGTTAGCCAACCAAAGGCTAGATGCCAAAGGCTGAGGGTTATTACAGTATAAGCTGCAGGCGAGGGGAACATGTTGAGGGGAAATCCTGCCTTTTGTGGCCTGTGGCTTTAATTTAGCCGCCAGGGCCAAATTCTATACCTCAGCTAGGTCCATCTCTGAGCCAAGCTCAAATGCAGACCCAGCCTCAATTCCAGACTCAACATCAAATGCAGAACCAGCATCAAATCCAGACTCAACATCATATGCAGAACCAGCATCAAATCCAGAACCACTAAACCAGTCCTCAATTACCTGAAACACAGCATGGATCAGCTGAGACAGAGAGTCAACACGTATCACTCATTCAAAAGTGCAAAGGTGCTGACTTGATCAAAACTACCTGCAAAGCAATGTGTGGAGTAGGATGATAACTAAGTGCTGCTTTTCAGAATATCATACTCACTTTAATGCTATTGCTACACACATACAATTATCAATATGCTCAATGGCATTATTTGACAAATTCTCCTAATGGAATTTTTTTCTTGTTAGCTAATTATAATAACATTTTTCTTTATAATAATGGTGCATTCCAAAATCATGTTTTTGTTTGAGTTATTTTAACTTAAACTGAACATACTGTATATCAGCCAAGACAACACTGGGGTTCCAATGTTTGCTCTACTTAAATAATAAAATTCCAGGCCTCATACACCAATAAATTGGTTATAAACATCACCTTTTGCATGTTAGATTAAAGTAAATATGGTAATTTTTTATTAGATTTTTTCTCCAAAACATTGCTTTAATCTGGATTAACCCTTAGCCAGTGTTTTAAGCAATTCTGGTGCATTTGCAAAAGAATACTCACTGGAATTCCAGGTTTACCCATCTCTCCATTCTTCCCATCTATTCCCGGAGCTCCTTGTGGCCCAGGAGAAAGACCTACAGGAGGGCCAGGGGGGCCAGGCTTGCCTGGAGGCCCTGGAGGACCTGGTGGACCCTGGGACACAACAAAGTCAGTAGGTATTCCCAGACCTGCAAATCTTATACTGTTATCTTTTTCTACCTAGAGTTTATCATATTGTCCAATTATGTTTAGAAAGTAGAAAACTCACCCTGATGACTTCAGTGTCACTGTCAAAGTCTTCAAATCCTGATCCGTCAATAGCATCCTGAACAACATGACAGTGAACTCACTTCACTATGTTCTTCAGTATGTATACATACATTTAGTTGCAAACATTTAATTGTAACTATTGCACTTACTTTGCTACATGTAGATACATTGTTTGACACTTTTTTATATATATATTATATGATTGTATCATGATTTAGGACTTGGTTTAGGGTTTGATTTAGGGTTTGAAAATTACATGACATATTAGGTCGCATTTATATAAAAATATTTAAAAATACTTTACAGGGTTCACAAAGTT
This sequence comes from Lepidarchus adonis, assembly GCA_037576955.1. Taxonomy (NCBI): domain Eukaryota; kingdom Metazoa; phylum Chordata; class Actinopteri; order Characiformes; family Lepidarchidae; genus Lepidarchus; species Lepidarchus adonis. The sequence goes on from JBBIGC010000007.1 coordinate 7,766,936, forward strand.
TCAAGCACCACTGTGTGTACAGTATGTGTGTGTGTGTGTGTGTGTGTGTGTGTGTGTGTGTGTGTGTGTGTGTGTGTGTGGCATGTGTGTATATACTCTCAAGCTATATAAAAGCTATAAATATAAAACCTCAAGGTGTGGCAAACTCACTAAGGCAGCTTTGAAGCTCTTGCCTTTAATGCTGCACTACATCACTGGTCTCTAACGACTATGTCCCTTTAAGATAACAGTATAAAAAGGTACGTAGCAGGTGTCTCCATCTGGTGGGAGAGCAAAGGTTTATGTTTTTCTTTTCCTTGGATTCTTGATACCTGATAAGATCAAGAACGTACCACATATCGAAACCCCCCTGATCGTCCTGATGGTCCTGGTGGTCCAGGAGGCCCAGGCAAACCAACTCCAGGATCACCCTAAAAGACAAACCTCATCAATACATTGGATTCTTCCATTCAAGCCGCAGCCGCTTGCTGTGCTACTGGCTATAACACAAGGATGGTGTTTGTTCATTTGAAATATTTCTCACTTATCTCAATTCATTAGAAACAAGCAAATTCTGACAAACTAACTATTTAATATTATCAATAAAGAAGAGTAGAAGAGATGTTTGAAAGTCATTTAAGTGCATATAATCAAGATTTGGTGTAAGTGCACATGCAAACCTGTTGTTACAGAAAGTAAATGTGATTCTGTAATAGGACATTATTATGTAATTACACTTGAATAACCTTATAAATTGACAGTAATAACATTACTTTCAAAGGTTATGTATGGTGGCAATCTCACATACATGATGATCATGATACAAAACCATTTGCCAGTGAGTGGTTATTATTACCTTTTCACCTTTGAGCCCTGGATCACCTGGTAAGCCTGGGAAGCCTTGAGTTCCAGTTTCACCCTGCAGGAAAACAGGAAAATGTACTTTTTAATATCACACAAATTAACTCCACACACACAACCTAAACACACACAGAAACTCAGTCACACACACACAACACGTACAGATGCACCCCATATGTGAGACATGAACCCCTTTACTGTGAAAAAGGAGAAAGCAGGTCACAGAGCTGGATTTGGTTTAATCAGACACACAGGTGTTGAGACAGGTGCTGCTATTATCCCCCAATCAAACCAAATAGATGAAAGGCTTGGGACCACCACTGAAGCCCCACTCACTTCTCCATGTCTACTCTTCAATCAACCGGCCATGCCTAACCAATAATGGGGCTGCATCCAGGGTTATTCTGTTTCCCTCATTTCACAAAACATTTCCATGCAATTTCACTCATTTTCTGGCTCTGCGGCACACGTGTGGGACACTGAGAAGAGTGGGTTTGGCCTGTGACTGGCATGGTTTGAATAAACAATGTTTATTCGATAGTATACAGAGTAAAGACTTGAGTGTCATTTAGAGTAATCACTCTACATTCAGAATCAAGTGGGGAAAGTGATAAAAACGTTAAAACTTGGGTGGAAGAGCTGAAGTGAATCACAGCCTGGCAAACCACATCTCATAAATTCTCTAAGCATAAACACATCTACATACAAATACAACAATGAAGTCACAAGTCAGGAACGAGAGGCCAAGTGATACTCACTGCAGCGCCGTCCTTTCCCCGGCTACCCTGGAAAATAAAAAGTAGTTCATATGATGTGAAAGTGACTGTTAAACACTAAATCACACCACAACCTCTGCATTTAACCCATCACATGTGCACACGTAGAGCAGTGTGCAGCTATCAGCAGCACCCAGGGAGACGGGACGGTACCATTCTAAAGGGTATATCAGTGGAACCCGGGCTGGGATTTGAACCTGTTTACAAAGACATGGTCCTAACCACTAGGCTGAATTCAGATGAACAAACTGACTGAACCATTTATTTTCCAGAGTGTGTTCAAAGTGATTGATAAAAAAAAATCCTAAAAATCTAAAGGATACTGCACATCTGTTGTGTAGTATAAACAGGTGCAATAGAGGATGTGGCTAATTATTACTGTCTCAGTGCATTGACTTGAACGCAAGCAATTGCATAACACCATCAAATACTGTTAATGTTGTTGCCAAGAAATTCTTGCTGAGAACATAAGAGCTACACTAAACCCAGTCTTGTGAAAAGCAAAACCACCATTAAACAGTTAAAGTCAAAGGTTTTCTTCACAATCAACTGACACACTCTTAAATAAGATAAATGCCCTGTGTTGCATAATCAGCTAAACAAAATCAGGCTTAATCCACATATGACTTTCAAAACAACAGTTGAAAAACAAATTTTGTTGGTTAATGAGCTGCCAAATAAGCCAAGTCTGGAAGTCAGCAGAAGAGATGGGTGTTATGAATTGAGCGGAAAAGGTTTAATCATCTGCCAAAGACTTCTGCGTGTCTGGTGAAAAGCTAAGCTGAAACAGTCAGCAGCTCAGATTTACTGCTAAATTATGGTTGGTCTTTACGGGAACATAGGGTTTTAAACACAACAGTGATCTGAAAAGATGTCAAGGCATCAAGTGTTAAGGCAATGTGCTTTGTGTTTAAAGGGGAGTTCCAGTCGTTGCTGCTTAATTGCATAATTGAGAAATTGGTTTAATGTAAATTGGTTCATTTTTGGTTCATTTGGATTCTTTAGAGGAGGTAAGAGAAACCAGGGCTCATAATGTCTACAATGCAAATACATTTTATTTACTATACAATTAAGTACAAAATTGGTTAATTTGTTACACTTACAGGTAGGCCGTCCTTCCCTGGAACTCCAGGAGGTCCCGGTGGTCCATGAGGCCCTGGTTCTCCAATCCAAGCTGAGCTGTCTCCTCGTGGGGCTGTTGGGCTGGATGTGCCTGGAGGACCTGGAGGTCCTGGAGGCCCTTGTTCTCCTTTCTCCCCTTTCTGTCCAGGCATCGTCAGTGGATACTCCTGTTCGTGATTAAATAGCAAATGATCAAATGCAAAGTTTGCACAGAACATCAGCTTTATAGGTTTTTTACCAGAGTGGATACTGCATTCAGTTCTACAGAAAATAATATTTAATGCAAATGTAAATAGTTTAATTCCCATCTGGTTTCATAATAACTGTACCTTTATGTCTCCTTTTTGATATACAGCTTCTGCAGTTCTGGTTGACTCTGTGTGCAAAACAGAACTAGGAATAATGTCATTTATCTTTTAGCAGAGTTGATTATTATTGTACTTGAATTACAGTATATATTAAAAATCTACATAAACAAGAATGAAATTAAAACAGTCTGCAGCAGCTAAACAATAAGTAGCAAAATAGTTCAGAAAGCTAATTTGTAGTTTTTGGGACAGTTGGTGAATAAAGCAAGCGAACATTGTCAAAATACTTCCAAAATCCACCTAATGCAATCACTATATACCTTTACTCAAATTAAACAAAAGAATTGGTTTACAAAAGAAAACATCCTTTCTGTGCAGGTGTGTAGGAAAGTTACAGATATGGGAACACTTTAACTGCCTCTCCTACTTCTCATTCAAAATCAGGGAGACAAACAGGACCAGAAAATGAACATCAATTCTAAACAATGCTCCTCATTTATTGTTTTAATCAAAGTCGTATTAAATCAATCACACTAGAATGTATAGAGAGCTTATTAGAGCAGTACTTTGTAGGTAACTCTAAAGTAAAGACTAAATAAACAAACAAAAATGAATTAACACAGTTTTCAGTCAAAATATATTTAAAACTATGTCTAGTACAGCTATCAAGCCCTAGAAGTCAATAGTCTCCTATTTTTTAAATATATATACTAAAACAAACCCATAACCTACAGAAACCACATGTATCACCTTTTTAAAGGCTTTTGAGGATGTGTTTATGGAAAGGGTTTGTGGGACAATTGACATCTAGTGTGTGGAGCAATGTTTGTCCCATAGCTCTAGTTCTACAGAAGCAAAATGCAAAAAAACCACCAAACATATCTTGAAAGATTTGTTTGTGAAATATTTACATTTACATTTACATTTATTCATTTGGCTGAAGCTTTTGTCCAAAGGTACAGGAACAATCATAAATTCAGAAATGACGATACTGATGTGCGAGTTACAGGGAGTTCAATGCAATCTTCTTAGTCATAAAAACCGTGTAAGTGCTACAACAGTGCGTATAAGTGCTACAACATTACTACCTGAAAGAGAAACACATTTCTATACATATATTGTCACATTATCTCTCCTAAAAGATTACAAATGGACAAACTCACCTTTCTCTGTGATGGTCTCAACCTCCTGACCAGAGGACTCCTCTTCCAGGTCCTCATCATCAGAAGGAGCTTCAGACGACGCTTCAGTAGGGGGCGCACGTACAGGAACTGTCAGATCTTCATCAGGCTGTGACCAGAAGAGCAGAAATTAGATTAAACGAGAGTTTGGTACAAGAATACTTTGAACTAAGGAAGAATTCATAAAGCACAGTTAGAAAATATGTTTTTGTTTTGAGTCCAACAAATACTAATATATGAAATTAAATAAGATAAATATTCTTGCCCTTTCCCACTTTTACCTTTTTACCTCTTTTACCCTGAATCAATGATCTACATAATGTTATTAGTGATATAACATTCATTATTAACTACATTATTAACTCCCTTCTGACTCCATTAATATAGCTTCTTTATTATAACGCCTTCAACATAGCTCCTTAATTACAACTCCATTAATAATAAATGCATTATAACTCCATCATGTAACTTTTTGTTTTAAATCAAAGTCATATTAAATCAATCACACTAGAATGTATAGAAAGCTTATTAGAGCAGTACTTTGCAGGAATCTCTAAAGTAAAGACAAAACAAACAAACAAACAAAACCAAATTAACACAGTTTTTAGTCAAAATATATTTAGCCCAAGTTAGTTTTAGTTGCTAAAACCATCTAGTCGAGTCTAGTACAGCTATCAAACAGTAGAAGTCAATAGTCTCCTATTTTTTAAATATATATACTAAAACAAACCCACAACCTACAGAAACCACATGTATCACCTTTTTAAAGGCTTTTGAGGATGTGTTTATGGAAAGGGTTTGTGGGACAATTGACATCTAGTGTGTGGAGCAATGTTTGTCCCATAGCTCTAGTTCTACAAAAGAATTTGGTATGTAAAGAAAAATTAAAGAGAAGACCTAAACATGTTTGGTCCTTTACCTAATGAATCAATGATCTACATAATGTTATTAGCGATATAACATTAATCTTTATTACAACTCCAATATAACTCCTTTATTATAACTCCAATATAACATCTTTATTATAAATCACAATATAGCTTCTTTATTATAACCCCAATATAACATCTTTATTATAACTCCAATTTAACCTATTTATTATAACTCTATTATAACTCTCTTTATTATAACTCTAACATCTTTATTATAACTCCAATATAACCTATTTATTATAACTCTATTATAACTCTCTTTATTATATCTTTATAACATCTTTTTTAAAACTCCAATATAACTGCTTTATTATAACTCCAGTATAACTCCTTTATTACTACTCCAATATAAAGGCTTTTTTATAACTCCAATGTAACTAATTAATTATAACTCTATTATAACTCTCTTTAGTATAACTCTAACATCTTTATTATAACTCCAATTTAACCTATTTGTTATAACTTTATTATAACTCTCTTTAGTATAACTCTAACATCTTTATTATAACTCCAATTTAACCTATTTATTATAACTCTATTATAACTCTCTTTATTATATCTCTATAACATCCTTTTTAAAACTCCAATATAACTGCTTTATTATAACTTCAATATAAAATCTTTATTATAACTCTAACATCTTTATTATAACTTCAATATAACTCCTTTATTATAACTTCAATATAACTCCTTTATTATAACTCCAATATAACTCCTTTATTATAACTTCAATATAACTCTTTTATTATAACTCCAATATAACTCTTTTATTATAACCCCAATATAACATCTTTATTATAACTCCAATATAACATCTTTATTATAAATCCAATATAACTCTTTTATTATAACTCCAATATAACTCTTTTATTATAACCCCAATATAACATCTTTATTATAACTCCAATATAACATCTTTATTATAAATCCAATATAACTATTTTATTATAACTCCAATATAACATTTTTATTATAACTCCTATAAAACAACTTATTATAAATCCAGTATAAAATCTTTAATCTTTATATATAAAATCATGTTTTATAGATCTGATATTTTACTTACCATCCGACACAAAGCACTGTGTTGTTTTGCAGTGTAACTGAGGGCTGTTTTATTAAAGTGGTTGTTTTGACCTGCCTCTTGCTGGAACAAACTAAAAGCATAATGTGTGTGTGTGCATATGTCTGCTGCAGGTCAAACTGCTGTTTGAAGCGAATCTCCTCCTGACATCAAAGCAAATCTACTGAAGGCCTAAATTAAACATTCACTATATATATATTTCTGAGAAAAAAGATGATGGAGAAGCATTTGTAGTGAAATGCCAGCCTTATCAAAATGTTTGGGCTCCCATGATGGCTTCAAAGACTCTCACATCAGAGTCATTCAAGGACAAGGCAGACTTTAGAGGTCAGGATGCTGATAGTGAGTGAGCTCTTATCTTTAAAGGCAGAATGTGAAGATATTGGGGGTGTAGACTGTCTCAGTGTGTCAAAATTTGCTCTTTTAGCAAAGGAAAAGTTTTCCTCCTAAAGCTCCGGGAGCACTGGCACGATCACGAGCGCAGCCGTGTGTGTGTGTGCGCATGTATGTGCAAGTGGCACAGTGAGCGCAGATATGTCAGCATGTGTGTGAAGGTGTGTACGACTTGGTGCTGCTGCTCACCACTGGGAAATTTCTCTCCTCCACTACTTTCTTCACTTCGTCCACAGTCTCTGTGTCATCATATATGTCATCCCCGCTGCTGTAGCCGGACGCCTACAACACACACACACACAGCGGTGATGATCTTTGTCTCAGCAATGAATTCATTAGATTTGTGGATAAAATGTGTTCCCCTACACTGAAATTTAGTTTTTAAGTCTACAATTATATGTACTTCTGTTAAAAATGCATTTTACATGCCTTCACCTGACACTACCATGGCATTAAAGACTAAAAACCTCATTAGAATATTCATCTATTTCCTTTGTACTAATAAAATACAATTCCCACAAATGCTGCATGTTATCTGAGATCTCAGAGTGATGCAGTTCTGAAGTTCATTCTTAAAGGTTTTTTTCTTAAAATGTAACTTTTTCTTCATTTAGAACTTACATTCTCTAAAAACTATATTCATACAGATCTTTCAGAATGATTTGTAGTATAGCTGGGCTTATATTAGCTTAATAACAGTTGTGTTTTCAGAATTAAACAATACAGTACCCATATTAACACAATACTCTGCTTACTACTGTAAATCCTTCACACTGAACAGCCTTATTAATTCAAACATCATCCAAAGTCATCGCTCTGATACGTTAGAAAAACTCTGTTATTAAGTCAATTTATTGCATTAGTAAGTACTGGGTAAAAAAGATTTAGGCTGTAATAAATTTGGCCAATAGAAATACACCACCTGTCTAAAGTTTGGAGAATGGCTTTCAATAATGTTTTGCAGTAGCTTAAGGGTAATTCAATTGAAAGTGTCTGCATAATTCAGCAGCTGAGATGGTGTGTTGTGTGTGTAAGTTTTGGCCACTAGGCCACTACCTTTTGTTTGTTCTCCCATTCGTGTTCCATTTCCTGCCATTGTTGTCCCTAATTTGAGTCTCCGCCCTGTCCCAGCTGGTAGGTCATTTGTTATGTCTTTATATTCTAGCTCTTTGGTTTGGTCTGGGTCAGTTCATGTTTGGATGTTGGATGTTACCCTGTTGTGTGTGCTTCATGTTATTTTCTTTATTAAATCCTGTTCTGCATCAAATCCTCGCATTTGCTTCCATCTCTAACCGCAGACATGACAGTGTGAAAGCTGGTGAATGTTGAGAACTGTGTTTCTTTGTAATGGATGAACGCTCATATTTGTGAATATTTTATTACATAATGTAAAACAATGTCTGGCAGCGTTTCTTATTGAAATGACTACGTTTACACCTTAATGATGTAATTATGCAGAACTTTCCTATATATGACATGAACAATTAGTGTAGATACAAAGTGGGTGTACCTAATAAAGTGGGTCATCAGTGAATATTTTGTCTCTATTAAAACAAATATCTTCAGAACAGTAATTTTACGAATTAGGCTGAAAAGTGCATAAACATTATCGATTCTTGATTCCAACCACTAGAGGGAGCCATGGCCCAACTGTAGAGTCTTCTGTAGTACTAATAGAACAGCATCCCATTAGCTCACTGCTGGAGGACCCCATAGCTGGATTCTCCTCAGTGCTCCTTCTGTTCTAATACATCTGATTCCACTCATCAGATTATTTCCCCTTCATATATCATTCCAAGCGCTGGTTTATGATTACGCTCTTAGAAATTCAACACAGTGAAATCATAAGGATTTTAAAAGGAACTTAAGGGAGAAATTTCCACATCTTCATTCTGGACTTTCATGTTAGAAGTTCAAAGCTCTGGAGGCATATCAAAGAGGAAAGAAGGGGGTGAGAGAGGATGCAGAGGACAGAAAGGAGTCCCAAAGGGCACTTACATAGGGGTCATCCTCCTCACACTGCTCATCAGGGGCCCGCGGATCTGGAGTCAACACCAACTGCTGGATAGATCCCTGAGAAAGAGAGACAGAGAGAGAAACAAGAAAAAAAGTGAGAGAGAGACAAAGTGTGAGAGAGAGAGATAGAGTCAGAGTGAGAGAGAGAGAGAGAGAGAGAGAGAGAGAGAGAGAGTGATAGCAAGAGAGAAAAAGAAAGAGAGAAAAAGTGAGAAAAAGAGTGAAAAGAGAGAATGACAGAAAGACAGAGTAAGAGACAGAGTGAACAAGAGAAAATGATAGAGACAAAATGTGAGAGAGAGAGTGATAGCGAGAGAGAGAGAAAAAGAGCGGGAGAAAGAGAGATAGCAAGAGAGAGAGTGAGAGAGAGAGAGAGAGAGAGAGAGAGAGAGAGAGAGAGAGAGAGA
>JBBIGC010000007.1:7781908-7795754 GCA_037576955.1 Lepidarchus adonis
GAGAAAGAGAGAGAGAGAGAGAGAGAGAGAGAGAGAGAGAGAGAGAGAGAGAGAGAGAGAGAGAGAGAGAGAGAGATGAAATAATGTGAAATAAATGAGAGGAAGAACATGGAACATGGAAAGCTCTGTGAAAACAAAGTAACAACTGGATGGGAGGCAATCATTCTGGAGTGGAGTTAGTTATCTTTCACTGTATGGGATTTATGTCCTTCAGAAACATTTCTGCTGCATTTTATGCAACATAGGACAAGAAAAAGCTATTTAAAAAAACCTGAAAATGTAAAGTAGCTGACAGGGCAGCCTTGCATTTTTACCCTCCAGAAAATGTCATTGGATTCTTTACTTATATATTGTATTAACAATCTAACTCATTGTCTGCATTTCTACCACAATAATTAAGTGGATGTAAGTTGATGGGTTATTATGACATTCCTGTCTGATTAAAAATCTATTATTTAAAACATTTATAAATAAAATGCCTGCCCCCCTCTGCCACTACTGCCTCCACATCACATACGCTAAATGTTTTAGAGAGCCTTGCTTGTAAGAGATTGTTGTTGGTGCACATTTGCTTTTTTTATTTACATACATTTTGTGGCCCATCATTCTAAAAAAAACTTTCACAATTATATGTTATTAATGACTAGATGCACATCAATACTACACCATTTTACATGTTTCAGTTTTCTGCCATGTATTCACTTGTGATTTTGTCATTTGGTCTTTGTGGTTGAAATGTGAGATTTAGGGCTGTCACGGGTAATAGATTACAATGAATGATATAATCAATATGAATCTAAATTAATCAATGAAAATATATGTTCTTGAGGAAATTGGTGCAGTGTGGTGGGACAATGTCTTGCTCATTGGTACTTCAGTGGTAGCTGGGCTAGGACATGACTGCAGTTCACAAGGGAAAGGTTGAAACCACTAGGCCACCACTGCCCATGAACATAGATTCGATTTCCAATATAACTGATAGTTACAGCTCTCATACAGATACAATTTTTCAGATATTTTATAGAATGTTAAATACAGTAGTATACAATAACACATCAGTGTAACGACAACAAGAATCTCTCAGTTAAATTGGTTACAACTTCTATGTCATCCAGAACCCCGAAAAAGGTTCCCAGGTCTAAGAATAACATTTTGCTTTGCATGGTCAATGTTCCAGAACCAAAATCTGCACTGTGGCTACACAAAAAAAACTGTTGACGGAACCAACTTACAGGCGTAAAAAGCACAAACACAAGGCAAAAAACATAAACACATTTACTTGTACAAACACACTATGGAAAAACACTCACACACAACTATAAATACCTAGTTTTGTGCTTACCACAAACCTCTCCAGCCTGGTCCCTCCAGCATTCCCCACAAAGATGCCAGAGCTAGGCTGAAAGGTGAGTCTTTCCTGGCTCCTGTGGAAGGCCACCCTGTGGTGCTCCTCACAGTCCATGTAGAGCGTCACCTCTTCACCCTGCACAGCCAGAGTAAACCTGGCCCAGCGGCCTGTCAGGTCCCCCATCTTAAAAGATGCAGCCTCCTGTGTACGCGTGGCGCCTGGTTCTGTGTAGTACAGAACCACTCGCTGTGAGCCATCCTCAACGGGTGCTAATGCCACTCCTAAGTGCACTATCTTCTGTAGGGCATCGGTGATGGCGAACAGGACTCCTCCACGTCGTGTGGTGGGTTTGGCTGTGACGACAACAGCGAAGTCCTGGAAGAAAGGGTCAGGGACAAAGGAGCGGGTGAGGCGGCCCACGTTGGCATCCGGACCAAAGCTATATGCTGGGAAACCCTCAAAGCCAGTTATGAAGGAGACAGAGGGAGGGAGAGGAACTCCAATCAGCTCCGTCAGGTCCAACTGCCCGCTCGAGCCCCTCTCTGATAAAAAAAAAAAGAAAACGTTCATCATTAAGAAGCTCAAAAGAACAACATTCTTTTCTAAAAATCATTTTTACTTCCAACCTTTTATTATTCTGAAGAAGGCTACAGGCTGCTCTTGTTACTTAAAGAGTCTAATTGATGTAATATCATTAAACATTTTAGCAGTCGGTTAGAAACTGTGTTATACCTCATTCAAAAGAGCAGATGGGCAACATTTTAGTAGATTTACATTTATGGTAAATTTTATTCCCCCTGTATGACTGTGAAAATAAACTTGGGCTACTCCTTCAGGACGTCTGTTTCTTTAGAAGACACTTCAGTTCCCCTCCAGAAAGTCAGTGCAATGTTCAATGGGAGGAGTCTAAAGTAATAAGTCTAATTTTCAAAATTTTACAAATATAATCAATGTTTTTGTGATAATGACTGTTCTAAATAGAGAAGAATCTGATGCAAGATCAGATAAATGTGGTTTATCTGTAATAAACCTGGACATCTAGTGCTTGATAGGAACATCTCTTAACATCTGGAATAAGTAGGAAATTATGTATATTTTGCCAAAATTATATTCAGTGGTTAGCAAGACAGCAAGAAGGTCCTGGGTTCATTCCCAGGGTTGGCAACAGGTGTATTTCTGTGTGGAGTTTCCTCCGGGTGCTCCAGTTTCCTCCCATTGTGCAAAGGCTTGAGTTTTAGGTTGACTGGCTACTCTAAAATTGCCCATAGGTGTGAGTGTGTGTGTTGTCTGTCTCTTTGTTGCCCTGTAATTGGATAATTAATGAATGAATGCACAGAACAGACATAATAATCTATGGAATAACAAAAAGGATGCATGGTCTAATACTCTTTCACGGAATAATTTTAGTGGTAAAGAATCATTGTTCAGTGGTAGACAGTCATGTGGCCATTTGTACAGTAGTTTCAGGAGATAAGGGTACTCATAACTCTTCATAATTGCCCTACAGCTTAGTATCACGCTTGGATCCTGAAAAAAGACTGACTCTCCAGCTGTGCTCGGGCCACACACACACATCCAAGGTAATGTTACAGGTCTCTGCATCGTTACTTCTGTCCACATCAATCAACTTCTGTTTTGGAAAAGACCTTCCTACTTCTATCCATTCATCAATCACAGAACCAGTTTTCCTCACACAGCTTTGACTTGTTCATCAGAGATGAGAATACAAACTTGGTTCAGGCAAAATCTAATGAAGCCTTGAGATAACAGTTCATCCCGGATTCCCAGTCTCTCCCAACCCACCACTCCCCCAAACCCCACCACACACATACACACAAACACACATAAATGAACACACGCACACACGCATGCACACACACACACACGGTCCTAATTAAGACTGAAAAGAACGGTAGAAACAATTGGTTGCTCTGTACAAGGTGGTCCGGCATTCGACACAATCATCTGGAAGAGATTAGCTCTGGCTAATATACGCAATACTGCTGAGACTGCTGCTGTGAACCGGGGCAGGAGTGTGCCATAGGCACCTACGTGTCTTTTTTCAGCCTGGTTTCTGATAGAAGCAGATAGAAACACTTCCTCAAATTGACACTTGTTGACAATTATTGACACTTATGGCACATGTGCATTGCCCTAAGCACCTACAATAATCACATTAGCATCAGGACATATGTATCACTTTCTTGGGAAAGTGATGGCACCGGGTTGAATTGTTTGAACATGACAAGCGTTGGAGACAGTATGATGCTCTTCGAGTGCAACGTAGGTCAGTTTTCAGATTGCACAGAACTTGTGCAATAATGATGAATGTTAATTTTGTAATGATGCTGCTGAGGCTTTATCGAACAGCATTGTGCTTTATTAACAGCCGGTAACACGTTATGGGATGTGGCATGTTTCATGGGGAGCAATGCATTATGGACTGTGTAGTGTGTAGAGAGGCAAGAGACGAGGTTGGCAAAATGACAGGGGGGCAAGCTAACTATATATTTACACATACAGTGGTGTGAAAAATGGTTTGTCCCCTTCCTAATTTCTTCTTTTGTTTTCATGTTTGTCACACTTAAATGTTTCAGATCGTTAAACAAATTTAAATATTAGTCAAAGACAACACAAGTAAACACAAAATGCGGTTTTGAAGTGAAGGATTTCATTATTAAGGGAGAAACAAATCCAAACCTGCATGGTTCTGTGCCATAAACAATATGAGTTGTTCATGATTTTTCTGAAAACAGACATAAAAAGATTTCTTTTGTGTTATTATTTTAGGCACATTGTATTTGTCAAAACTCTTGAATTATATATGACACATTAATGCAGAAAATCATGAAATTCCAAAAGGTTCACATACTTTTTCTTGCCACTGTATATACAGTATATACTAGGACTATCACCAGCTCAACTAAACCTATACAAATAAATGGCTTTTCTTAAGCCTCTGTGGTGAATGAATGTGTATTATGTATCATAAGATACTCAGTGAGAAAATCCCATTTCTGTTTCATATCAGTCTGATTTCAATTTGTGAGCAGGATGCTTTTGCCGTTGCCAGGATACATCGTAGCCCAATGTTTGCATGACATGCTGCATTTAATTACACAGTTGGGGCCAAAAATATTCCAATTTCTGCATCGATTAATGACTCACATATCACAAAACGCAGGTGTTTGCAACTGCCCAGCAGTGTTGAGATATTTCATAATTCATCATGGGACAGTGAGATCATAAAGCAGACAATGGGATCTCATGCAGAAGCCAACAGTGTCCAAGTCCGCAGGCAACAGGTCACAGAGTGTACTTTAATCACCAATCCACTGAGCTTACTGAAGAGAAACTGCTATCTGTAAACCAAGGCTGTTGAGTGCAACATTATCTAATTTACTTGGCCGGTCAGTGAGCAGCTGCATGGTTGAGATCCCCTTGATAAGACCCACATTCCCATGATTCTCAGTGAAATAAAGGACACTGCCGCATGCAGCTGTCAAGAAGTGCGCAGTAACTTCATGTTTGGCCTGGATAGGTTTTTGTAGGCCAGATATCAGGTTCTACATGACCGTTTGGACAGCAGCCTCTCCCACTTGCCAAGTTCACCAGTGCAACACTGACCCACACAGCTGTAAAAGAACTAAGCTATAAAATTTCATCTCATTGAGATGATTAAGAAGTATTTGGAGTGAGCTTATAAAACGAACAAGTAAGACTTTCCATGACTGTTACTGACGAGGGTTTCAGAAAACTTTTGGTTGCATAACAAGTTCCTTGCAAAGTCTTGGCAACTCCTATGCAAGCTATGCTTATAATTGCTATTATCACTCAATGCCTCTAATGAAATTCCAGCCAAGCTTAGTTTTGTAACTACAGCTACACAATTACTATACTGACAAATAGGCCTATACTTCCACAATATCTACTGTAAATCCATAGAAATATTTTTACACATAGATGGGTGACTACTGATATATGGAATATGAGGTCAGGGTCACAATGACGAAACCAAATAAACATTCCTTCAGGGTTATTCACCCAAGCTTTATAAAGTACCCAACAAATCTTTGAATGTTTCTAAAAGCAGTAATAAAGCCTTTATAGATGTTACCTTATCCTAAAGTTCCAAGAGCTACTGAGCTGTTGCTAGAAATGCCCAGCATGAGCAAGACGCATTTGGGAGCAATTGTTCTTCATTAGCACATTTGCACAAAGGAACAAAGCGGCTTTGCTGATCCAGATGTTGCCTATTACCTGAGTAAGTAAGTGACAGAATGGAAGAGTATGGACAGTAATCATCCTCCAAATGAAAAAACTGAGTTCACATCAGGGTCATTTTTTTCACATGGATGAGAAAGAATTTGAGGGGGTATCTGAGTATGCTAGATTCGCTATGGCTCTTTATGTACGTAAATGAACATTCTGTGCATGCGTTGCTAGCAAATTAGCATTCAGAGCTTGGTTCATTTATTATAATGATATTCTAACAAAGCTGGGGAGGAGTTCTCATTGGCTGGTGTTGCATGGGCATCATGGGAGTTGGTTATATGGGTTGTGAACTCTCGTGGAGATGGCACACTCGTTCCGGAAGCTCTTTTCTGAGTTTTTTTAGAGTAAACCGGAAGTGGCTATGGCCATATTTGAGCACCAAAATCCTGTGTGAAGTCTCCTTATTTCCCTTAGCAAGTTTTTCCAAATTAAAAAAATGCTACAATATGTTTGATCCTGAGTACACTCTTGAGGCGGAAGAACTTGCTTTTTGTGATTGGAATCCTGAATGTGACTGGACCTTGACCTTGGACCTGGATGCAAGGCCAAGAAAAGAGACTTCTAGAAGCATAAATAATACTGATGCAGGTGTGAAGGACAAACATACTGAGAGCTTAAGCCTTTAAAGTAGCTTTGAGGGGCAGAATGGGCAGAATGGTGGTCTAGTGGTTAGGACATTGCTTCTGGGATCAGAAGGTCGCAGGTTCAGGTCCCAGACCGGGCACCACTGAGGTACCCTTGAACCCGTCCCCCTTCACTGCTCCCCGGGCGCCTCTGTTGATGGCAGTCCACTGCTCCACGTGTGATGGGTTAAATGCAGAGAATAAATTTCCCACTTGTGGGACTATAAGGGATAATAAAATAAAAAAATAATTCATTAAAGTCAATAAAAATCCGCTCTATAAATTAGATACATTTAACTCAAACCCACCTCATAACAGGCGCATGATTGAGATTCACCATGATCAGAATCAGCAGACTTTTGCTCCAAACACACAGTCAGTGATTGGCCAATGTAATAATTCAATAATGCAAAAAATTTTTAATTTTGCATAACAGTTACTCATTACTGTTTTTTTGACTTATGTTATTTAAGTAGGTAAAAAAAATGTTTTGCTTAAAACGGCATTTTGGCTCATTAAATAGCAAACACATATGTTTTATACATGTTTTTATATGTAAATTGTAACAGAAACTACGGGAAATGTGTGAGTGTGCTTTGTGTGTTCACAGCAAGAACATCTAGTTCAATATAAAATTAATAATCAGTTTGTCTTTAATATTTATAATATGATATTAATGTTAATTATAGCAAAAGATAAAATAAAATACAACAAACTTTCATGGTGGTCCACATCTGGGTCACTACATTTCAAACCATGTGTGTGTATGTGAGTGTGTATTACTCTCCATTGCTAGTCCTACAGGCCAGAGTTACTTAATACATCATCTCTATTGCCATCTGTTGTGAAACCACAGACTCCACTGTAATCTTCAGCCTAGTTAGTGGTCACCGCTGACTAAATTCGCTTCCCAGCTGACCAAATTCATACCATCTGCAACACGACCCACCTCAGCTAAGCATCTACAGGACAATCCAGAGAGCAATATCAACAACCAACTCATAACTAGATGCAGCTTTGGACAAAGAACACTCCTCATCGTCCCCCAGGGTTACAGAATCTCATTGGAAAGTTTTTGTGGAGCAATACATGCACTGTTAAGTAGGATGATACCGCAAAATCTCATTTGCAAAGGCCTGGGAAACCAGCCCAAGGAACTGGACGAATGCTTTTATAATTCATATGCTGTTTTGCCAGAATATGTTCATATCAATTTGATATTAAACTAAACAGCAATTTACTTGTTCTTTTAATAGTTGCCATGATGTTTTAGAAAAAGCCAGTCAAATGTTGTACAAAAAGCAAATGAAATAAACAGTTTACAAAGACACACACAGTATAAGACCAACAGATTATGTGCAACATCATCATATTGTATGAATACTTCCTTTATTTGGGTCACTCCTTGGTTTGATGGCTGCAGTCAAACCTGGAGGATTCAAACCAAATAAAACCACTAACCCGATTGCATGAAAACTGCTTGTATAATGAGGCTGGAGGGCACCACTACTCCAAGAAACATCTTTGATAGTATTAAATCAGAATAACTGTAAAAATGAAATGCTCTCGTCTGATGGTTTCTGTCATTATATGTTGAAGACCACCATAACTGAGGAAGCCCACCATGATTAGGAGCACAAGAGAATAAGTCATAATTCTCACAGCAGTGACTCCTATGTTGAAGTCACAGCAGAAGTGAAGCTGCAGTGAATCACATTCTCTATGGAAAGTATCAATGGTGGGAACTCACTGATCCTAAAGGATATTACAGAGCAGTGGTATTATCCCTGCTGCTCTCCTAGAAACTAAGCTTTATTAGCAATTTTGTTCATGGACATAGACCAAAAATAACCATCACAGCCCTCTACCCATAGCTGCTACAACTGAGAGTTATAACTGAAAGTGCTAGTGAGGTGTAATCCACAGTTTGGGGAGGTAATTGCTGATTTTTAAAGATTTGTGATAAGATAAATGTATTAAAATTAGCAGAATTATACACCCAAAAGAAAATACTTTCTTACACTATAGACCAGGGGTGCCCACAATTTTTTGGCTTGTGTTCTACTCTTAAAATGACCAAGTTGACCGGGATGAGATGCTTGTTCAATCAGAGATTTGCATGCTCAATCAATTAAAATAGCAATCATGTGCAAGTGATTTTTTTCCAGAAGCTGTGTTCCTCTAGACAACAGTAACTCCTGAAAAAAACTAGCTAATAAAACAATAACAATCTTTTGTTTCTGAGGAATTAATGATTAGTTCTCTCAGAATATATATACTGTACCAACAAAGTGAGAAAAATAATACATTTAGTCAAAAAAATTTGAACATTGATAATTACTTAACAGAAACAACTTAACATTCTTTACAAATTACACATTGTGCAAACACACTACAGATTTGCTGCTAAAATGAGATGTCTTCACACTTGGACCGCAGAGAACAGAAGCCACTGTGTGGAAAGAAAGAAACCGAGCACTTGTTGCCAAAGGAAGTGTGTGACCAGAGAAGCAGCCTCAGCTATGTTAAATCAACCACTAATGTTTCAGTGGGTCTTGTTTCTAAATGACAGGAAACTTTAAGAGAAAACTAAATTCAGCACTAAAAACGTGATAGCATATCTGAAAGGCTTTTTTATGAAAGGTATAGCTCAGTGATTTGCTAAAATGTTAACAAACAAAAGTATTTAACATGTGCATTAACATATTAATATAATGGGATTTTTATATTTATGATTTATGATTTTTATATTTATTATTTATGTTTACAGGTAGGTTAAAAAATTGTGGCATAATGGTTCATGATGACACAGTGATTAATGATGTCACAATGGTTGATATATCACAGTGGTTAACGATATCTCATTGGTCACAATGGTTCATGACATCACAATGGTTGATGATGTCACAGTGGTTAACAATATCACATTGGTCACAATGGTTCATGACATCACAATGGTTGATGATGTCACAGTGGTTGATGATGTAATGGTTCAGACTCTCAAACTCTCTCTTATTTTACCTCATCTTTAATCTTTTCACTTTTGTTTTGGTGCTTGTAACAGAATCAGCAGATGAAAAATATCAGATATATAAGCACTCAAAAAAGTTATTGAAAAATAGTGTATGTTAAACATACTAAGCTGTGAAAATTATATGACTACCAGAATTAGTTTTAGGGCCATATACAACTATTAGGCGTATAACGGCATGTGCATTTACAGGTTTTATGAGATTTTTTACTTTAAACTTGACATTTGATAGCAAACAAGGGCCTGAAAGGTGTTAATAGAATTTATAAGTGACTTCAGAAAAAAGCACAGTTGTTTGAGCATGAATTGATTATCTATTATGGCAGTTCATGCTTGGCTGTCTTAAATGAAAAAAGATCAAGTGTTAATCACAATGATTAAAATTGTACACATGACAGAAAAATGTCTTGATCTTGACAGGTTTACTTATTAGTACATAAGACTTATCTTAAAGTATTTATTAGTATGAGTATTTTAATGTAAAGTAGGCATGTGTATGTGCATGCAGAGAAGAATTTATGATTGCATTAAATCTTGTATTGTTAAAATGACCTTCTTCTAACAGTCCTAAGACCTGAAGCATGCGCTTCAAACAGACCTCTGTAGAAGATCTTTTCCACAATAAATCTCACAAAAATAAATACCCACCTCTAATGAAACTGTACTGTGACTCTCAGGCAGTGGATTATTACACAGAACACAGTATTTTTACTGACATTTAAATTTCACTCAGCACTGTGTTCCAGATGCTTACAGGCATTCAGCACAAAGGGATGTCTGCATAGGTCTGCTCCTTCTCAGCCAAACATATTTTTCTTGGTATGTGAAAATATTTCCCTAAAAATATAGCAAATTCTTGCCATAAAGTGAATTTTTGTTTCTTAATCAAGCTTGCATAGTGGTTTGTAAGTCTCTCTTTAGAAATAAAAAAAGCTCCTTCTCCTCAGAAGTGACGCTTGGAAAGTATTAAAATTCCTGAAGCATGACAAGAATGTGCCAAAAACATTGGGTTATGAAAACTTTGCTTAACCTATGGATCTTCTCAATTCTCACCCAGCAGTGCACGATGTGACCGGATAATGGCCAGCACTGTATCTACAACAGCCCATACAACATTTTCTTGACTTTAGACATTTCAAGCAAAAGAATGGGATTTGTCTTTTAGCCAAGCATAGGGTACAATACACGTAAGCTGGGATGCAAAATAATTTCAGAATCTTGTTGGTGTTGCCAGATGCTTGCTTTAAAAATAATATTACACTGGACTGATGATTAGATTTGATCAATGGTTTAAACCAATATTTAAAAATGATGTTTTACTAATTTTACTTAAGTTATTTCTGCATTTATAAAAATAATTTATGTATTGGCATCTGAGTCCCAGTGGGTCACTTGTCATACACTGAGAATGTTACTTGCCAAATGAGGCACTGTGGAGTGAAGCATTAGTTCATCAGACAAAATCACAGCATCTTCACTCCATTTCCATAACCTTGGGCAAGGAAAACTTCAGTGGGGTGCCTAGTGGGGTACAGTATGTGGACTGTGTGTTTTACTGCGCTTTTTGTGACTTATTCCTGACTCAGGGAGGAATCCGTTTAATGGAAGAGAAAGCCTAGTTGAGCTTCTGTGTTGAGAGTAAGATTAACAGCATCGGGCACAGATGGGAACTGTTCCATGTGCACTGGAGGAGCAAGGAGCAAGAGTAGTCGAAGACCAAAATGACAAAAATGGAAATAAATGGTTTTGTTACACCTGTGATCCTGTATGATATAGGGATTATACAGGATATTTATATCAGCCTCTATATTTACTACATTTTATTCAAACTTTAACATCAAAATACATCAGTTGTGCTTCCTAGCTTCACTGCTGTAGTTTACTTAATAAAAAAAAATACTTAGAATTAATGTTTCAATGCAAATACTTACATACTACCCTGGTCAAATGGTATACACTGAAGCAAAAAAGTATTTGGTAGCCATTGATTCTGCATATTGTCCCACTCAAAAAGAGGTCTGTAAAGTTCACATAGGTTCACTTCAACTGTGAGACAGAATGTAAAAATAAAACCAGGAAATCACATTGTATGGTTTTTAAAGTTTTTATTTGTATAATGGTGTAGATGATAAGTGTTTGGTCAATAACAAAAGTTCACCTCAATACTTTGTAATGTAACCTTGGTTGGTCAAATGTTTTGTGTAGGTTTGCACACACTGTAGCTGGTATTTTGGTCCATTA
This sequence comes from Lepidarchus adonis, assembly GCA_037576955.1. NCBI lineage: Eukaryota > Metazoa > Chordata > Actinopteri > Characiformes > Lepidarchidae > Lepidarchus > Lepidarchus adonis. The sequence continues at coordinate 7,793,427 of JBBIGC010000007.1, forward strand.
TTCCCTGCAGATCTTCTCAAGAGCTGTGATGTTTCGGGGCTCTTACTGGGCAACACAGACTTTCATCTCCCTTCACAGACTCTCTATTGGATCGAGGTCTGGAGACTGGCTAGGCCACCTTAAAATGCTTTTTACGTAGCCACTCCTTCGTTGCCCGGGCAGTGTGTTTGGGATCATTGTCATGCCGGAAGATCCAGCCACATTTCATCTTCAGTGCTCTCACTAATGGAAGGAGGTTTCTCATGATTTCTCATGATCTCATGATTTCATGGCCCCATTCATCCTTTCCTTAATACAGATCAGTCGTCCTGTCCCCTTTGTAGAAAAGCAGCCCCAAAGCATAATGTTTCCACCCCCATGCGTCACAGTGGGTATGGTGTTCTTGGGATGCAACTCAGCATTATTTCCCCTCCAACACAGTGAGTGGCATATATACCAAAGAATTACATTTTGGTCTCATCTGACCACATGCTATTCTCCCAATTCTCCTCTTCATCATCCAGAAGTGTCTCTGGTGAACTTTAGACGGGCCTGGACATGTGCTGGCTTAAGCAGGATTTTAATCCATGATGATGTAGTGTGTCACTTACAGATTGTCAGTGATCTTGTATTTATTCCATTTTCTAATAATTGCTCCAACAGTTCTCTCTTCAATCTCTTCTTACCAAGCTGCTGCCTATTGTAGATTGGCTCATCCCAGTCTTGTGCAGGTGTACAATCTTGTCCCTGGTGTCGTTAGACAGCTCTCTGATCTTGGCCATGGTGGAGGTCAGAGTCTGACTGTTTAAAGCTATAGGCAGGTGTCTTTTATACAGATAACAAGTTCAAACAGGTGTTATTAATACAGGTAACAAGTGGAGGATATAATAGCTTCTTAAAGAAGAAGTAACAAGTCTGTGAAGCCAGAATTCTTGCTTGTTTGTAGGTGCTAAAAACATATTTTCTGCACCATTATACAAATAAATTCTTTAAAAATCATACAATGTGATTTCCTGGATTTTTTTTACATTCTGTCTCTCACATTTGAAGTGAACCTATGATGAATATTACAGACTCTCTCATCTTTTTAAGTGGGACAACTTGCATTGGTGACTGGCAAATACTGATTTGCCCCACTGTTTTTTTACTACTGTGGTGAGAAGTGATAATTACAGTTATTTTCTGACAATGGCCTGCATTTATCACATGAACACAACAGAGACATGAAAAGACTTGAAACAGCAATCTGCAGGATTTCATTAACACCAGCCTCTCATGCAATCCCATTTCAGTGCAGCTGCTCAAGCAATCAGGCCACCTCCCTCTGGCCTCATCATGGACTGTTTAATCAACAAGACAATATCTTATTACCTTCCAATTTTTTCTGCCATGTGAAGTATAAACATTGCAATTATAAAAGAATAAACCACTAAATTAGTAAATGATTATCAGAATATGGCGAAACATCTCAGGAAACAAGAAGAGCACCACAGCTGAGGGTTAAACTTAGAAAATATTCACACAGTTAATGTTAAGTGCTTGTTGTGGTAGAGCTGGGTGTTTTAGGTCACAGCAGTGTCCAGATTAGCATTAGACCCCATCCACACATTAAAAGAGTATTGGTCCCTGAAAACTAAGACTTTTGAAAATGGCTTTTTGTGTTTACGCATGGATGGAGATGTTTTCGAAAACATGCTCATGTGGATGAGATTTTTCCAAAAAATTCCTGGCTATGTGTGGATGGGGCCTTAGTCTAATCCAGAGGTGCCCAACTCCAGTCCTGGAGATCTACCAGCATGGAGAGTTCCAACACACTTGGTTTTCGTATTCAGACACTCCTCTGGGCCTTCATAATCTGTATCAGGTGCGTTAGATAAGCAGCTAAAATCTTTAGGACTGGAGTTGAACACCCCTGGTCTAGTCTAATATAGTCTGATATACTGGACATCAAGATGACCATGTGTTTTGTTTTTAAATGTATAAATAAAGCTTTGTTTTGTTTTTGAGGTTTTTTTTTTACTTCTCATGCAGTATGTGTTCATGAACTGTAGAATGCTGTAACTTCACAGCAATGTTCAACACAATTGACAACTACATAAGTCTGGTATGTTTCATTTTGAGAGGTGATATATATTCTTAACAGTTTACAGTGAATTCCTGTAAAAATTAATTAAACTAAAAAAGTAAAAAATTAAATGACAATATTTTAAGTTAGACCGTGATACAAAGTATGTAGGATTATGTTAAAAGAAATTTATTTATGTGTTAATGCCCTCTGATGCAGTATTAATACAGTACTGTAGAGCAGGAAGTAGTACTGTATATGGAGATCACAATGTGGAGGAAAAG
>JBBIGC010000007.1:7795854-7810607 GCA_037576955.1 Lepidarchus adonis
GTGTGTGTGTGTGTGTGTGTGTGTGTGTGTGTGTGTGTGTGTGTGTGTGTGTGTGTGTGTGTGTGTGTGTGTATGATTAATCTGACCACAGAAGAAAGATGTAGGAAATGGTCTTTTTAAATGTTACAGGATTTTACTGTCAGTAATTTTAGATAATTTGTGAAATTACTAGGTTTAGTAGCAATAAAACTGGGCATCTAAGGGCAATGGGTGCACTTCACCATAGTAAATATGTTAAGAGTTAAAACTCTGGAACTGAATCTTTTCTTTGCTTTTCATCTCTCAGGAAAATGTTCCAAACCAGCCAGGATGCGTGCATGTGTGTATGCCAGGACAACGTGTGTATGCCTCTGTAAGGCTCTGCTTGAAGCCATGTGTGTGGTCAGGGCATCAGACTGTAGCCAAGACATACCCTTCCTCACCCCTGAATCACCTATGAGCAGTGTATGGTCTATTTGTCTGCTTCCTTATAAATATATACACAACACACACACTTAATCATGAAGTGTACAGACACACAAGATTTATATTCATATACCCATTTACATTCTCAAGCACATGTCACTTGTGTAAGCCTATATACACACATTAAGAAGAATGAAACATGTAGATAGTGAAAGAGACACCTTCCCAGGGCAAATTCCTGCAGCTCATCTATAATTATTAATGAACAGGGGCTCGTTCTTCTCCAAAACCCTCTACAGCAGTGGGCTTCAAACCAGTCCACATGGTCTGTAATTCACATTTCATACAAATAGGGCTGTCTAGGGGGCCCTGAGGACTGTTCCACAGGCCACTACTCTATAGCAAAGTGGTGAATTGATAAAGTTAAGCATGAACTTTTTTCCTCTGTGTAGTTTTGTGCTCTGGTCCATCTTCTGACTGGTAGACTAAATATTCAAATAACTCTGAGACAAAACACAGCTGTAGTGTCATTATATGTAACATTTTGCAACATAATATGCTTAATTCAGTTAATTTCACTCAATAAACCCAAAGAATGAGCAAATAGCATTTTGTTTTTCTCACATTGATTTGATGTAAAGAAATAAGTCAAACCACCTTAGGTCACCCATTTTGGTCCAGGCCCTAAATTTGGAGAGAGATGGGGTTAGCGAGCTATCAAAACAGATTAAAAAGAAGACCCCAGCACTTTCACTTTTTTTGAAAATCTTTAAAATCCTAGTTCAGCTCCAAACTGTTTGGTTTTTCAGTTAGAACAGCATCAGTAATGGTCACATTTTGCAATCTAGCAGATGAAAAACACATTTCCAGCACAAATTTGAACTCAGCAGGCTTCCACAAACACAAACATTTTTAATCATTTGAGACGCTCCGCCAATTTAGATTTGCTAAGAGTTGTGTAATTACATAAACCTAACTACTGTAATTCATGTGTAACAATGGCTGCTTCCTTAGTAGTTACACTGTAGTTACATGCATTGTTAATGTGTAACTACACAGTAATTAGAGACACTTAATATAAAGTGGGACCAAAACATTTTCAAAACTGGTTTCCATATGTGGACTGTATGTTTGGTGAAAATTGTGTTTTAAATCTTTACAGTGTTTACACATTACATCAAACAAACAACATTAGTTATGTTCTCCACATACTGTAATACTCATTCACTACACAAATACATTATACACTTTCACTGAGTTTTACTGGTGAGTGGGAGGGGTGATTTAAATCAAGTTTTCTTTTAGGAACTGGTCCTGAGAAAGTGTATAAATCACACATGTCCAGATTATAGCTTGTTTAACACACAAAACCCCACAGTGGCTGTTCTCAAGTTGAGTGAAGATTTGAGATGTCACTTCAGTAAATCACTCATTACAGCATCTACACAGATCCCACTAAACAGAAGGCTAAAGACCCCTTGCAGATGCTTTACATACATTAAATCATAATGTACAGAGATGAAAAAAGGAATCGTCATGCTTGAAACAGATGTGAAAATGACACTTTATGTGGTTGCTAATTATTATGGTGAATCATAAATGTGCTGATTGTGAGTCACAGTATTTACATGGGAAAAAACATCATTACATTCTTGCCTTTCGTCTGCTGTTTTAAGAAACAATTATACTGAAAATTCTCATCTGTGTGAGTCTGGTGCCAAGAACAAGAGGTCAGGAGGACAGAATTCAGAAAGTTGCTGCCACTCATCGTTCTGTTTGGTTCTTGACGGAGTTGTGATCAAATGAGGGTCTATTTTATAACCAGTGAAAAAGTGAGCAAAAATGAAAAACTTGTTTGAAGATAATTTTGTGCTGATTTTTTGGACATACTGTGCTATTTTCCCCAAAGCCCTGCTTCCTACACAATCACAAATAAAGATGCCAAAATGGTTCATTTAAAGCTATGTTATGGAAGAACATTTTCTTTAAAGAACATTTCAGTAAGTGGTTCTTTAAAATGTCACATCAGATCATGTTTATCATTTTTTTATAAAACTTTCATGTAATGTTTTATAGCAATTAATGCCTTTTCTTAGAAGCATATATCCAAGTGAAAAACACTCAACGTTGCTTGTAAGATTAAAAAGTGCTAGATCTGAGATTTAAATGGTGCTTTGGAGCCTGTTTCCCTCACAACAGTTCTAACATTATTGGTGCACATATTCAGAAATGTATGAAGGTCTATTTATAACCTGTATAAATGAAGTTTATTCACAGGACAGCCAGTCTGTTGGAGTGGTGCCTAGACTATCCTTCCTGTTTTACCATTTAAAGAGATTGAAGTACATGGTAAAGAGTTAAAATCTTTATGGAAACAACAAGGAAAGCTACTGAAGTCAACTCATTACAAGTCAACAACACAAAATATTTCGGAAAATAATGGTTCTACAGGAGTGCAGAAGCATGAATCGCACTCTCCATTTAATTTTTTTTCTTCCTCTGTTCGATTTTAGGGAAAATGCATTTAGATAACATTCCAAACTCCTACCTAAGAACATTGCCAGAGCACACAGATAACTTTTAATGTATGTAGAACAGAAATGAATCCAACATTGCTAGCAAGTGGGCTAATTATCATGAACATTATTCATTTTTAACAAATGGTTTTAAATATATTATAATATTTCATTATTTATGATGTACCCTCCCATTTTCAATACACACAAGCCTTTATTTTGGATGCACAATAATATTTCTTGTGATCAAGGCATTACACCACAATCAATTATGTGACTTCCGAAGAACATCTTCACAAGCTTGTGTGTCTCAGAAATCTGTGTAAAATTTCTAATAGGCAAACACCAAGCACTGTATGGCCTCCACCTGTGTTTGAGCAGCTGTGAAGCAATGTACCCCAAATACAAAGTTGTAATGTGGCTCAAATTGGCAGATTGCCTCCAAAATGTAAACTAACATCTGCCAGCTTTTGAGTTTGAGTGTGAATCTTCTTGAGTGTTGTGGAAGGTAAGGGTGGGGTGGGGTTGGGGGTGGGTTTTAGATGGGGGTGGAGGTGGGGGGCACTTTGGTACAATTGACATGCATTGTCAAAGCTATGAGGACAGCGTGGAGAAAGTGTGGAGTTCAGGGGAGAATTTGTGGGTAGGTGTAAAAACGTTCAAATTTTAAGAACAGAAAGAGAGAAAGATTATTTGGGTGAAAGAGTATGGTACAAATGTATAAACAAAGGCAAAAGCAATTATAAAATGTCACACATGGTTTTTTTTCACACATATCTTCCTGCAGAGAGGTTGCCCATATTTTCAGTGTGGTCCTGATAAATATTTATGACAGACATACCCCTATTCTAAGTGGGCTACGTTATGCTGAATGACTGCTGCTGTAGCACGAAATAATGGCTTTAGTATATAATTGTTCTGGCATATCTGTTCTAAGAATTTGTTTATGAAGGTTACAGCTTTTGTGAACATATGCCTTACATATATGCCTGATTTGGAGACTTGCATTGAATTCTGAATGTGACAGAATAAGGGGATTTTTCATTTATCTTTCAGTTCACAGATAGTAGTCACATTGTTTTTATGTAATTGACTCTAGAATTCCGATATCTGGGTTTCTGAAGGGGTTCTCAATGAAAACTCAATTTTCAATTTTCATCCAAAAATCAATAAAAATAGTATTCAATATTAGTATTGTAATGAAGTTTAAAACATAATTTTGTGACAACATTCTATATAGTACCAAAATGTTCTTCAAAAACCATGGAATCATTTAAAAGAGCTACAGTGCTTAATAGAGTAGAACCAAATAAACATTCAAAGGTTCCTTTAAATGGCTAGGGTTCTACATATATAAGAATTTATATAAAGCATAGGGGTTCCTTATTCCTAGTAAAAAACAAATGCTAATGCTTATTTGAGTTTTGTTTTTTTTCAGTGACTTTTTTTACATTTCCAGGTAAAGTATTTCATGTTTATTATTTTCAAAATTATGTACGGTTTGAAATTGATTTGTTTAAATTGCTCGACAACTCAAGCAATTGGACGTGACTACAGTGACTATAAATAAAAGTAATAATTCTCAGAAGAATCTGTAAATAAACCCAATTATAAGAATTTCAATGTTGCTCTGCTGTTCAAGACCTTTTATACCCTCAGGTTTTTCTACACTCAGGAAAGCTCTAATACAGCGCTGACTCCTTTCATAATATCAGCCTTGAGTTGGAGCCATCATTCTTAGCAGCACTTTCTTTTCTTCCTTTCCAGAAGAAAGTTTCCTGCAGTTCAGTAATGTGAATGGCTGAGACAATCTTATAACTGCCTCCTTTCTAGCACACACTTGAAACACCCCTGAGGGAACTGAGTAATACTGAGTGCTCAGAGTGAAACCAGCTGTTCTTAACTTTATATTCAAAGTGATATCACAAAGGCTTATTTGTGCTAGTTAGATATGTTTGTTTAGGCTTTTAACATGGGACGATTACATCACAGCAGCTACATTAATAATACAGTTGAGACAATTAATCTCCCGAAGAACATGGCCAAATTATTTTTTATAGCACTTGCTTTTGCAACTCAGCTTTAATAAAATGCTGTCTCAGATCCTGACCACACTAATGTTGAACCTTTTGAAATGCAATAAAGACAAATTAAAATAAATCAATGTAAAAGATACTTTGTTTTAAAATGTAAAGCGTCAATGTGCCAATGTTTTGCTGATTTTCTCATTTTAACTAAATCAACAAATACTCTACAGAGAACACTGTTAAACATGGCATTTATTTATACAATTTTGCTAAATTACTATGCATTTCCATTTAAAATATTAGGAGAAAATAAAACAAATGTTTTGTATGCTTCCTAATATTTACAATTTTAAACTGAAAAAGCCCTTACTCTGAAAAAAGCTCTGAACCAAATAAAAGTTCTACCTGGAACTGCACCAATATAAGCACAGTTTTAGAACTGTAGAAATATAGAGTTTATACACAGTTATAGCAGATATTGTAGGCTGCTCTAGGCTGTAGTTCAATTTTTCAATAAAATATAAAGATGAGGATAGCTTTTCCTAATTATTGCTTTTCAGTACTACACCAGGGTGTATGTAGCATGGAAACGTTTCCAGGGCATGGAAATGCTTCGTATATACCCCTGGCAAAAAAGAGTGAAAGCTTGATTCATAGATCATATAGGAGGGAATAACAAACATGACCTATTTAAACAGTGCTACTTGCCAAGTCATATTTACAGGATGATCCAGTGCCAATATATGGAGCGCTCATATTCACCGATGATCAGTACTGTAAACATGAACTGTTTTGAACCGAGCTGTTGCATCTTGAATATAACTGTAAACCAAATGGAATCAAAGATGAAAATGAATGCAACTGTTACACAAAAATCACCTTGCACAAGTTACAAGCAGACAAGCATTGAAATTTCAACCAACAAAGATTTTCTGGAAATGGTCAAAATTGGACTAAATAAACCATAAACAAATAGTTAGATATAGAAAAAGAAGATCCTTGAATTACCTTGTACTCGACTCGACCTATGAAAATTTGTGGTTACATCACTGGCCTTTTTTAAATGCATGTATTTACTGTCATATCTTGTAATAGAATGCAGTTGAACACCTACTAAATGCTTTATGGTAATACATGAGCCTGCATATTGCAGGGAAGGAGAGAAAGTTATTTCACTGCTATTGCTGATAGCACTGCTATATCTGAGGAAATTTTTGGTAGGTTTATGACAAAGTGTTTCCTTTTGTTATGTCCATTCTGGGCCCCAAGATCTTGTGGTCCACATATTGTTCTTAGTTGCACATATCTTGCTCCCTTCTTATACTTTTTAAATTCAGATTTCTTAAGTTGCTTTTGATCATTGATAATATGCATTTGAATGTAAATAGGTCATTTTGTAGTCTGATACTGAATGAATCAGAAAAAGAAACATTTTTTGCTTTGATTTATCACAGATGTGTTAAGAACACAGGACAATACATTTAAAAGCCAAACCCAGAACCTAGATATTTTCCACATTTTAAGTCAACTATTTATTCTTTATTCTCCTTTTTTCAGATGTTGAATGCCTCTAGACTCCATCCATTCTTATATCTGTCCCTGTTCACTTCCTTCATATTAGCATCTCAGCTAAGCCAAGAAAAGTATAACGAATCTCAGAGGAAATCACTTGGGCGATATCGTCATTACAAGTCTGTAAAAACCATGTTAGTCATGGGACCATGCAATTTTTAAACATTTCTTCAAGTTCTAATTCAACCACATGATGACAGGCCACTGCATCTCTCCATCTTAGCTAACCATGAAATAAAGATAGAGGCATCATTCAATAAATCAACAAAGGCCTTGGATTTTGGAGCTTCAAAATGAACAAGTCAAAATAAACAGAGGTAAGACATTGATCTAGTGAACGGCCTGTAAGCTGCCATGACAAATATGACTTTAGAAGGCCAGCCAGAGACATCATAGTGCTGGAGGATATTTAAGAATTTCGTCTGCAGCTTTCTGAGAATCCAGTTGGCTAGACTTCAGCTGAGCAGACACTATTAATTTTAGTAAAGAACATTATTATTATGAATCCAGTGGCCAAATACTTTAAAATGAACACGTTCCATTTGCAGTAACTCGGGAGCTTGATGTTTTTGATTTGCTGAATTGGAAAATAAGCCCCTGTACTCTAAATGGGACAATTACATACACACAACAAAATTTGCTGCATCTATAATAATATCTTACAAATTAGATATAATCATTTATACGGCTCTTATTTGCTTTTACATGTTAATGTCTTATTCTTCTACGATATGCTTGTTAAATTTAACAGCATAATGGCTGCTGTGTTTGGCATTGCCATACATTCTTTTCATTGTTAATGGAAAGCTACCTCTAGAATAGTGGAACAGACTTAGTTTCCTAGAAAATGTACGACTTGGATTCAGCTACTTTCCAAAATAGAACCAAAGATCTTTGTAAATGAGATGATTCTATTACATAATATCATCCAACGTCTCAATAAAACAACCAAAGGCAAATAACTAAGCTCTGAATACATATTAGCACTGCTAGGCTCGTGCACATTTTGCATAGAGTCAACTTTCCTTCGCTGTGTCTAAACCAAATGGGGATAAATATCCCATAGTAGAGCTTATTAGAGGAAAGATTTACTGACATCAGTCTGGAGGCACTGGAATGCTACTGTTGCCCTAGAAGAAGAATCTGGAATCATTCAGCTCAGCAGTGAACCTGTACAGAATCCAGACACCTAGCAATCACCTGAACACTGGAAGCAAGACAACCTGTCTCTCAAATTTACATCTGTTTAAAATATAAGCTTGCTATTACAGTGGCATGCTCTGAGGCTTTATACAGCAACATGGACCTGAAGCACAATGCAGACATTTTTGCAAAAGCACAAACACTCTCAAAGTTCAACTGTAGATTTTATGTCTAAATGGAAATAGATTGCTGACTCTGCTTGTATAATATCCATTGTAAAGCATTTTTTAGCACATTGGAATGCACAAAGTCACAATTCATGACCCTAAGGTCACCATGCCCAGTGCCAAGCACTGCCTCTACTGAATCTAGACAGTTACTGGTTCTCCATCCACTGCATGTATGGAGTTAATGAGTGTTAACTCCATACTTTTTTTATTACTTTAATTAACTAAAGTCTTTCTACACCTGACTCAGCAAGTTTTCCCTGCTGGTGCAAGTGCTTGAAATGAACAGGGGCATCATGTTAAGCAGCTAGTCCAGTGGTTTTAGTTTCTTTTGCCGATTTGGCAGTAGGGATTGTTCCCAGATTAATGATGGCTTAGGAAAAGTTCTCCACTTAGCCTTTTGAAATTTTAGAAGGTTAGAGGCTCTAAGACAGACGTTTGGCTGTTGGCTTTAAGCTGGTCAGTATACTGTCAAGTTTACGGGCACTGGTGTCTCAAACAATTTTTGGTTGTAAACAGTCACGCAAATGCACAGAAAAATGTTTAAACAATTGCAGTACTGTATGGGATCTTTATACAGTTTTGAAGAGCAGGTAAAACACATAAAAACCAAATTTCCTGCATAATTCAAAGAAAAGAACACAAAACAAAACTATTTCAAAAAACTATTTCAGGTTTGAAAAACTAACTTTTACCATAGATGTCCAGAACACGTTAATGTCTTAATTAATTAAGATGATCAAATAAGATGAAAGATGAATTTTGTTATTTAAGTATTTTGGTTACTCAAGCTGTAGAATTGAGCAAGGGCAAAAAAAAAAAAAACATTATACAAATTAAATATGCATATAAATATTTGTTTTTTATTAATTTTCAAAACACTAATATATTATATTTTAAATTGTATTAATATATTACTCATAAACCATGTTATGACCTTTTAAAAACAATCACTGCTGAAAACCAGAACATTTTTTTTTCTAATTACCATGTGTTCAACCAGTGTTTAATCAGGTTTATATTTATTGTTGCATTTATGAACCTTTTCATTTTATTTGTTTTTTTTCTTCTTTTGCCAAAAAAAAGTAATAAATTCAACATTAACACAGATGCAATATGCACATATCAAACATACAGTATCTCACAAAAATGAGTAAACCCTTCACAATTTTGTAAATATTTTATCATATCTTTTCATGTGACAACGCTGAAGATATGACAGAGCTGGTGACAGCTGGTGGATGTTAGAGACCTTGTGTTCCTCTATCTTCAGTTTGAGGATGCCCCACAGATGCTCAATAGGGTTTAGGTCTGAAAACATGCTTGGCAAGCATCATTACCCTCAGTTTCTTTAGCAAGGCAGTGGTCATCTTGGAGTTGTGTTTGGGGGTTGATATTATGTTGGAATACCCTGCTTCAGTATGTAACAATACATGTTGGCATTCATGTTTCCCTCAATAAACTGTAGCTCCCCAGTGCCGGCAGCACTCACGCAGCCCCAAACCATGACACTCCCACCACCATGATTGATTGTAGGCAAGACTCCTTGCCTGGTTGCCACCACACACGCTTAACACCATCTGAACCAAATAAGTTTATCTTGGTCTCATCAGACCACAGGACATGGTTCCAGTAATCCTGCTTATCATCAGCTAACTGTTTGTTGGCTTTTTTGTGCATCATCTTAAGAAGAAGCTTCCTTTTGGGATGACAGCCATGCAGACCAATGTGATGATGAATGTGCGGCGTATGACCTAAGCACTGACATACTGACCCACACTCCTACAACCTCTGCAGCAATGCTGGCAGCACTCATAATTCTATTTTCAAAAGACAAACTCTGGATAGGACACTGAGCATGCGCGGCTTCTTTGGTCGACCATGGTGAGGCCTGTTGAGAGTGGACCTTTTCCTGTTAAACTGCTGTATGGTCTTGTCCACTGTGCTGCAGCTCAGTTTCAGCATGTTGGGAATCTTCTTATAATCTAGGCCATCTTTATGTAGTGCAACAATTCTCTTTTTCAGATCCTCAGAGAGTTCTTTGCTGTGAGGTTCCATGTTGAACTTCCAGTGACCAGTATGAGAAAGTGAAAGTGATAACACCAAATTTAACACACCTGCTCCCAATTCACACCTGAGATCTTGTAACACTAATGAGTCACATGGCACTGGGGAGGGAAAATAGCTAATTGGGCACAACTTGGACATTTTCACTTAGGGCTGTACTCACTTTTGTTGTAGTTTAGACATTAATGGCTGGTTGTTGAGTTTTTTTGAGGGGACAGCAAATTTACACTGTTATACAAGCTGTACACAGACTACATTATATCAAAATGTCATATCTTCAGCGTTGTCCCATGAAAAGATATAAAACATTTACAAAAATGTAAGGGGTGTACTCAGAATCAGAATCAGAAAGCCTTTATTGTCATTGCATTTAAAATGCAACAAAATTGGTTGGCACTCTACTGTGTATGCATGCAAGACATAATACAATACTAGACAAACAATATATTAAACAACAAACAATACCTATCTCACCAGTATCAAGAGAAATACACAATCAAAATGTGATAAAACCTTATTTTAATTATTATAGGTAATTTTTTTGCAGAGTGTTTGCTTGACTAACCGTGTGACTGAACTAAATGGGATGTTTGGTCATGACTCTGTCTTTCTTCCACTGGCATCACAAACAAATTATTCAAAACTGCAAAAATGCTGTAAGGGATGCTAATTTATCAATTAATTCACGCCAATAAATCTGTTCTCTTCCCAGCAGGTAAGAGGACTTTTAATAATGCTGCGTGGCACAACCTCATCTCCACCACAGGGAAGAAGAACTGGAACAGAACTGGAACATTGTCAGAAAGGTGCAGGAGGCTTCCTGGCCCACACAGCACAGCATGTGTAATTGTAACACACAGAATTAAAGCTAATAGCACAACTAAACAAGTCCTTACTAGACAGATTTTAGCTGCGTTGGCTGAGACAGAGTTCTACCTCTTAATAAAACATGAATGGTAAACTTCCTGAGCTGTAGTGCAGCTCTTCAAAACTGGCTGCTATGTCTGTGAAGAAGTCACGTGATCTTTGGGACGAACCATTACTTTAATCATTTCATCACTTGGCTTGTGCAGCCTGACCACATTTTATGAGATATAGACTCATTAACAAATACCTCTGTGCAAAGCATGACAAGAAGTCAAAACTATTTTCTTAGCATAAGGAGGCAACAGCAGCTTTCTCCATTAGGCTTTTAACAGTCCAATCAAGCGAGTGGGGAAATGTGTCAATTAGCTGCAAAAACAGTATGTAGATAGGAAGGGAGGTGGGATACACTGGTGAAATGAAGAAAAAAGGAAAGAGAGAGGAATGGTTGGGAGTGTTTTGTGTGGGCGAATAATGGCTTTACGTGGTTAGACAGGCTGTTAATGCATTTGCAAAAAGCTTACATGCTACACCAGAAGGGATGCAGTAATGTCGCGCCTCAAAAATGTGATGCAGCTGCAGCACAGCTGAGAGATGACACTCCTGCTAGGGCTCATCTATCTTCTTAGCCATCTGTACTTATCATTCCTATACTGGCATCAGTGTAACTCAAGATAGGAACATGACAATGTAACAGAACCAATTACCACTTATTGAATCCATTGGAAAAATACTCAATTTCAAAATATTGTTGTGTGCACTTCAGAGGGGAATTCCAATGGTTTTTGCATAAGTAAATAGTAAAGATGTTACAAAGTCATTAAGAGGGGTTTGGAGATAAATTCTCAGAAACTGTTCACGTCAGAATGTTCAAAGCAGTGTAGATAAGAACCAGACATCTGAAGAGTTAAAAGTCTCTAAAAAAAACTCCCTCACAGAACTTTATCACATGTAATTGTTGTGCATATGCTGCTTGATGCCTGTATAACAATCAGGAACCCTGAATCATCTATCAAACCCATTTGTGTGTTGAGTGTATCGTTATATGCTTAGTTAGTGGTAATAACTAAAGAAATCACAATATTCAAGTAGTTGCTTTGTGTGATTTTGGTGTGTAATTACCTTAAATGTTTAATTACATTTAATTACATGTAATAATGAGAATAAATATTTTGAGCTGCTACAAATCTACTTGTCAAATGATACTGGTGATGAGAAACTCTCATACTTAAGTACTTGACTTACAAGTTCCATTAGATGTCACTTGAGTATGCGTGTGCGATTAAACAGGCCCAGTCGTAAGAAACCTTCAAAATATCTGTTCACACCATCTCCCTTTTCTCTACCATCACCAGTTTTCCATACTTCTGCTTTCATGTTCCCGTTCACCTAATAAAAGTTCAGAGAAACTTTACTGCTTTTAGTGTATAGCCATGTGCACCATGTGTATAGGGTCAGTGTGGGCGGTCATATCCTGTCTCTCTGGTAATACGAAAACATGCACACCTACTGGAAGTCCCCTCTCTTCTATTGTCCAGTGTTGACAAAAACGTTCCAATTAGTCACTCTATCCAGACTGTATGAAAACAACCCATTCTGGCACTTTGTGTTGTGATTATGATTTTAAGAGTGTAAACACAGTTGATTGATAATAAATGGCTTCAGCCACTAACTATGAGTAAAAGAAAAGTTTGTGTTATCATTCGTATTCTTTAAAAATTTTCAAAAAATCATAAATTCTGTCAGGGTAAGTAAACTTATAAGCACAACTCTATGTACAGTACAATGAATATGGAACATTCTTTTCTCACAAAGCAAGAAAGCATAGTAAATGTGTGTGATACCCTTCCTGCACAAGTGGCCTCTGGAGATGCAGTTGAGACCCATGGAAACTCCACATGTAAATAGCCTTACAACTCATTGACCACTTGAGATCAGACCACTGGAATGTTTTTGAATGTTTATAACTTTTACATCAATTACATCATACATTTCCAATACATAGGTTCCATAACAGCAATTTACATAACATCTAACACTGAAATGCCCTTGTGTATAAAATATCCGCTGGCATAAAACAGTGATTCATGACCCACTGATGATAGATACGTTTGAGTAATAGGCAAATAGGAAGCAATAATGATATTTAGAAAGTGTTTGTATAAACCTGAGTGATCCAGTCTTATTATTTCTTCATGTACTCAAATACAACATTAAAAACACAGTTTCTTGTACCACAGTCTAACTAATAGGGGCATGCCACCACATACCCCTTCAGACCAGAGGTCACTTCCCCATCAGCCTGCTCAGTACTGTACATCAATCATTATAAAGACAATCTATGGTGTTCATTTTTCCAATGGCTGTTATGTGTCATTGGAGCTATGGAACCATCCTGCCACACTTTCCTGTTTTACTTTTCATCACAGTCATTTTTTCAGCACAGATATGCTGCCCTTTTCAGCCAGCTCCTCTGCCCTGCCTTTTATATGGTGCTGTGTTTTCCAGAACTGCTGTTTGGACATTCCTGCTGAGATCGCACAATGAGCAGGGAGTGGAATACAAACATTTCCTCAAACATTTGTGCTTGACAGCTACATTGTTTTATGAATTTGTGGAAGATAGCACAAAGATAGCAAAGAAAAATGCTTTGATTTTGAATTTGAGAGGGATTATACATCCATTTTGGTGTTAAAAAGTATATGCTGCTTGTTAAATGCTTTGTTATGTTCTATTTATCCAACATTTCTGTAATATACACAGTCCAAAAATAGTAGGGAGAAAGTGTTCTGACCTAAGGGGTATGTGAATGACTGAGATCTCACAGCAGTGGTGGGAAATATTCTTTGCTGAAGAACAAATGGACTTTCTGTGGAGGAGCACGAGGCTCAGATTGCTGGGCGGTTGCTGTCATTGTTGAATGAGCAGATGCTAAACAGATCTGGGCACCATTCTGGCATCTGTGAACATAAGCTATGTGTGTTTAGACAATCAAATGCCAGGACAACTGAACCTGTTCTCCAGGTCCAAAAGCCATGATATTCACTAGTGTTGAGTCTAACTACATGTCTCAGCCAATGACCATTAGTAGGGAGTTGGTCACCCTCTTGTTGCTCTAACAGCCTCTAGTATTCTAGGCTGACTTTACAACATGTTGGAACATTGCTGTATGCACTTGATTGCATTCAGCTACAAGAGCATTAGTGATGCTTTAGCAATGCTTTAATATGAAAGTTGTTAGCTTTGTAAGCAATTGAACACCTATGCACATTGAAGCGTCTACGTTCACTAATCAAAGGGGTGTCTTGATACTTTCAGACTTGTAGTGTTAGTCCACAGAAACCACAGTTTTGTTACAAAAATGTAAACGTTAAACTAATTAAATCAGAGAGATTACATTACCCCATCGCTAACATGAGTAAATGTAGATAAATGCCAAGACATGAGATCAGCAGGGAAGGAATAAAATAAAAAACACGCATGTTCTAACAAGAGCTTGCAAATGATCCAAAACGCAGGGTTTGCCTTGAAGTCATTCTGGGAAAGTCCTGTCACTACAGCACTTGTTTGAATACTGTTCTCTCAATGCTTTGACATCCTCTGTCTTATTTTTTTCCAGAATTTGGAGGCAGTGTTGCTAAGGAAAAATCTTCTCACATTTGTGAAACCCTCAGTTAAATAATGCTGCATTTGTTCATGTATGGGCCAGTTGACCTTTATATGTACTGAGCTACTTAACATCTTCTGCAGCTGTTATCGAAGCAGATACAGTATTTCTTTGGTTTCTTTGAAGCTTTTTTTAAACATTGCTGTATTAATTTATGGCATTTAACCTGCAACTCACACTCAACTGCTCCTCTGCCTACATATATTTTTGAAGAATGTCTACAATCCTGCATATACATCATAGAATAGAATAGAATAGAATAGAA
>JBBIGC010000007.1:7810707-7823207 GCA_037576955.1 Lepidarchus adonis
TAGAATAGAATAGAACTGTATAGAATAGAACTGTATAGAATAGAACTGTATAGAATAGAATAGAATAGAATAGAACTGTATAGAATAGAACTGTATAGAATAGAACTGTATAGAATAGAATAGAATAGAATAGAACTACACTGAATAGTAAGTGCTATGCACCATATGTAAGACAACTATCAAACTGTAAATCAACACAGATAACAGGTCTTTACAAACGTCACGATATCAAACACACACTATAGCTATACACCAAGTTCTGATCATGTTGTTTCATCAATGTAACAAATTTGCAGGTGAAACTGAAGGTCAGCAGCCAGAATCCAATTCTCTTTCTGAAAGGTGATCCTCTCTATCTTCTTCAAACATCTTTATGGAATGTAAGACTAAATGTGCCATTTTTGGTTGGGACACATGGGTCTTTCTTTATTGCAAAAGGCTGATCGTTTCCACACAGCCTCTGTTCGGGTTTGCTGTCAGTGTAACCAGACACAGCACATGATAATCAAACAGCAAGAGAGCAAGCGCTCCCATCCAGACACTACAGACTCTCAAAAGGAGCTTTCTACACAATCACTACCATTTGTCAGTTTAAGCAAATGTAGTTAAAATCACACCAGAACTCTCCACCTACTGACAGCATTTCTTGCATTTCTTGCATTTACAGGTTTTCATCATCTTATTATTATTCAGTAGCCATGGCGCAATGGTTACAGAATTGGGTTTGTAATGAAAATGTCATGGGTTTGATTTCTGGAACCATCATGAAGGCAGAAGTGCCCATGAGTATGGCACCTAACCCCCTATTTCTCCCTGGGCACCAATACACTGGTTGCTGACTGTTCCAGGTGTGTGCTCTCTGTTACAGGTGGGTGAACAGGTGAGGCCAACTTCCTTTCAGGAATGAACGGAATACAATACATTTTTAAAAAAAAGAAAATAATACGATTAAAAACAGTGTAAATGGACTCAGCCAGACATTTTTCTGACAAATGTTGTTTTCTGGCTTCCTAACAAAATGTTCCTTCTGCTTTCTTTTTAAATTCCAACCAAAGGATTAAGCCCATGCAAACTTACATCATCTGTGGGGATTTTTCTAATCTGTCTGGAGTGTCCCTTTAGTCTAGGAGTGAGGAGTGGAAACCAGGCCCTGCCAGAACCTCCTGATTGTTCATGTAGTTGATGATCTCATGATGGAAAATAGTATCAATAGTTATTTTCATTAATAAGATTCAAGTAGTTTGTTTGTCACATACATAGTTATACAAGTACGGTGTAGTGAAATGTGCCAACTGCAATAACAGAAAGAGAGAAAAACTACAGAAAATAAATGAAAGTATTATGTTATTTATCCATAGACTGTGATAGTACAAAATAAGCTTCTCCCATAATACCATCTCAGCATAGGAGACCTGTGATTATGCTAAAATGAAATGTTTTGCTTGGAAAACGATTGAAAGAATGAAATTCTGTGCAAGTTTTATGCTGATGGACATTTATATTAGCAATCAGGCAGCTTTTGCTGATAAGATAGACACAGTATGAGTGCTAGGCTTGTTTGAAGCCAAAGGCAACAAAAAGAAAGTGGAGAATTTCTCTTTTACGCTGATTGGGCAATAGTTTTACTTAGCTCTAATCAACACGTCGTTACACACATACCCACACACCATGCAGACTGTGGGAATTAACATCCATGCCACCGCAGAAGTCAGGCTTGGGAATCAAACAAACATTTGAATTAGAAAGAAACCTGCTTTCCTGTTCACACACAGTGATGGGCCATTTCCATACCAACGGCTTTATTTCTTCTGTGTTTACAGCTGAGGCTGGAAATATTTGTCCCTAAACGGTCTGCCTGGCAAATACACAACAGTGCTGGCTGTGTTCTCCTACATGATGACTCACAGCATTACAGAAGTCATCATGAAAATGGCAAGTTTACAATAGCTTAGTTCACTCAAGCCACTGTACAGTATTAGGGATCAGGGACTTGCCACATGCTCATATACACTCCTGCTCCAAATGCTCCATAATCAAAAGCTATTTTTCCACAAACTGCCCATGAAAAAGCAATAAAAGTGTTTTCCATTCACAAATCTGTCCAAATGCAGCACTCCTGACAGAACAGCCAAGCTATACTGGAATACATTAAATACACAATTAACCTGAGCAGGGGTCAAATATGTGCTTCTCTGGCAAGCTTCATGCGTGGAGCAGGTTACTCTTAAAGGGGGCACAGCTGCTTAGAATAAGACTACAATACAGCCTTTATGTGTGATGTCATCCTTAAGAAGTAATTATATGGTCTGCACTGCTTGACATAATAGCAATCTGCTAGAGATTCCTATTGATATGGTGGACACATCTGGCCAACCATCACTCATTGCTTGAATAATTGGGGTAAAAATCACAGCTTGTCCTTCACTGGCATTGAACTGATTTCCATCACCAAAATATCCCACTGGTCTACACTCACTGATATAATATCAGAGGTTCTCTTCATATGACACAGTCCTTACTGGTCCACAGGAACAACTGAAGATCTAGTGTAACTTGGTTTCTGAAGACGAGGTGGTAACCAGGCTCCTCAAATTCATGGTCCATCCTTTTAGACTAAACAATCAAAGTCGTGAATCTGAATGAAATGTATTTCTGCTGCAATTGCTTTGTTTACTGTGAGTTTGTCTGTAAACTGAAATTAAATCTTGAGTATTTCACCATGATGCAGTAATGAAAATGCTCCAGCATTTGAGGGCATTAAAAGTCAGTATATTCTCAAACATCATCAGTGGAAGAGGTTAAACAAGAATTAACTTAATTACATTTTCACATGTTTTAATTCTCTCAATGACATTTGTTCTGACTGTTCTCACTGTCCACAGCATTAAAAAAAAGAAAACAGACCCTATTCTTAATAATGTGTTACAGCCCATGGATTCAGCAGTAAAGAACTCACTAACATCTTGCTTTGCTTCACTAATTAACTGTGAGTGTACTAAATCATGGAGCAATGGTATAGGTCCTTGAGCTCTTCAGTCGCCAAAAGGGAAGACGTGCTCTGTTGCCAAAGCAACAATAGCATCATCATATGTCAGCCCAGTTGAGGATATCTCCATTCCAACAAGCTGACTGGATTGTGACTGATTTTAAACCAAACCTGACTTGCTATCTTAAAGCAGTGTAGTAAGAGTAAAATACCATAATAGTTAACCAATAAAAGAACATAGACTCTAACATAGACCTCAGAGTCTCAGGCTGAACTTACATTGGCATATATTTTGTATCTAACAAAATTATACTAATATAATTTATATATAAATGAGCACAAAGCCTATAGTATACATTCTGGTATAAAGGTATAGTGTGTAATTTGGACACACTTTTTGATTTGATTGTTTGATTCTGGCTCCTCTGGAGATATCTTTTTATTGTTACTTTGCCAAGTGGGTTAGAACTGTCATTCCCCCATTTGAACTGGAGATTGGATTTGGAAGCTGCATGTACATTAGCTTATGTAATTCCACTGATGTTTCATGTCGCTCTTTTAAGGTGTATTTTACTACATAGTTTAAAGTTCTGTGAATGACAGTGGTTAGTCATGGAATGGGAAAAAAACTTGTATGTCCATATATATTAATCTGTAAATATGTAAATTATTATTATAAGTTTCTGATATTCTTAACACCATTAATTGAATCATATACAGTGCCCTTCCAGCTGAAAGATCCTGGAACACGTGATTTGGGAAATGATTGGATAAATGTTTGGAATCTAATAAATAGTAAAGAGTTTCATTATGCAATGTTTTCATTAAAAGCATAAATGGATGAAAGCATAGCGGTCCTACAGTAATTCAAATATGTATCATGTATATAACTGAAAGCTTCCAACCTTAGACTGAAAGCTTTAAAACAGAAAGAAATGATTTATTAATAGTATAGTATGCGGAGGACATACCGGGTTTATTATGGGAAATCTACAACTATTAGCATTGTTGCTCTCCATCTCGGAAACTCCCTTCCTGAAGATATCAAAGTTCAAAGCTAGACTCAAGAACCATCTTTTCAAAGATGTCTACTATCTCTAATTCGTAATGTAACTGCATCACATCAGTTTTACAGTTTTTTTTGTGGATTTTTAAATTTTATTATATTTTATTGTTGTTGATCTCATTTTATTGTTATTATTGCAATTATTGTCCTGATATACTCTCTTGCTTTGTAAAGTGTCCTTGAGTGTCTTAAAAGGCTTGTATAAATGAAATGAAATAATAAAAATTGAAAAATCGTGTAGGGAAAAGAACCTCAGCACACTAGTCAACGCGAGAGTGACAGTTGGAACGCCGTGTGCTGCCGAATGTTGACGCGCCAATCAGAATGCAGGAGCTCAGCTGAAACAAGCAGACAGTCTTATTGGAGCGCAGCCAAAGGGAACCGCACTGGGACAACGGCGTTCATTCAAGCAGCATGCGGCTAGTATCGTGCCGCGGACAGGACACTCTCCAACCGCAGCTTCACGCAGCAATCCCGCGCGCGCAGAAACACTCACATACACATGAAAGCGACCCAACAGAACGTCCCCCACCTTGAAGGCACCCCTGAAAAAAAGCACAGCACTGCTTACCTTCCAGCAGCTGAAAGGCTGTCCCGGGACGGCAGTGCCACAGGGCGGCGAGGCACAGGCACCTCAGAGTAAGTCTGAGAGGGGAAAAGTGGAAAGATGGCATGAGGGAAAGCTGTCACATCACACACACAATCAGGCGACAACAAGTGTGTGTCCTTCCGCTGCAATTCACCTCAGTATCGCAGTGTCTCCCCGAGCCATGGTACAGTCTCAGCGGTCCTGCAGCGCGCGCTCCCTCTCCCCCTGCCTCTCCACCTACACTCCTACACGTGAACAAAGGCGCTCTCAGTCCGGCCGAGCTCGAGCGGCCCGCGGAAAAACAGTGAAACCTGAGTCGCGCTGGGGAGCTGCGCTTTATTCGCTGGAGGACGACGCGCGCCGTGTCTCCTCCTTAAAGACTGACGATAAGAAAGGGTCTCTCCCACTCTGCCCCTCTCAAACATGGCCAAAGCTACTGACACCTTAATGGATGTTTGGTTTCCTCGCTCATAAAACATCACTCAGTTCTTTGGCGCATCATGCGCTTTTCCAGAACAAAACCTAATGTGTAGATTTTGATGCATGAATTTGTCATGGGAACCTTCATCTGGGGCAATTCTGGATTTTAACATGTGATAAAGTAAAAAAAGTGATCTACAGGTTTATGGACCCCTGAGAATATGACAATAATAATGTGAAAATAATGTGTTCGTTTTGATAGATTGTATCAAATGTTTTGAATTACAAAGTTATAAATGATTTTACTTCTAAAAGAAGAAACGAAATAACATGATTATATGACCAATCACTATCATAGGCCTGGTTTTGGAAGAATGACATATTTACTGTGATCATTATTTTATCTCCTACATGACACATTCTTCACAATTTGCCCAATGTCCAAGATCAAGACCTACTGAATCTGTCATTTTTTAATGAATCATAAAGAAATATATTGATGTATACATAAAGAACAAACAACCCACATACCTGATCAAGTCTTACACATAATAATTTTTCATGTTCTCACAACTATTAGCTGCTTATGGTTGTGTGAAACAAACCACACTGTCTGAAAAAACAGGATTCTTTTCAGGATTGTCCTGGGAAAATGACTGTAGTGGACCTTTAAAACACTGTTGAGTTCATTTATGATGTTTGTGTGTGTGTGTGTGTGTGTGGGGGCTACATTTGACCAGAACAGCCTTTGTTCTGACACTTCACCACGTAGCAATGAGCTACAAAGAGCTCATGAGTGATGAAGCCTCAAACATCCCCCAAAATGAACTCTATCACTGTTAAAAAGAGGAGCGTGAGGCATTTAAGGGGTCTTTAATAAAGGACAGAAAGTACCGTTTGACCCATTATGGTTCTCTGCATGGATTAACAATTCCTCTCTAAACTTTGCCATTAATCTTTGAATAATAGCATGGTGATTGTGGAACACTTTTTGTAATATATAAAAGCATTTTAAAAGCAAAAACCCAAGCAAAGACCTATCTAAGGCAGTGGTCCCCAACCGTGGACCGGTTCTGGGCCGTGGAACATTTTGTACCGGGCCATGGGTCGTACAAAAAATTTAAACTTTTTCACGATCTCAATCTGTAGCATATACATTGAGTATGTTAGAGACATCAACTTTGCCGGTATTCTGGTTGAAAGTCATGACAGAAAACCCTGAGATTGCCACAACAGCACTGAAAACTTATTCTGAAAGGAACGTTTATGCGTTACCATAGCAACCAGAGCACGTGAGTGGCAGAGGAGGACGTTACTCTCAATGTTATTGGCTCATTTCAGGAAACTCTGCTAATAAAGTTACATAATTACACAGTGGATTCAAATTTTTATTTTTATTATTTTATTTTTCAGTTTTTGTTTTGGCTGTATCATTTTATTTTGTTGTTTTTATCCACAAGTACAGAACGCTGTTTACTAATTGTTTACCATTTGAATGTTTTTAGGGCAAAAACCAAGCACAATAAGTGGTTACTTTTTACTAATACAACTTTGGCACTTATTCCAATTACTTTTAGACTCAAACTGAATCACCAGCCACAGTGGAGTGATATCAGTGGCTCTACAGCTGGTTATCAGAGCAGACAGACAAAGATATGTGATTCACCAAAGGACTATGGTCTGTTAATCATCATTTCATGAAGAGAACAAAAAAGTATTCTCCCTAATGCACCAGCCAACACTTCAATCATTAGCTCTTTACTGAGTTCCAGTCGGTAAAGCAAAGAATTCTACAATGTATGAAATGTGATTTTAGTTATTTGAATATAAAGGAATAATAATGTTCTCATAAATAATGAAATATCAATGTGAAGTACTAAACTGAGGACTGAACACCAACATACTCAAAAAGTGTGACTAATGCTGTAAAACTTACACACTGTACTGGAAGGGTCAATGTTAGGTTGAGATGTCAGGTTGAACTGGCCTTTATTTATCATCTGCTTAGAAACAAATGAAGAGAGAAGAATCCCAGACAGCAATAGAAAGCAATAGATGAAAGGCCTTAGATTAGTGACTTGTTAAATTAATTCCTTCTTCAGAACAAAGTACACAAATTGTCTAATACGTCCGAGTGTACCTCTGGAGACAGTCCAGAAGGGAGCTAGGATTACAATCTGAGTTGTCCTATGTGCTACAACATCTGTAGTGACAAAGAGAAGCTCTTGTGCGATACATTAAGTGAGCTCAATTAAAGGCTGAATACAGTGCTGTTTGAGTGCACTTTATCCAGGCTTAACAGTACCATTTGATTTACTTCCCAGAAAGGTCTGAAGTTAATGGTTTAGACTGTTTCTGTTCTTATAGCTTTAAGCAAATAGAGTAATAGATTCTCCTCGTAAACTCAAATGAGACCAGGTTTTCCTTCTGAAAACAAGACTCAAGGCCTTTTCAAGGCTAAGAGTCAACCCTAAGTTTCTGTAGTCCTCCAGCCATGGGGAACCACAGTCACCACAGCTTGGTCACCACAACATATGACTTTGCTTTCACAGACGTCTGGGAGACGGTGATCAAACATTCAAGAACGTCTTAATACAACTATCCTTGAGTGTAGGTCATGATTCATCTGTAGGGGTATTCCACCCCCCAAGGCCGTCTCAAAGGTGCCGAGGAGAGTAAGTATAGATAGTGTTGGACTTTGGGATTCCTATCCATAAGTGCACTGATACAGCAATGTCCACCCAAGCATAGCATAGACAACTATGAACCTTCAAGGTGTTACTTCAGATACAGCAATGGACACAATGGCAAGCTCGATGGCTCCATTGTTGCAAGCACATTTTTTGCGCCACGGTTGAGGAGCCACTTTCGAGATAGCCCTTGAAGGCTGGTGTTTGACAGCATGCTTAAGTGATTCTGCCATGTTTTGAATGCCATTGACTGAGGACAATCCAGTCAAGACACTCCAGCAGTCTACAACAAGTAGTATTATAGCAAAACAAACTGAAGAACATGCAAGGATTATCAAATAACACTAAGACAGCAAACAATGAAAGCTAATGAATGCAACCAACCTAATGGTAGAAAGGTGAAATACATTGTGGTCTGCTGTAGTAGTCAAAAATGTAATTTAAATAATTATCTACCTAGAATAACTTATTGGCTATTCTAATTTTATCTGCCATTTGTACACATACACTCGATTTGGGTACATAGAAATTCTTGTGCAGAGCTTAGTCAGAATGCTAGGCTATGCTAGGTTGTAGACATGTGCTAGGTTGTGTTTACACACTCTCTGATCTTACATTTTCCCTGCTGGTGCTGGGGATTGAACTGGTGACTTTAGGTTGCAAACACTCTTCTCCAACCATTAGGCTGCCAAATTTACACCCAAATGATGAAAACAGGATAAAACAGAATCTAAAGTTCTAGTTTTAGCATTGACATAATCAATAAATCCAAAAATATTTTGTGACATTACAAATTGTTCCCTACATTTGAGAACAACCTGAGCAAAGTTTGACTGTGTTAAATCAACAGCAGCGTTAAAGCAGAGAGTGATAAAGCTGTGTGACTAAAAAATTTGCATTCACTCAAAGTGCAACAGATATGAGAACAGCTTAAATCAGCAGTAATATTCACAATAATATAAATGTGAATGTGTGATGAATCAGGTGAAAGAGGCAGACCACAACTACCACTGTTAAACACATAAACACGTACCAGAACCATTTAGTTTGGAAATCAGGACGGACATAACACTGGGTGCTGTGACAATGTTAATGTCTCTATGTTTTTTAGAAACATACATTTTAATCTCATCAAATAAACATTAGTAACATCACATGACAGCAGTGTGTTTACATACAACCCTGTCCCAAGACAAGAGTGTGGTGTGGGTGGGTGATGGTGGTGGTGGGGTGTTAAATAAAGAATAATAATGACAATGACTTTCTTTCGTCAATTCAGCTGTGTTTCTATAGGCTTTGTAGCACATTCCACATCTACTTGTGGAGTAAAATGTGACAAGGACTAAGTGTATCTATACTTTGACTTAAGTACTGGAGTTGGGTGCTGTCCTAATAAGTTTCTTGTTCAGTTCAATTGAATCAGAATCAGAATCAGAATCAGAAAAACTTTATTGTCCCTAAGGAAATTGCTTAAAAAAGGAAATTGGTCTTTATAGGGTTTTTAATATCAGTATTATCACAAGGTATCTTTATAGCTGCCACTAAATTTCTAATAAATAAATAAATAAATAAATAGCAGCTGATGCATTAATATATCCTTTTTTACATTGTGGTGTTAAATTGTTGAATTGTCATTGGATTTAGCTGAAGATCACCCTTTGATGCCATTAGGCACTTTTAAGTAATTTAAGGCTACTGTTGGTACTAACACAATTCATTGAAACAAATGACATAATTAATAAAACTGGAACCTTCCATTCTCAACTGATGAAATGAAGAGAAATATGACTGATAAATTTAGGATAAATATGTTAAACATTGCATTATAGCAATAATGCTATACCTTTGTGGAGCTAAATATTTGCATTTCCACACAAAATGCTATAGAAATGTCATTTCCACCACAATAACTGCCTCCACACGTCTCTATTTGGTAACAAAGGCAAGAGTATGATGTAAATGAGATCTGGTTTATGCCAAAAGTGCTTGAAGTTGAAGAAACCAGCAAATGTCAGTGAAAAGGAATTATATGCCAAAAACATTACATACACTGCTATTATGAAAACACAATGATAACTAATTTTAAACAATTTTATAAGACAAACAATCAAGATAATTGACCATTCCCAAAGGTGTATGACATCTCTATAGGAGACCCCACCATCTCTCATTTGTCATGTCTGCATTTCAGACTGTGATGAGAAGCTGAGACAAACACAATGTTGTGGTGAAATAAAGGACCAATACATGTGCTCCATTTTGATTGTCAGAAAAGCCTAAGGTCATGCTAAACATCATACAAATTGAATTCTAACTTGCAAGCTTCCCACTGTGCATCTGAGTAGCATGGGCTGAGATTTCCAGGGTGGCAGAGGTAGGAACATCTGGGCTCTTTTGCAATAATGATCTGTCTCATGGGTGTGGGTGTCATAAAAAAAACTCTAAAGCCTTAAAGCAGCTCTGATATGTTCTTCATTTCTCTGGAAACATAATTAGTCACATATTTTTGGGTCTGAGATAACACCAACCACAGCCATGCACTTATGTTATTAATCACAGTTCACTTGCTTAAATAGCATTATTTTTTTCTTTCTTTTCGTTTTTAGCGTGTTGCTAACACCTAATTTCTCTCACTTTGACATGTTTCTTGCTTAATCCATGTGAAAGCTTAAATATGTTGGGGAGAAAAGGGATTTTTGCTAACACTTGGAAAGTTTTCCATGGTGATGTGCTGTTGTTGAAGGAAAACAGAAATGATGAAGGATAGCTTCAGGGATGAGGAGGGAGAAACTGTGGGTGGCAGAACTGAGGCAGATTACAGATGAAAGTCAAGGTTTATAGTGAGTCAGCACATTGTGCCTGAAAGCACATTCTTCCCAGAGGAATTAACAAACTTCCTGGGAAAAGGCAGATTTGGTTGATTAAGATTATTTTAAATTAACATGTAGGTTTTTGGTAATATTGTGTTTTGGTATCTCTGGAGGGTCACTGTACTGCAATTTAGTACTTTTCCCTTATTTATTAGAGCTGACAGCAGTTAATCTCTACATTTCTAAAAAAAAAAAAAAAAAAAAAGGATTGTTGTTTGTTTGTACTATTTAAATCCCATACTCACATAATTAATTACCTAGTTATATATTAAATTACATTTACATTCAGATTTCTATACCTTTTTAAATCTTTGTTTCAATATCCGTGACAAATATTTGAAATGATTTTATTGGCAATATTTTAAACATATTCAAAACGCAATATAACAAGTGTGGCATCTATTGCAAGTTTAGAACCATCTTTTTTAAAAGAATTCCCCACTCATTTCAATAAGGTACACTGTCAGAATAATAATAGTAAAAAGGCTACATAGCATGGTGAATATCAGACAATAAGCTTACATAATGAAATGTAGATTGTTGTTCTGTTATATATTATACATAAGCAACAAATAATTTTAAATCGAATTAAAAAATTTATGAAATGTGAATATGGTTCAAATTTGTTATGTTGCCCAACATACTGCATTCTATATGCTGATGTTACTTTTTACAGTTAACATAAATTTACAATGTATTAAACATTCATGAACACAGAGAGTGCATCAACATCAAGTGGTAATGAGCCTGAGCCCAATGATGCCACAGTCAGCTGTAAGTGGGATACCAAAGAGGAAGAGCCTGGTGGGATTATGTGATGTAAAGAGTGCCACAACATTTTAATATTTAAGTTTTAAACAACAACACGGGAAAACAAAAACAAAAAACTGAAAAAACAACAAGTTCAGATATATTCTGGTGTCCTCAGGTAAAATGTAACCTTTGGTGTCAATTAAATTAATCTAAATTACAACAATTTTAATTAATAAATAATTAACAATTAGTTAACAATAAATGCAGGTTTTTGAGAAAAATACTGCTTTGTGCTATGGCCTTTTAGGGCTGAAGAACAATGCCTTATATTAAAACAATAAAACTAAATCTTCAATAAAGGAAGCAGAGCTGTTAGGTGGACGGCCAGTGAAAACTAATTGAATGTTTTTGAATGGTAGCGCTCAAGGAAGTGCTGCAATCACTGGCAGTTACAAGGTTTATACTGTTAACGATCCATTTATTTCTGTTGGATTTGTTAAGTGATTGAAACTGAAGCCTAAATGTAGATACTATAAAATTGAAATGTTCATTTCTATCACCAGAAAAACAGAAAACACAAAATGAGCACTGACACAAAGACATGAAGCAGAGATTTCATCCACAACCAAAAGTAGATGTGTGTGTTTTCTGGCCTCCTTCTGTAGCAGAGTTTGGAAGGAGCTTTGTGTTGTCAGTTGCCTTTGGAGTCAAACCAGTGTGTAAACACAAGCTCATGGTGTGCAGAGACACAAAGAGTAAAAACTCAACACAAACCTGCTAACACAACAGAGCACTTTCAAAGACCCCTCGGAAATGCAGCTACCAAAAACAGCATATACCCTAAATCTGGGACATATACATTCAGTATAACTATAATATTAATAAACATGGTCTTGGATGGCGTGGAATGTAGAAAACATTTACAGAAAGAAAAAAAACAATGAACACTATTCTGATTCCGCCAAACAGCATCTGCACTGATAATGTTCAGCACTCAAGTTAAGAAGATTTATGGGTTCGGGATCTAGTTGAATTCCCCGGTTTTCATGAAAAAGGAAATAAAAAACCAAATAAAGCTAAGAATAGCTGGTTCCTCTGACTTTTCCCTCATAAGGTCACAGTTAGT
>JBBIGC010000007.1:7825622-7839385 GCA_037576955.1 Lepidarchus adonis
TGTGTGTGTGTGTGTGTGTGTGTGTGTGTGTGTGTGTGTGTGTGTGTGTGTGTGTGTGTGTGTGCGCGCGCGTGTGTATGCACGTGTGTGTGTGCGCGCGCGTGTGTGTGTGTGTAAATATAGAAGCTTTTTGGTCTCATGAATGTGTGGTTGCGTTTTACAGAGTAAAAGAGATATTCTTTCGGAGACCAAATATATCGAACTGGTGTTGGTGGCAGATCACAGGGAGGTGAGTGTGTGATTGCAATGTGCAGTGTCATATATGGTGCAGGATCTAAGTAACTGGACAGTCAAGTGTGTGGTGCCAAGGTCTAGCATGTTGGATGTGAAATGATATGTCTATCGCCATCTGCTGGTGATGAATAAAATTACAAAGCTTTTATAGGGTGTTGTTTTTTTAATTATTTTAACGGTATATAATAGTATATTATATATATAATTTCTAAATCCTTTTTTCATTTTTATAAATTTTTTTCACAGTACTTAAATTATCAGAAGAACAACAAGACTATTATTTATCGAATGCTGGATGTGGCCAACCAGGTAGACTGGGTGAGTTCTGTTTGTAATTTTGTTTTCTTACTTTCAATTTGAGCACATAATAACATCAGTTCATCATATCTGAAGAGAAAATCTATATATTTTTATTTAATTATATTCTGTTCTTCTTACTGTATAATACAATTCAATTGTTACATTGAAAACAAAGTTCAGTTCATGATATTTTCTCTTTGCCAAATAGAAGATGTGTAAGAAATTAAATCTCTCTTTGTACTGTATTGTATTGTGTGGAAAAGACAAATCATGCATTGTTCATCCTCTTCTGTGCTGTCTCTGTTTTTTTGTTCCAGTTCTACCGGCCTTTGAACGTACGAGTTGCTCTGCTGGGGCTGGAGATCTGGAGTGATCAGGATAAAATCCTGGTGGATAAGAGCCCCACTGACACACTCAATCGCTTCCTAGAGTGGAGGACCAGAGAGCTGCTGCCACGTCTGCGCCATGACAACGCACAGCTTGTCATGTAGGTTCTGATGCATTGTGGGTGCAGTAACATAAAGTAATATTTTTATAAACAATAAATATGGATGAAAGAGAAGAAATCATGAATGGATTTAAGAGATGTAATAATGGGCTTGTACAGATTAGCTTGTTTTGTTGTTACTCTAGCATTGACAGGATTATGAGGGTTTTCCTTTTCAGTTAAATCATAATTTTGTTTTTCTTTGAAAGGGGGGAGTCGTTTGATGGCACAACAGTGGGCATGGCCTCTCAATCCTCAATGTGCTCAAAGGACAGATCTGGAGGTGTTAACGTGGTGAGATTACACTGAACATCCAACTCTGCAGCAGTTTTATAGTGTGTTTTTATAAATAAAACCATTACAGCTTATTTGCAATAATACTGTACAGTATTGTTGGTTTTGTATAAGAGTTTTGAATTCTTAAAACATATGATAGGGATGTTAGTCGGCTGGCAGGTGGGTGAATGTAATAATTATTAATGAGATGAGATACTGGAGGAACAAACAGCAGGAGGTCATTTGCGATATTCTTGCGTGAGAGCATGAGATTTAGCTGAAAGCATCAAAATCACTCTCAAATACAGACATGCAAAATGTGATGTCAGAAAACAGCTGAAGTATACTGTGGTGTTCTGCTAAATAATCAGCTCGACCTCTGGATGTGTCTCAGCAAACAGGCAGCATTATGAGCTACTTTGTTTTGCTCTGCTTTCCTCTATCCTGTAGGATCACCTGGTGAGCGTGCTGGGTGTGGCATCCACAGTGGCACATGAGCTCGGTCATAACCTGGGTATGAGCCATGATACCGCTGAACGCCACTGTGAGTGCCAGAATGAACCACGCCTCGGGGGCTGCATCATGGAGCCCTCCACAGGGTATGTGCATCTATAAGTGCTGCAACTAAGTATTTCTTTAATTGATTAATCTATCAACCATTTTCCAGTTAATCTGCTTATCGAAATATATATATATATATATACCTTGCACCAAAACTGTACAGCAACCTTGAAAATTCTATCTGCACAACAAGGGATGTCTTCTGTTTTGTACAATGACACAGTACAAGCAATATCTGTAAGAATTTGTCAGATTGAACATTTGTTAAACTCTATTGAACATTGTTGCTTTTTTAAGTTTACATTTAATGTCATCTTAATGACCTTTAATCTGTATTAATTACTAATACAGATACAATTACAACTAATTAAATTGCTGAATAATTATCATATACAGGTCTATATGAGACTCTAGGATACAGGTCTTTGAAGTCCAATGTCTAGCATGATTTGGTGTTTTTTCTGTCCATAAAACCCTTGGTTCAGCTCCTCTGTTGATTGGCAGAGTGTTTGAGGATGGTAACTGCCCCTCTGTGCTGGACACCATGCTTCCAATACAAGATTTGTCCACCCCTGCCCTAGCATGATGACAAACCTTGCTTTGAAAGTAAGTGCACAGTTAAGCCATCCCACAGTAGCCTTGATCTTGTGCTTTTTTCATGCAGGTTCATGCCAGGTCAGCTGTTTAGCAGCTGCAGCGAGCGAGACCTCTCTCTCAGCCTGCTGCACGGTGGGGGCATGTGCCTCTTTAACATGCCCCAGCCAGAGAAGCTGCTGGGAGGACCGCGTTGTGGTAACCTGTACGTGGAGAAGGATGAAGAGTGTGACTGTGGCCTGCTTGATGTAAGAACCAACATGAATCTAGACAGAGTCCTGTTATACAGCTGTACTTCAGTATGAGTAATTTACACACATAGATCAATTAAAGTCTAATTTACTCAATGTTCCCTATACACCAATTAGTGTATCAGCCAAGGCAAGCTTGCTTCTTTTGGACTGAAGCTACAATTGTGTTCAATTTTGTTGTTGAGCCATAATGAGTAAAATACACTTCCTTATGTGGTTTATTAAAATGTCCAGCTAGAAACAGTATCAACAAGTTCTAAATTCTAAGTTTGTGAGTGCATCATACAGTTTGTGCAATGCCAGCAGGTGTGCACACAGTAGCTATATTAACCTTTGGTCCTCAAGCACTTTATTGCACCGGTGTTGGGAGGAGTGATTGTGAACAAAGCTGATAAGAAGATTTCACTGTGTGTGTTTGCAGGAATGTAATGATCCGTGCTGTAATGCCAGCACCTGTAAGCTGGTTCCAGGTGCCCAGTGTTCCTCAGATGGCATTTGCTGTGAGGACTGTAGAGTATGTATGACTTTAATTTTAGTGCTCATGTTTCCTTAAATACCTGATCCACATTCACAGCTAGCAATGAGATAACAGCTTTGCTTAGTATTTCACTCTCTCTCCTTTTGTTGTATGTTTTCATACTTTCTCTGTGGGTTTCTTTCAAATCTCTCTCTCTCTCACTCTCTATCACTCTAGCTTCGTGTTGCAGGTTGGACATGCAGAGAGCCATTAGGAGAATGTGATCTACCCGAGTTCTGCACTGGATCCTCCCCGTACTGCCCACCCAATGTGTTCCTTCAAAATGGCGAGCCATGCCAAGATGGCATCTCCTACTGCTACAGCGGAGTGTGTGCCACTCTGGACGATCAGTGCCAGCTGCTATGGGGAGCCAGTGAGTGGCACCTGTACTCAATAGTTAACAAACATTTCATTCAGGAACTCACTACTGAATTCCTACTATTTTGGAGCTATTGGTCTTATAGAGGGATGTGGAGCAATTAAGCATTTACAGATTTGTATAAAGCACAGCATGAGTCAAATGTCAAAGGGAAATTCTGTGAATTCACTACAGTTCTTTTACTAAATATCCAGTTAAAAGTATCC
Source organism: Lepidarchus adonis (assembly GCA_037576955.1). Lineage (NCBI taxonomy): Eukaryota > Metazoa > Chordata > Actinopteri > Characiformes > Lepidarchidae > Lepidarchus > Lepidarchus adonis. The sequence goes on from JBBIGC010000007.1 coordinate 7,829,428, forward strand.
AACTTTGGAGTAATTATTAAAAATGTGTCAGTTGAAGGTTAATCTATGTTTACTATTCTCTCAGATGCCACAAGTGCACCTCAAGTCTGCTTCTCCTCCGTCAACAAACAGGGCAACAAGTATGGCAACTGTGGCCAAATGGCCAATGGAAATTATATCCCCTGCTCCAATGGGTATGTGTTGACATCTGTTAAAATTTTGTCTAAAATCACATTTTTACAAAATATTTGTGAAATATTATTGAAAAGCAATAACCTTATTGAAAAGCAGTGTCTCTAAATACCAGAATTATACTTGACTGAGGCGTAAATAATCTCCTGAAAGCTTTTCAATAAGCTTTTAATTAAATATTTACTTAAGTGCAAAAGTGTATTTTTAGCTCGCCCCTTTTGGTCCGGGCCCCAAATTTGGCGAGAGGCGGGGTTGGTGAGATATCATAATGGGGTAAATAACATGGAAGGAAATCTGTCCTGCAGCCTTTCATGGCTAGAGGCTGAATTGGCGAGATAATGGGAACGCAAGCTAACGGGGTTTGCCTGTGCATACTATATTATGTATAATATATTAATAATTTATAATATTATATATTATATATTCCATTATCTTTAATATATTTCATTTCAAAAGTATATTTAAAAGTAGATGACCTCTGTGATGCTTAAAACATACTCTTTTTAGAACATGCTATTATACTGGGCGAAGACCTGCTGAACTATATGTATGTACTATAACTATGTATGTATATGTATGCACTGCATGTCTAAAGTGGTACTTCACTTCTGTCCTTGTTTGTTTTTTGTCTCCTCCAGTGATGTACACTGTGGCAGAATCCAGTGTCAGGGTGGGAATGATCGCCCCCTACTGGGATCTAATGCAGAAATTTTGACAACTAAAGTGATCCTGAACCACAGTGACTTCACATGTCGAGGGGCATATTTTGACCTGGGGGATGATGTCTCTGACCCAGCCATGGTGGCTCAGGGAACAGCTTGTGCTCCAGGCAAAGTAAGAATTTATTCAGCACTGCACTGGCTTTGGAACCAGACTTCTGGGACTGCACTCTATCCTTTTCTGCAGTTGGCCAGGGTGAGGGGCACCCTGTGGGTGTGGGGATACTCACAATGCATATGCAGCTATTGGCAGTTCAGAGTATCTGACCTTCTTGGAGTCACTGGGTGGGGTCTTGTAAAGGGCACCTGTTTTACTGGGGACTTTCATGCTGGCAATGATGGAGAAACCTGGAAGGAGGTGGTTGGGTGGAACAGAAACAGCACTTCTGTGCCGGTCATTGATTGTCCATAATAAAAACCCCACACAAACATAAGATTGTTCATAAGTATATTTGTTACCAGAACACTTTAGGCTTTAGATTTAGCTGTTAGAAGCAGTGGACAAAAGATAATTTGTGCATTTCGTGGTAGCAACCTAAGAACCCAGTGGTGGACACCAGTAGTAAAGGAGACCATCAGGCCAAAGAAGATTATCTTTCAGGCACGGTTGACCCAGGGGTCTCCAGAAGCAGCTGATAGGTACTAAATGGTCAGAAGAGCTACAGGTCCATGAAGGATGCTGTGACATGGAGGCAGATGTAAAGAACACTGGCCGACATGGGGTCAGCTAGGGAAAGTGGCTCAAGACCAGGATGACCTGGTGACCTGTGCCCAAAATGGGGCCAAGCATATGTAAATAGATGGATAAATAGTAAACTCACCTCTAACCGTCATTATGTCTTTACAATCTGATTTAAAATGTGGAATAAAGTTAAAAATGTGCCTTTTAACAGTTTGTTAACTGTAATAATTGTTGCTTAGATTTGAATTTGATGTCAGATGGTTGATATATCTGATGGGAGCCATTTTGTTGAAAAGTCAGGTTTCATTGAATGTGTTATAATCTTAATACTCAAAGCGCTTAAATCATATAATTTGAGAACACCCCACTATTTCATTATATCTATGGATGTCCCAGTCATATTTTTTTCCCAGAGTTGGCCTGATTCATTTATTTTTGAGTATCTGCCAATTCTGAGTCCCAATATATATTCAGATATTTGTATTTTCCTAGATAAGTTTCACAGCACCATCTTCAAGTACATTAAAGTTATTCAAATCCAGTGTATATTGTTGACAATTGAATTTTCCCATTGTCCCACAAAATGAGGTGGACCTGTTTCTTGTCTATTTACCAAGTGCCCAGCATGTCCCTGATTGCCTGTTGCACACATTCTGCTGTATGACATCGACCAAAGTGATGTAAATGCAATATTGCATGCTTTAAATTAAATGAGGGGTTCATCCAGTGCATAGTGAGGCTATGTATTGACACTGGGCAAACATTAAGATATCTGTGGTAGAAATAATCACAGTTATATCTGATAAAATACTGTGCAGGTCAATGTCTGCAATGCAGTGTTGAGGGGGTAAAGCATATTGTAGCGCATGCTTGTGTGCGTGTGTGAATGGATTTCTGTGTTTCCCTGTGATGGGTTGGCCTCCTATATATTGTGGCCACCCAATATTGTCACCTGGGATTGACTCCAGTTTCCCCACAAATTCGACACATATTTTTCAAATGAAGGTTACACCATTTAAGAAAAAAGACACATGTAGTGACCTCATAATGTCAAATACTTTAAAAGTTTTCTCTAGAAGGAGTGTTCTTCTGTTTTGTGACATAATTCAGTATCTTTTGAAATATCTCATATCATCTCATGAAAACTTTATTTAAAAATTTAAACTTTGTTTTATTTATTAGCCATTTCACTGACATTAGTTTTTACACAGTTATTGAAAATATTAAAGTATTTATAATTTTTTTTGTTTATTGGTTTCTCTCTCTCTCTTTCTGTGTCCCACCCAGGTGTGTTTAAACCAGCGTTGTCAGGATGTTTCTGTGTTTGGTGTTGATGAGTGTCGCAGGAAATGTAACGGTCATGGGGTAAGAAGTTCACACTTCTCTTCTCGTCCTTGTTTACTAGGACAAAAACAAGTCATAATTTACGTGTACTGCAGTCAGCAGTGCAGGTGAAATTAAAAAGGAACATAAGAGAACAGAAAAAAACAGATTATGTGAAAAAAATTATAAGCAAATAAAAGAATCAGTAGCTGGGTGAACAGGACCCAAAAGTTAATCAATTTAATTTAATTTAATCTAATTTAAAATCCATATTTAATGGTGGCAGGAAAATGCCATTGCATAATTGCTATAGTGATCTATGCCTTTGCTGTATAAAAATGAGAGATACACACATGCTCTCCATTGCTGTCTGGTGGTAGGAAGCTTTTGTGTGTTACTTTCACAGCTACTTTTATGAGTGAGTCACAGGATCATTGCGATTTTTCCACAGGTGTTGAGATAAATGAATAAAGAGGAATTAAAGCACTCATGTATTGTTATTGTGGTCTTTTTTATCCACATGTGTGCACAAAGTGTGGTCACGCACAGAGAGTGTCAACATACACAAATAAGCTTTTGAATTGATAATTTTTCAATTCTACCATCTCACTAAGAATGTAATATTGTTTAAGGAATAGCTATAAAAGCAATAAGCATAAGTAGATGGAAACTTCACTTAATTTTAAAAACAAACAAGCAAAAAGAATAGGGAAAATAGTTTGTATTTTGTTCATTTGAAGGACACAATCAGCAGGTGCTATCAAGTTTGCATGTGTTGTACGCTGCTCTTTCTGAGCAGTTGCTCAGTTCGGTTCTATGAGGGGAAATTTTTCACCATATTTACACCAAGGAAAGTTTCATGCAAAATTTCAGGTAATTTTTTTCTAATTTCATACATGAGTCAAAAAAAGGGGGAGTACCAGAGCAGGAAATGTGTTTAGCAGAGGATGTTACATCATTTTGTGTTCTTGTGTTGAACTGACACATGTCTGTAGATGTTGAGTTGTACAGTTTCACAATGCCAAACACAAAAGGCAATTAACACATTTCTCATTAGTGTCTACTAAATATATATATATAATATGCACTCTGTCCCTTCGTAAATGTATAATGCTGATAAGAATGTTTTGCTGTTAGAGTGCAGCATAATACTGAGAGGCAGTATCAGTTCATTCCTCATTGTGACCATGAAGAGGAAATAAGAAGAAAATAACCACTTCACTTCTCTTTCTGCCTCTCTAGATGTGCAACAGCAATAAGAACTGTCACTGTGATGTGGGCTGGGCTCCTCCTGATTGTAAATACTCAGGAGTTGGAGGCAGTTTGGACAGTGGCCCTGCACGCCAGCCTAAAGGTGCCTTTCCCATTCCCATTTCATTTCCCATACTTATGGATACATACTCACCCACAAATACTGAACAGTAAAGCATGCCCAGCACATAGCATAAATGAACTTTAAATGTATATACCATTATACACTTCATATCATAGGTTTAAATACCAACCAACCTTGTATGTTTAGACTCCAACCCCACTCGTGTGGCTCTGCTGGTGATCTTCTTGTTTGTGCTGCCTGTGATCCTGCTGTTCCTGGCCATCCGTTTCCCTCGCTGTCGACAAAGCCTCTTCTGTTTCAAGATCACTCCATTCAGCAAAGCCAGACAGCAAAATCGGTGGGTGAGAAGAAGAGACAGACAGAGAGAATGAGAGTATAGGCTTAGTTTCTAAGATTGTAGACTGTTTTACTAACAGTGTAGTCTAGGGCTTCTCATTATTGTGCAAAAGAATTGTGTAGCATTTAGTTTTTTAATGCAAATTGAAGCAAGAACATTAACAATTTATGCTCAGACAGCCAACACGTATAGCTAGTGTTGGACTAGAATGGTTTGTTGAAGTGCTGATTGATATTTTTTGTATTATTACTTTGTAAAAAGATCACTAAGGTAAGCTGGTTTATTTACTTTCATACATTACGATATTGTTTTTGCCGATTAAAAAAAACCCACACAAAAATAATTACTTTCTTTGACTCTACACACAATTGTGTATCATTTACACAACATTTTTGAGTGTGCAAATGCAGAAAAGCACACAGCTAGTGCTAAGCTATTGTATACAAGACAGGATTGCTAAAGTCAGACTTTATAAGCACAGAACATCTCACTAATTTTTATATCAGCCGTTATGTTTTGAGATTTGGGGTGATTTAGAATAATACATGTTCTGGTTGTCTCAAGCTATTGGGAAAAAAAGTAAACTATGATTGTGAATAGGGATGGGACACATTGTAATTTGTAATTGGAGTAGTATGTAAATTGTAAATTTATTCATATTTTTGTAAACTAAACTAATATTATGCTACAATTGGCATCATTGGTCATTTGAGAAAAAATTAAAAGGGCTCATTCATCATCTCAGTTCAAAGCCATAAAATTAGCATTCCCATTTAATTAAGAATTTTGAGACCCTACTGTGGAGTGTACACTACTGACCTTTTAAAGGTGATGTCATAACGAGAGTATTAATAATGACTCAAGTTTATTCCCACTTTTCTCCACTTATATAACAGTAGGGTGTCTGTGGCGCATATTGAATATTGTGTGAAACTCCCAGAGGATGATTTGGAGAGGTATATGTACAAAGAAATATGTTCAGTGATGTTAAATGTGTCTTGTAGAGTTCTATAGGGTGGTACCTCAGATCCCAGTGTGTGCTTTATATACATTTATTTAACATCAGTATGCTGGGTATATTTGCTGACAGAAGTCAGTCTCTGCATTTAAGCAATATGATGTACAGTATGTATCTCCACAACGATTCTTTAGAGTTTTCTGTAAAAACAATTTGCTTATCCTCAGCATGCTTTTAAATGTTTCACAAAATCCATGTTACTCTCTAGGATTGTGTCCTGTGTCCACATCAGTTTAACAGTAGTTCTGTTGCTAGTTTTAGCTATGAAGTACAATTGCACTCTGTCTTTACATTAACACCACTGGCCTAATATAGTGTTGGTCTCTTTCATGCTGCCATAGCAGCTCTGACTGTGGTGCACTGTGTGTTCTGACCATTTTCTATCAAACCCAACATTAACATTTTGTCCAGCCTTCATTAGCCATGTGCATCAGTGAGCCTTGGGTGCCCAATGTGCCATCAATGTGGCTCCGATCCTTACATTGACCTATTTTCCTGCTTCTAGCACAACAACTGTATATAACTGACTGTTCACTTACTGCATAATATATTCCACCTTTCTGACTGGTTCACTTTATTTGTCAGTGGTGTTAATGGGATGGTTGATTAATGTATTTTGCTCCACTTGAATAAGCCACTTTGACTCTGCTGTGTTTGTCTCAGGACCCCTGCCATTGAGCGAGGAAACTGTCGCAACGGAGAACAGGTTCAGCCTCTGAGGTACCAGTGGTCCCCCCAGAACGACATCCCGCTCACACAGGCCATTAGCAAGGTACACACTGCATGCTCTGACATTACACCTGTTTATAAGGTTTTGTTCTTCAGCAAATAAAGAAAATAAATTGATCTCAAGACAGATTTGAACAGTGCACACGTTACAGCTGGGTTTTAAACAGCTCACTTAAATGTAAAGTTTTGTTACCCATGGTCTTCCAAAGCGGTGGAGTGCTGATTTACCTTGAACCTAAGCTCAGATGATTTGATCATTTCTTACTCTTGCAGCTTATGATTGTAGATGGCTTTGTTTTCTCCTCTAGGACACTGAGTGAGACATGTGCTTTTTGTGTCTGTCAGTACTTCTTAATGTTTAAAGTCTGTTTTGACTGAAACCTGTTATATGATCTATGTATTAACCCATGTAAACAAAGAGTTACAGCTACAAAGCTTTCAGGAAGTCCACACCTAATCTGTACTGTGGATAGTGATTCATACATTTTAGCATGCTATCTGTGTGCATTGCTTCCAACACTTGCTTCCTGCTTTTATTTGCTTTTATTTTAGTGGTGCGAATAAATTCAAATATCATGCTTTGACTCCATTATATTACCTCCTGTCAGTTATTTCAGTCTCCCATCTCATTGCTGTTCTGGTCTGTCTTAACTTGAAACATGACCTAATTCGCAAGTCTGACTTTCTGTCTAACTTTCTGTCTAACCACAGCCCAGTGCTCGGTCTTTAAAAAAACCACAGCTTCTTTGTCTCTCTTGCTGTACTTCAAAGCAACAAACACAACGTTTAGCAATCCCCTTAATAACCTGATATGTGCATGTGCTCTCTTTCTCTCCATCTCTCTGTCAGGCTCAAAGCAGGCCTGCTCCTCCTACTAAACCTCTCCCACCTGATCCTGTCTCTAAACAACCTCCTCAGGTAAACTGTCCCCTCTGCCACAGAGCGGACTGGAGAAATAGAATATTCTACCATGTAGAGCTGCTGTTACTGACTGAGCACTAGCTACTAACCTTACACATTGCATCAGTAGTTCACTCATACAACATAGTGAGGCATGGAGCACTGTACTGTTAAGATGCAGGTCAACTATCTGTGTGGTGCCATGGTGTCAGAGTACCACTCGTATTACCCAAAATTGACCACATTTTCTAACACGCTCACATTAATTTAGGAAGAGTTTGTTAGCTGATTAGGTGAATCAGGTGACCTAGCTCTGTACCTATTTGCATATTGTTTATTCTGTATTTTTTGTTATTATATATATTTGTTCAGAATAATAGACTGGGAATATTCACTGACCGATGTCTGTAATTAAGCAGTATGATTTTACATCACAGATATTCTTAGCAAAAATAAATAAATACATTTATAATTTTAATTCTCAGCTTTTGATATGCTTTTGAATGGATCTGTTTGAATTGTTACTGACATCAGTTGGGATCTGTTACTGGCACCCTCTGTTTTGACTGGTCTAGTATATGGCTTTTAATATTGGCAATGAATTTGCCTCGGTTTAGAAGGTTATTTAAAGTAGTTGTTTTATCTTAAAAGGGCGCAGGAAGTGTGCGTGTGCGTGTGCGTGTGCGTGTGTGTGTGCGTGTGCGCGTGCGCGTGCTTGCATTTGCAACTATAATGTCTAATGCTCTGTTCGATGGATGCCTGAATGGAAAGTCCAACCTTACAATTCTATCATTCATGTGGGGGTTGTTTCCACTGGCAACAGGAACCAAGCTGTCCACAAGCCACACCATGCTGGTACACATTTTAACAGCACTCTTAGCCTGTTTTCATTTCCTATTGCTTAGCGTTTGACCTGGTAAGACTGATGCTGATGTGTTGATAATAGTGAGGTAAAGAGTTGCTTGTTTTCTCTTTAGCTCACTGTGGAACACAGAGTTGATTTTTTTTTTTATTACTACATATACCAATGTAAATCACTCAGGCAGGATTTGGAGAGCCTTTGTCAAGAAGAAGAATATGTTGTAAGTGTTATTCGAGCATGTCAACTACATACTTAGATCATTATGTTCACATATGGGCACCAACAGTGGTGTTTTTACCAACAACTGAGGTGACTGGGAAGTGTAAATGTTTTAAAGTTAAGATATGCTTTAATTCAGCATGACTAGAATGACACTAGAAAGCAGTGTTTCTTTCCACTGACCTTTGCCATTCATAGCAAATCACTGTTCATGTGGAGCAGGGAAATGTGAAGCGATTTTAAGGCTAACTTTGACAACTGGATGCTTTATTTCAGGATATCTACACAAACATTTTATTTTTCATTTCCGTTATTGCACTTCTTCAGTTTCCTAGCTTTGACTTTGCAGTTTGTAAACACAGTGCTCACAAACCACAAACTGGAACCAAGAACCATCTGCTGAGCTGTCCACATTTAACTAATCAGATGACAGGGATGAAAACAGCATGATTATGGGCGGAGACTTCATGCTTTCTTCCCATGACAGGTACAGGTAGCTTAATTTGCAAAATCAAAATGGTGCAGCTTGGTACTACATAGTTCCTGGTGTCAATGGTAAAGGACCAATTGTTCCTGCCGACTAGTAGACTTATGTATGATACTCTGCTGCTCTCTCTGCTGCCCCAGTCATCAGTGCAACGCCCCGCCCCTCCCAACAAGCCCCTCCCTCCTGACCCAGCCCCCTCAGAGAGCAAGACACAACGAAAGGTAGAGATGAGTTACTGCCACGCATGACTGCGTGCTTATGTGCTCTGTCTAGCACAAGAAGATCCTCATGTCTACTGCTCATAGACACTAACTTTATCAGAATATCAATCATCACACTCCGTCATCTCCATTTGTTTTTACAGTCGTGGTCAAAAGTTTTGAGAATGACACAAATATTGGTTTTCACAAACTGTGCGTCTTCATTTTTTTATGATGGCAATTTGCATATATTTCAGAATGTTATGAAGAGTGATCAGATGAATTACAAAGGCCTTCTTTGCCATGAAAATGAACAAAAAAAAACATTTCCACTGCATTTCAGCTCTGCCACAAAAGGACCTGCTAAAATGATTTCAGTAATCTTCTCGTTAACAGAAGACAGAGTGTTGATGAGCACAAAGCTGGAGATGTTTCGGTCATGGGTTAGAATAGCAGACTGGATGATTTAAAAGGAGGGTGAAATCTTCCTTGAAATCATTGTTCTTTCACTGTTAACCATGGTCACCTGCAAGGAAATATGTGCAGTCATCATGGCGTTGCATAAAAACTGCTTCACAAGCCGGATATTTCTATTACTAAGAATGCAACCATTCATCGGATCATCAAGAACTTCAAGGAGAGAGGTTCAATTTTTGTGAAGAAGGCTTCAGGGCGACCAAGAAAATCTAGCAAGCACCAGGAAAGGAACACCAGGAATGGTTTCCTTCCAGAATACTCCACTCAGCTCCTAGTCCAGGCAATGGTTCTCTCACGTCTAGACTACTGCAACTCACTGCTGACCAGTCTATCTGCAACCACAATCAAGCCACTGCAGAGGATCCAGAATGCAGCAGCTTGGCTGATCTTCAACCAGCTGAAACTGCTTCGTTCTCTACACTGGCTTCCCATCGCAGCGCACATCAAATTCAAGTCCCTGATGCTCGTCTACAGGATCATCAACAGATCTGCTCCCTG
>JBBIGC010000007.1:7854858-7870752 GCA_037576955.1 Lepidarchus adonis
ATATATAGATACACACACAGTATAGGCCAAAAGTTTGGACACACCTTCTCATTCAATGTATTTTTTTTATTTTCATGACCATTTACACTGGTAGTCTCTCACTGAAGGCATCAAAACTATGAATGAACACATGTGGAGTTATGTACTTGACAAAAAAAAGTGAACTGAAAGCATGTTTTATATTAAAGTTTCTTCAACATAGCCACCCTCTGATTACTGCTTTGCACACTCTTGGCATTCTCTCGATGAGCTTCAAGATGTAGCCTCATGTGGCTAGTGAAGGCTAGCCTGTTTGCTCTGATACAGAAGAGAAGATTCATAGAATGCCGACTATGATATAAAGATGTGGGAACACAGTACACTATCTGAGCAGTGTAGGGTTAATGTTATGGTTGATCGGTATATATTACAGTGTAATACATAATAAAGGTCAATATCTGTATACTACACAGACTACTTACCTGTTATAACGCTTTCAGCTTGGAAAAGGTTTGTTGAGTGTGTAATGGGTCAAATCAGGTGTGTTAGGAGCAGCAGTGGAAACGACGTGGAAAACTGATGTATTGCTTGTGGATTAAACTTACTTTCTACCTGTAGAGGGCGTCGTTCTGCCCAATCAAATACCTCTCTCACTCAGAGGCGGCCTCCCTACCTCCAGATACGCTGAGTCGTGGGGTGGACGTTGGCGTGGCCGTCCTACTGGAGTCAGCCAATCAGAGGCTGTTACTGACCCGACGGGCTGCAACTCTCAGGATTTTTCCCAACGTCTGGGTCCCGCCCGGTGAGTGTAGTGCTGCAAAGACTGCGGAAAGTGACGTTGCTCTGCTGATGTATAGCAGCCCAACCAGGCACCAATGCTCTCTTATAGCTATACTTTAAAGCTATACTTCATGAAGGTGCCTTGAATGGATGTCTGTTTTTATTCATCATCAGATTTTATTGATCTAAATAATTTAAAATGAATAATGCTGAATAAAATAAACTATGAAAGGATAAAATCAGACATTTCTGGATTGAATATCTTCTGGTCCAATCGCGAAACAAATCTATACTAACACAAAACATGCAAGAAGTGATGTTTAATGTTCTGTGGGGTAGTAGAGTTGTTGAATAGTTTGAACATGACAATCTACTTTTACATTCTCAACTTAAGTGCTTCATTTAAAAACCGCTTACTTTACAGCTTAGTAAAAAATTTAAAGTAGTGAAATATCATGAAAGATATCAAGGGAAAATGTGGTATTGAGTCTCTAATAAATTAAGGAGTAAAATTCTAAGAAAAATGGGGGTAAACTGTAAAGCTTAATTATTTCTAATGCTTACATAAGCAATTCAGTTATATATGGGAAATACAACTGACCCTTCACAGTCATACTCTATGATACCTGTGGTCTATCTCCAGTTACACCACCAGAGGGGGGTATTCACCCATCTGGGGAGCCGGCGCCTTGGTCAGTCCCAGGTGCCGTTCATTTCCCAATCATTCAGTGAGGATCTTAAATCCCTAGTCCACAGGCACCTGTTAATCACGCCTGAGTCTCCCAGTGTTTTCCTGGGGTCTTAGTTCCAAAATTCTCAGGAGCTTGTAAAGTCAGTCCTTTGCCTTTTGTTGCAGTGTTTAGTTATTCAGTTAGCCCAGCTTTTCCCTTTTTTGTGCAGCCTTTTCTGATTTTCAGCCATTTCTGATAATGAAGATAAATAAGGCTATTATTATACTATTTTGAGTAGTTCTAACGTGTATTCTTTTCTGCAGGTGGTCATGTGGAACTGGATGAAAAGGTGCTGTTAAACCTGTAACAGACATAAAACATTTCTTTTGCACATCACATACAGAAAAATGCACAAGTCATCAGGTGACAATTCCTCTTGGCCATTCTTGACCATCTTAAGCAGTTTTATTGAGTGAAGACGTCTGAGTTATGAGATAATTCTGAAATCTGTATTAATACACACTGAAAATTAGAAAAAATAGTTTACTGGGGTAAACTTCTACATATAATTAGTATGAACACTCTTTGCTAACTACTGCCTCACTTTATGCACTTGTGGAAATTATCTAGAGCATCCTTGATCAAACAGTGATCAGATCGTATGATCATCATGATCAGATGGCTTTGTTCTCTTTGCCACGGTTATGCTAGTTGCTGGATGCTGGTCTAAGGGAGCTCAGGGAGGAGACTGGGCTCAAACTCAATTCTGAAGACATCTCCTCTACTCAACTGCTGGGCCTCTGGGAGGTGAGCTCGTATTGCTGACTGAGTGTGGACGTTCAGAGCCATGGGGCCAAATATGTCAAGCTGCTACAGACTTGCAGCGTAATCAGAAAACGAACAGAGAAAATTTGCTGAATCTTTGGCCCAGGGGTGATTACACCCACGTTATCTCTGTGCACTGGGTTTAAATCATTAAGTGTTTTTTTCTAGTCCTGGGTTTTAATTTTATTTACTTAATATCCAATTAACTGGAGAGCTTAGTTAATGTCTTCATTATAGGAAAACATTTGCATTCATTCATATTAATTACCTATCTTTGCTGCAGTCTGTGTATCCACCCATGCTGTCCCGAGGACTTCCTCAGAGGCATCACATTGTCACCTACATGCTACTGTCTAGTCGCCTTACACACTTGCAGCTACAGGTAATGTCAGCCTGTGCTTATCCAGGGTCAGATTTGAATAGACAGTAATGTATTACTTAATTACAGCCTACAGCATGATATAGTACACTAATGTGCAATAAACATTTCATTATTACTAATACTACTAAGCATTTCCCCCCCAAGATGTTTATTTTTATATTAAGGCCAGTGATGGGGAATAAACATCTCAAGTCATAGCATGTGTTTATTTATATCTGTAAACATTAGTCTGTCGTTTTTATGTGTCCTGCATATTTTCTTGCAGTCCGGTCTGAGGCCTGAGCCTAGAGAGGTCAGTGGATGTGTATGGGTTGATGTAGCTCTGGTCAAGGCCATTGTATCTGCTGTGGATGGAGTGGAGGACTGTGTTCATATACCTGCTGATGTGCCTCAGTCTGTCAGGTACTCCTACTCAATGGCGTTAAGATATTGTAACTATGAAAGAAAACTTTGGTTGTGTTATAATGTAACCATATTTTGATCTGTAACATATTGAGAAAAAAGTATATATAAATAAGAATAACTGTTCTTCTACCTGCAGTGCTGTTATTGTCCTCTGTGCTACTCTTTGCTTTTATAGTGTAACAGAGGTGTCCTCAGAAGGTGAGCTTAGCGAGTCCACGCTGCCTGTGTTGGTGTTCTGTAACCGAGCCCCAGATCAGGGTGAGGATGTTGAACGGGTTAGTACTGGAACCAAGTACGCCTTAGAGCTTTGGCTGAAGACCCTGGAAGGTTAGTGTGAGAGCAGCTGAAATCAGCAGACTTTTCTGTCAGCCCTGAGGAACCAATGAAACAGTGCCTTTAGGATCACAGTGCCATCTGCTGGTTATGTTTTCTTTTCTCATTTCTGTCCCCACCTAAGCATCTGTTCCCTTAAATAAATAATTGTATTTTGTGGTTGTTTTTGAAATGTTGGTCTGTGGGCTGTGAACTGTTAACATGCTTTTCTCCCTCTGATATCAGAATATTTCACCTGTAAGAATTACATATTACATTTTCACATCAACCACATGGGGTCTGTAAGGAAATAGCCACACTCTGAAGATGGTCAGGTTCATTTTTGTTCTTCTGAGGGAAAAATGATTCGACATAAAGTCTGTCTGTTTATTTCCAACGTGCTCCAGACACTTTACAGAGAGTTTGCATGCGTAACAGTGACACATACACTGTTCTGACTGATTATTTTAAAAGGAGTGTGACCACTCCTATGCTGCCATGAATTTGATTTGGATCATGGCAGAACTGTTTGTCTATGGTGCTTAGAAGCGGAAAGACCAACACAATTACCGAAACCCTAATCATCACCGATTGTTGTGGATTATTATTGTTTATTATGACATTGTTATAAATATAATATAAAATAAAAAGATTATTTAAGTGTCATGTATTGTTGCTTGTAATAAGTAGCAGAGGAAGATATTTCTAAAAATAATGTGTAAGATGGCTGTACTTTATTTTTTCAGATATTTTATGCAAATTACAAATTCTTCTCATCACTTAGCACATCTGTCTGATGTATGTACATGTAAGTATTTTCCTTTTCAAATAAAGACTCAGAATAACTCCATTGACCAAATGACCTTGCACATATGAGAAGGGTTTACTTGTTGTAACTGGAGCTTATGTAACAGTTTTGAACACATTTAGTAAACAAAAAATACAAATAAAATACATAGGATAGAAATGTACATGATGCATAGTATTTGCTTAAACAGCAATATGAATTGTAGTTCACTGTCTGTAACACTTGGTCTGTATTGTTGGACGTACATTGTACATTGAAACTATTCTCAGTTGTAATTATAATTATGTAATCAGTTGTATTATACTTTATAATTTTTTATTTAATTGTGCTCTCTTTTAAAAATTAAAAATCTGATGTGACGTGATGTAGTCCAGAGTTAAGTGTCAAACAAACATGATGCCAACTTTCTGGATGCACAGATGTGAGCAACCTGTTTACCAAGCAAATCGATTAAAACATGAAGGTTTCTGCATATGTACATTTTTTTGTACCAAACAAATATTGAATCACTCATTAAGAGACTCCCCAGCCAACCAGGGAGCAGGAGTTTCTCTAGTATATTGTCTAGACACAGTAAGGAATGGGTAACTTTATAATCACACACTTTTCATCCTAAACATCAACCAAGACTTCTTTGGTATACAATATCTGCTTACTTATTTTTATGTTGGAGCAGCAAGGCACTATGCATGCTTTGGCTGATGAAATAAATTTGAAATTATGGGGGGAATTGTGTACATAGTATTTTTGTAAGTCATTGCAATATAGACTTGAAAGCACCCCCCTTCACCACATGAACTTTGAGTTGAAGGAAAGTGTTGTGACCTCTCGATACCATAGACATTACATGCAGCACCAGTAATGCAGACATGTAATCTTCAGGTGACATGTTCTTGTTTGGCACCTAAGTGGGTGCAACCAGTGAGTAATGCTTAAAGAGGTTTTAGGTACATTCAAGAGCATACAACCAAACTGTACTTAATCACTAACGCTTATCAGTCTCAGCTCCACCTGGTCTGGACATGCTTGGGTGGAGCAGTGTGTACAGATATGGAATAAGTCACAAGACGATGCTCATGCAGAAATTGTGGATCCAGGTTCTTTGCTGTTCAAGTCTGAAATATGCTTTCATTTGACTCTTTCCTGTATTAACCTTTCAGATGTCCTATGGAAAAACAAATACAGGTGCTGGTCATAAAATTAGAATATTGTGAAAGTTCAGTGAAATTCATATATTATAATTATTCATTACAAATAGAGCGAAATATATTAAGCCTTTATTTCTTGGAATTTTGATTTTATTTAATAAAACCCAAAATTCACTGTCTCAGAAAATTTGAATATTGTGAAAAATTTAAATCTTGGAAAGTCATGATGTCACATCCTAATAAACAAATTAACTCAAAACACCTGCAAAGGTTTCCTGAGCATCTAAAATGGTTTCAGTCTGGGTCAGGAAGCTACACAATCATGGGGAAGCCTGCTGACTTGACAGATGTCCAGAAGATAGTCATTGACACCCTCCACAAGGAGGGTAAGCCACAAATGGTAATTGCTAAAGATGCTAGATGAGTCTGAAGAAAGAGTGGAGAGGCACAGAATCCACGTTGCTTGAAGTCCAGTGTGAAGTTTCCACAGTCAGTGATGATTTGGGGCCATGTCATCTGCTGGTGTTTGTCCACTGTGTTTCCTGAAGTCCACAGTCAACACAGCATCTACCGGGAAATCTTAGAGCACTTCATGCTTCCTTCTGCTGACAGCTTTATGGAAATGCTGATTTTATCTTCCAGCAGGACATGGCATGTGCCAAAGGTACCAAAAGCTGGTTCAACGACCAGGGTGTTACTGTGCCTGATTGGGCAGCAAACTCACCTGACCTGAACCCCATAGAGAATCTATTGAGTATTGTCAGGAGGAAGATGAGAGACACCAAACCCAACAATGCAGACGACCTGAAGGCTGAGATCAAAGCAACCTGGGCTTCCATTACACCTCAGCAGTGCCACAGGCTGATCACCTCCATGCCACATTGATGCAGTAATTCGTTCAAAAAGAGGCCCAACCAAGTATTGAGTGCATAGGAATGAATATCATTTTCAGAAGCCTGACATTTCTGTTTAAAATATCCATTTTAAATTGATCTTATGTGATATTCTAATTTTCTGACTTTTGGATTTTATTATCTGAAAGCCATAATCTTTGAAATTCCCAAAAAAATAAAGGCTTGACATATTTCACTCTATGTGTGATTATCAATATAAAATATGCATTTGACTTTCTGAAAGGAATGTCAAGAAATATTTTATAGAACTTTTTATGATATTCTAATTTTATGACCAACCCCTGTATACAATAAAAAAATTGCAAGGTGTTCTTTTTAGATTTTAAAAAATATTGATCATGTATAAGAATATACTACTTTTTTATTCAACTGTTTCTGGCAACTCTGCTGTAATAAGCTTTAAGATTTGTGATGCAACAAGTAATGCACTGTAAAATTTATCACAATTTATTTTCTTCTGTCATAGTCAAACCTCGTTATCTTGCCAAACCCTCCTCTCACTATGAAAGGCTGCAGGACAGGTTTCTTTCTATGATATTTACCCCATTTCGATAGCTCACCAACCCCGGCTCTCCCCAAATCTAGGGCCCGGACTAATAGTGGCGAGCTAATGAGGTTTGACTGTATGTGTATATTCTCTTATGTTTCAGGCTACCTTCTACTGTATTAGAAACTTTCCAGATGTCTTGTAAAATGTAAGACTTTGACAGTATATTACAGTGCATTGTAATTTACAATACTCTGACAACAAATAGCAATGTACTTTCATTTTCAGATGTGCTAAGCAAAAAGTAATATAACATAGCACATTATATTTAGTTTATAATATATTTTGAACTATAGCAACAACATATACTGTTAATTTTACTTCCATTTTAGCCTATACTATTAGAAGCATTTCAGTACAATACAAAAATGTATATGTTGTAACTATATTACAATTTACCGTGTTTATATTTTGCAGTATTATGACATTTAACAATATCTTTCTGCTCAATGTGCATGGCCAAGCTGAAGATCTCACATACTTCATTGACTTCAGTATTTGTTTAGTTATAAGCAGCGCTTGAGGATAAAGGATCTTCTTTGCTTAGAATGCACAAGTAGAGGCCTGACTTCACTATACTCGTTTACTCTGTTTTCCTCTCTTTCTCTCAGTGGACTGGAGGGGAATCTCTGAGCTGGTCCCATCTACACAAAGACACCTTTCTATTAGTACAAAAGCCTTGAGAAACAGACTGGGGCTGAGGTGATCTGGACACGCATACAACTTATTATCTCTAAACTGCAGTCTACCACAATTAAACCAGGGAGGTTTTAAAAATCGTTTTCAAATTAAATATATTTCTGTTTTCTTTTAAAAAGAAATGTTACACACTTTTTCTTTGCTTTCATAAACCTATTTGCAATGAAACTTGACAGTAAACTAACAATGTACATAATTACTCAAGAGGCTTTTTGAGAAATTTGTTTTATTTATATAATCAGAATATATACACTAGTAATAGATTTAAAAGCAATTTATCTTATGGATCATTACAATCATGTGCAATATACCTCACAGTAATAAAAATCAGTAGTGTTACAGTATTGGTTTGGAAATACCTTTGGTAAATATGAATATTGTAGGAAAGTATTCCGTTTGGTTTTTGATGTAAGAGCCAGTGGACTGACATCTGTTTTTATTAATTAACAGTTACATACAAAACAAGGAAGGAAATAGGGATGGAATAAAGAAAAGGAGCCAAGCACAGCACCTGAATGAAGCTGAGTAGCAGTGAATAAATCATGACATGATCTTCGTTGCTTTTGTTGAACGTGTTCCATTTATCTTTGGGCCATGAAGTATTACAGCATCAGTTGTTCACTGTGTACATTCCAGTCCTGTTTTTGGGGGGTTTCTCAGAGTCTGAGTCCTGTTGATTGAAAATAAAATTTTGGAATTCCAGTAAACTAAACGATTTGATTACTGATATTACCACATAACCTCAGGGATGTTTGATGCTCTAACCTCAGTGTTATTCTGCCTTCCACTCTATGGCCACAGTTTTGAAAGATATGAGTACATGAGGAACCTCTAAATATACAGTTTGTGAGTAGCTTAGGTAAGTATATCATTAATTAAATTATTATACCTGTAAGAAGAGCAAAAAAAAGTCAGGGCTTTATGTAGAGCTGTGGATTCCCTTTCTGCAAGTTGCTGTATGCGAGTCTGCTTCAGGTCTGCCAGCATGCAGTCTAACTAACAGTCCATCAAAGGCCTCTTTGTGTGGGGGAAATGGAGCAACAGTCCAAAATGACCTCAAGCAGAGCCATAGCGTAATCATTTACACATTGTAATGCAATATGTACCTTGCAGTCTCTGTTCTAATGAAGGGTGAAATGAAAATGGCATTATTCACCAGTGTTCAGCTCTTAAAGACTTATCTTGGTCTCAAAAGTATGTGTTAAGTGTCTGCTTTTTTTGGGTAGGCTGTGTTACAACATTTAAGCCCTACACACATGTTGTGGGTCAGCCCCATCCTCAATGACCAATTGGTAATGGGGGTCTGGTGAATGAAAACATTTTTCTTTACTACAAAATAGTGTCTGAAAGCAAAATTACACTCTTGAAAATGAAAATGAAGACTGAAGAGCGTAGTATGAAATTCCTCCTTTCGCTGCTGGGGGGCTAATCTGCAGCCTGAGGTCTGATAAGATGGTAGCTCGGGGGCAGTTGGGGAAACAGAAGCTAAGAGTCGGAGTAGAGTTTCCCACGCATCAGGTTTCCCAGTCAAAGCCGCCCACACACAAAGGGAGGCCTTTACAGGTCTGAGGGAAGTGAGGCTGCTCAGTAATGGCAGCCAGCTTTGCCTGCTACTGAGCATCGTTTGTGCTGGCATGTTTTACAGGGATGGAAATGGAAATAGGGAAATGCTAATTCCATGCAAGAAGTCTACTGTTACACATTAACCCACACAGTCATTGCTCACTGGACCAATCCTGTAATCCCTATCCCAGTGCCCCCTAACACCTACCCCCACCAAGAAACATGACCATTCTTTTTTCTGTGACATTAATCCATTTTTGACACAATACGTTTTACCCATACAATTGTATTACTTGAACACAGTTATTACAGAGAAAAAAGATTCTTATGAAACCAGTTTCACATTGAAGTCAACTTTTTTTAAGTGTAATATTTTCCATTTAATATCAACAAAGCAGTAAATGCAAAGCCACATTTAGGAATGTGTGCTCTCGTAAAGTGCTTTTGAAATAGACTGTACAGAACTGGGTCCTAGCCCTGAGGTGTAGATGGAGATTCACTCACCGTTGACTTGCCGTTATACGAGTCATACGTGCTGTGTGTGGAGTACAAAGGAATGTCAGGGTTATAGTAGCCTGGAGGGTCTGGATCAGACACGTTCATGAAGCCTCGCCGTCTCCACCAACAGCACCAACACAGCAGCTGTGAGGATGAGCAGGCTTCATTTACGTTTCAACACAACAATGCTGAGATAGCATCCACGTTCATTTCACTAGGACTCTTCAAAATAAAAGAGTTTTAACTGATTACTAGCTTTTAGAACACACTCTGTAAACCTGTATAGGCTGACTTTAGAACATTCTTATTGGGTGGAACTCAAATATTCTTCACACTGGTAAAAACACCAAAAAGAGCCATCCATTTGAAGGTTCTTTGAAGAGCCAAATAGTTTTCATCTTTGCCTTCTCACCAAGGAACGCTGGTTTGTGCCTTTATTGTTAAGTGTTAATGGGAAAAGGTCATAGTGCATTAAATAACATCACAGTCACACTGAGGAACAAAAAAGGCCTTTATGGGGAGCAATCAGTACAGAAATATCACAACAGTACCTCAGCTATGTTACAGTATTTTCACACCAGTGCCTTTTTTAGTAAGTAAAGAGTCAATGAAAAAAAATGAAAAATATTACAACATTATTGTACTCTTTTTACAGTTTTGAATCATTTGATTGGGAGTCTATTTGAGACTCACCAGCAGTATGAAGAGGAGGAGGAGGAGGAAGAGTATGATGGCTGCCAGCACCAGCAGGGCCACGCCCCAGCCAGGCACACTTTGCTCTGCTGCGGAGCCTGTGGCAGTTGAGCCTGCAGTGGACCGGGGATTGTGGGTCGTGTCGGAACCTCCTGAGACAGAAGGCTTCTCAGATACATTTCCTCCGGGACTAGCTGAGTGATTGGAAGATGAATGATTGGAAGCAGCTGTTGTGTAGTCACTGGAATGGCCTGTGGCATTGCTACTGATTGGGGGACTGACCGTCCCATTCTGATGAGTGGAATTGTGGGCTGGAAGCACAGTTGTTTCAGTTGTGTGTGTTTCGTTACTTGAACCATTAATTAGGTGTGAGTTTGTGGAATTTACATGTTCAGTTGCAGTGTGATTCTGGGCTTTTGGAGAGGTGTGAGATCTGGGATCTGTGGTGGGATGGTTGGTAGTGATTATTGATATGTGTGTAGACAAGTGTGTAGAAGAATGTGTAGAAGAGTGTGTAGAAGAGTGTGTAGAAGAGTGAGTGGAATTAGTGGAGGAATCGGTAGAAAAATGTGAGAATGGTGTAGCAGTAGTTGTGTGGGATGTACTTTGCTCTTGCAGGACAGTTTCAGGGGTTTTTTCTTGATCTGCGAAAGGAAAAAAAATCATTTTAATCAGTTTAGCCTATTTACACACGCATCCCAATATAAGATATCTATTGGGACATTTTGAAAATGGAATTTAAAAACAAAAATATGCAGTTTGTAAATTTCATCCTTTTAACTAAAACAAGTCCTGATCAGTTTAAATTAGATGCCTGCAACTCATTCAAATGGTTGTGATGGAGCAAAATAAGTGTAAAAGGTTAAAATAAAAATTTCTACATTAAGTAAACATTCTACAAAAAGCAAGTGAACCGGTAACAGATGAAGGCATTGTAATATAAAAGGAGCATAGACTAAATAGAATAGAGAATAGAATAGAATAGACCTTTATTATCCCACGTGTGAAAAATTTGTACAAAGAAGAGAAATATATAAGAAAAGAACCACCAAACAAAATATGCTCAGGATTTCTATATACACAAAATTTAAAATAAAAACAATCTTATATACATAAACAAACACCAATAATAAATCTGCAGAAGTATGTGTAAAAATATAAGTATGGTACAGATGAGAACATATAAAGTGCACAGCACACTGTGTGTGAATAGCAGCAATTGAGAACAGATGTTGTGTTAAACTGAAGAGATGGTAAATACAGTAGATGAACTGTATACTGAGTCTGACAGCTGTTGGAAGAAATGACCTGCGGTAACTCTCCTTCTTACACTGTGGGTGTAAAGACTCTGTCTTTGCAATCAGTTTGTACTAATCTTATAGCATTTTTCAATATAAGTTAGTAATAATTATTTTCCTATCTACAGTACATAATATTATAAAAATATTCAGGAAATCTGGAGAAATGTTAGTCCTAATATGGCAAGACCAGAAACAACTATTGAATATTTGTGACCTTCAAGCCCTCAGAAGGTATTGCATGAGAAATCATCAAGCTAATGTGAAAAATATAGATACATTGGCTTGGGAGTACTTTGGAAAAAGCACTGTCACTTAACACTGAATCATGAAATACAACTGGAAACTCCTTGAAGAGAAAGCCATACATGAGTTCTAGAAAAGCCACAAAGTTCTAAGGGCCCAAGTTAATCAAAAGACAAAAAAATCAACATCTGTTATGGTGATGAGGTGCATCAGCACCCCTGGCATGGAGAACTTGCATGTTTGAAAGTACCAATGACACAGAGGTGTATAGTGGGATTTTAGAGAGACATATGCCACCATTTAGATAATGTTTTTTTTTCTCTCTGTAAATTTGCAGTTATTTCAGCAAGACGTGTGCCTTTCTGAACATGCTAAAAATGTGAGTACATGTATTTCACTGACATGCAAGTAATTGTGCAATAAATAACTATTCCACTTGCAAGTGCAACAGTTATTATCTTCAGTGCCTCAATGATTAAAATGTGTAATTTAAAGAAAATGTCATGTAACACAATGGTAAACATGGCTCTGTTCCATCTTCTTTTGAATGTGAAACTCTGTTTCAAACTATTAGATGATCACTGAAAACTACATCTGTTTATACATGTGTATTTGTTTTAAGTAAATTTTACTTTGTTACATCATTATTAATTTTCCCCCAAATTTCTAAAAACAAGGTAAACTATCTGCCAGGAAAATACAGCAAAAATCATGTAATCTAGGCACCTTCTACAATTAAGGGTTAACTCTGATAATATTCTTACAATAGCCTTAAAATAATAATCATTCAATATACTGATATTCATTTGCCTGTATTTCTAGCAGCATATACAAGGTAATATATATGCGAGACAGCATTGTAAGACTGTGTATAAATATTTTAAATTATTTTACTTTTGCTTTAGTTATTTTTGCAAGGACTGCAGGCCTTAAATGCTGTATGTAGCTCAAATAATCCTATCATTTACTGATTAAGTGTCTTGCAATATTTTTTTTTACCTTCAATATAGCTGAGGTTTAAGTCCAAGATCACAGAAGGGTTACTTTTGTAATTAGAAACAAAGATATTTTTCACAACTTGTGGATTGATTTCCTCACTGCCAAACACTACAGTGGAAGTGGCGATCACAGATCCATTACTGTGGAAAAATAAAATTGAACATGGTTATTTAGTTTCCACCAGTTTCTCTCATAAAAAGTGATCAAATTCAGCCAGGCCATGGATTCTAAAGAACAAACCAGGACCAGATTTGCCTTGTGTATACGGTAGGTCACCTTACTACGTTAACATTACAGTGTTACGCATTACTGTGGTGTTGTTAATTATCTGTATTTCTATTTGAAGCATAATTACCTGAAAGTCATCTCTGAAATGCCTTCATACTGAAGTGATGGTGTCTCGCTATAAGTGTTGGAAAACTGAACAAAGGGGAAAACCTGTGGTTAGAAATGTGTAATTCTCTTTAATACCTAAGCAAACACCTCTTGCTGGACACATCTGTGCTTTCACGTCATGTTCATCAGCTCGTTACTGTATCCTCAGCACCAACCATTTGTTTTATGCCTCCTGAGTCACCCAAAGCTTTTGGCCTGATGTTATCATAAGATATTTTTGGAGGATAAAACATCTTACCATATTCTCCACTTCCCGTCGCAGTATTATGTAGTTCAGTGATTGTTGGTCCGTGAGTGAGTCATTGTAAATCCGGTTGGTGATTTTGATGTCAATGATAAAGGTAGAGAAGGAATGTGTAGATGTCATGCCACCTCCAGGAGCTATGGTGATATTACCAGGTGAAACAAGACCTGCAAAAGAGATTAACTTTATTTTTATTCTGCAGTGAGATTATTTTTAGATGTGATTACGTCTGCAGTGTTCAAAGCACCTATCACACGTTTCTTCTTCTTCTTTTTCATCTTCTTCTGCTTCTCCTGCTTCCTTTTCTTCTTCTGCTTCTTTTTCTTTTTCTTTTTCTTCATCTTCTTCTTCATGTTCTTCAGCTTCGTCTTTTTCTTTATCAACCTTCTTTTCTCTTATTCTTTGTCTTCATCTTCTTCTCCTTCTTCTTTGTCTTCTTCTTTTTCTTCTTCTGCTTCTTCTTCTGCTTCTTCTTCTTCTTATTAATTTTATTTAATTTTTATTATTAATATTCTATCTTCTTTTTTGCATTTCTCAAAAAGGCAGGACTAAAAGAATTCATATAGTGGTCAGCATAGTTGTCTTGAAACTACAGGCTATAATTTCGATATGTCAGTGGAAGGGTCATTGTTTCACCAAGTGAAAACAGTGGGCTCAATGATGATTGGAATAATAGATGATTATGTCTGAGGCTACTAGTTATTTCTATGTTGCTATGTTTTTCATAAAACATTCAGGGCTATAGCTTCAGATGCCTGAGCCTAATGACATCTGTCATAATAGATAAACATGCTATGACCCATTTAATATGACCCTTTATATTATATGAAGACTTCACCTTTTTCGCAATGTCCCGGAATGAAAGGACTAGTGAGAGATACTAAAAGTGGAAGAAGAGTTTACCAGAAAAATAAGCTAAATGTTATCTGTGATGTTGTCTGTGATGTTATCTAAATGTTGAAACGCGCCTTTTGGAACAGTTACTAAAAGGAACATTTTGATCTTGAATTAAAATTAATCTACATTTTGGTGAAAAGGTTAGAATTAATTCATCTCTACATCACTACATGTTACCCCTTTAGAATATGTTTGTGATATTTAAGGGGCTCAGATTTGTGAACAACAAAATCTCAGAACTGGAAATGCTGAATTTGAAATATTTAAAATAATTGCATCAACTGGTATTGCTGTGATTCATATAAAATACTTAAATATTTGTTTGTCTTACCTGAAAGGTGCACTAGGAGCCCAGTAATCCAATACAAACACTTTTCCTTCATAATGTACAGCTCAGTGGTGTGCTAATCCTCCTGCCTCTTGACTCTCCTGGTCAGGTTTAGTCCTAATAAAGCAGTGCTTTGGCCAGAGTACTTCACTATAGAAGTGAACAGTCCCTTTATTGTTAGAGCACCTGAACAGGTGGCACAGCCAGTGGGGTGGGACCCAAACTGCTTAATCAGTGCAGCACATTTACACAGATTCTTTACTTTATTATTTACAGCAATGGAAACCAAGTTTATATGTGGAAATTAACAAAATATAGGCACGATCAGGATGAACTAAAGGAAACTCTCCAAGACACTGAAAGGTATTTTGTTGTTTCTGGAGGGTTGCTTTAGAAAATTCAAACAAACCTCTTCAATTGGTTCTTTTGGCCAGATGGTTTTTGCTCTGCAGTGCCCACTACAGATTCATTTCAGAGTGTCATTCTGAGCCACTTTCAGGGCTTTGTTTTGAACCAGGGCTTCGAAATGTAAAGCTAAATCCTGTGATCGATTTTAAAAACTGTAATCTAATTGAGGGATACTTTTACTTGATTTAAGAAATAATTTAAATTAATCACTATTTTTCAAATAGTAATTTTTTTTATTCACATAATCACATTATTTACTTATGAAAAACCTTCTAATTTTGTCACCATCTGCAGTGAATGTACTGTAGACTGGAACTGGTAGTGTGCAAGTTCAATATTATATATTAATAAATATAAAGGTTTAGTTTTCCAGTAGGGTCACTGTATTAAGATCTTATCTATTTAAAAAGTACTCAGATCTGTTTCACAGTTTTGTAATTGTTCACACCTGCATTGAGAGTTTACGGAAAGTCTCAAAGCACTTAACCTATTTGCGGTTCTGGAATTGAGGTCACAAACCCTAAAAAAACAAAACAGACACAGGAAAACAGTAATTTAGACGTGTACATTTGCATGTAAGCATCTTTACAATGTTTCTTCAGTCTTCTTAATCACCAGTTAGTGGGGTTACTCAAAGAGGCAAGATGCTTTACTGCTTTTTACTGGCAAATATTTTTGGGCTCACATATACCGGTAAGGAGGTTTGTTTTTTCTATGTTAATATAGAAGATCTATACATAGCTGATAGGTATATTTAGCATGTTAAATACATTAAAGATTTCTGTGTGTGTGTGTGTGTGTGTGTGTGTGTGTGTGTGTGTGTGTGTGTGTGTGTGTGTGTGTGTGTGTGTGTG
>JBBIGC010000007.1:7878796-7897338 GCA_037576955.1 Lepidarchus adonis
GAAATTTGGGGGTTGTGACCCCCCCCCCCCCCCATCCCTGCGCTTAGCCATTCATTTTATATTTTAAATAACATTTGCTGTTCTGTGCTGAATGCATTCACTTACCAATGTGTTCAAACCTCAATAATTAAATTCTTGTAAATGTTGTATTATAGTGTTTAGGAATGGCTCTTACAGTAATTTTGTACAAACTGTTGCTGTGTTGTAAACTGTACTGTGTGTGTGCCAGCAGAAGTAGTTTTGCCTACAGCAGCATTCCTGTTCATGTTTCTTTTGGACAGCACGTTCAGAGCTATAAGAATATGTATGATTTATCTTCACCTCAGATCAACTTTGGTTTTATGACATGCTGTTTAAAATTGGAGAGGAATTTACCAATAAATTTGAAGCCATGATCTCAGCCTTTAATGTCATTAACAGTGCTGTTCCAACTGACTGTACTGCTGCAATGAGAAGAATACTGAAGATTTTTAGAACTGAGCTAATGCATTTTCTCCACTGCATAGCATATGGTGAGATTGAAGACACTTTGGCCTCTATTTGACTTTGTACAACACTAGAATCTAGAAATTACAATGTATTACGGCTTCAATCTAAACTTTATATTGCAATTGTAGCATTGTAGTAATACTTAATTAAAGCTGTTTGGTGGTATCATGTCAGTTGTGCAAGAATTGTAATTTCAGCACTTATCTTTATCATCCTTTTCCTTGGTGCATCTGTTTTGTTCCTCAGCCTTCTTCTCTGTTGTTACACAAACAGCTTTTAACAGTAATGTTAAGTGCTGCAAACATGGTGGAAGAAATTAGCAGTGTTTTCCGTGACGTTGCCCTAAGCCACCCCCAGCCATCCGTCAGTTCTAATGCGTCTTTTATCTTTTTCTTTGCAAGAGAGAGATACTGATGAAATATTAATTTGCATCTACTGGTAACTTTGAGCAAACCTAAGAGATACTGTGAATTTCTACACATTTCAGGCTAAAACCTTTCTCTATGAAGAGTGATATATTGTGAATTGTCAGACAATATGGACTGGACCTTTTAACTGCAGTATTCTGCCTTTAATGTTCTGTTCAGGTGATAAACGGTTCATAGTTCAAAACATAGTCGTATAGTGGAGCTTCTATAATTATCTATATTCATATATTTAAACATAATTTTTTATGACTTTATAGAATTAATGATGGGAATAAACATGATAAAATATGCAGTACCAGTTTGGCTTTTTGTTTTAAAAAAAAGTGCACTTTGTTTAAAATTTGGAGACACCAGCTCATTCAGCAAATCATATGGTATTAATAGAGAGTTTATTCCTGTAAGAGCCTCTACTCTTCTGTGAGGATTTGATTGCATTCAGTCACAAGTGTCTGTGAAGTAAGGTACTGATGTTGGATGATTTATTCTTGATCACAAACACCTCTCCAGTTCTTCCCAAAGGTGCTAAGGCATCATAGCTCCAGTGAACAACTTTTCACTACTCTTTATACTTGCTTGGACTTCAGACTTTATTCTCAGGGCTTACCAACACAGTACACAAGCTATGCGTGCACAATTGAATACCTGGGCAAGCAGTGGAGACATCTTACAGTAGTGAAATGAACATTTGTGATTGTGCACACCCAACATCATAGTGCACCACAACAAAATGCAAGCTTAGCATTGACCCGCCTGTGAAGGAGCAGTGGGCAGCTGGCATGGGCAACGCCCAGGGAGCAGTGCATGGGGAAGGTACCTTGCTCAATAGAACCTCAGTGGGACCTTTACTGGCCTGGGATTTGAACCGGTGCCCTTCCGATCAAAAGGGGAACTTCCTAATAGTTACACTATCACTGTAAATTCCCTAATTAGAAGGGGTATCTGAATACTTTTAGATGCTGTTTATCACGGTGGTGTCTTAGAGGTTTGACTTTCATTGGGGACGTTGCTAAAGAGTTGGAAGTTTTTTTGAGCTGGTTATTGTATTTAAACTGCACACACAGAAAAGTGTTGAATGGTGTTGAATGTCTGCTACTATTTTTCAAGAGGTAAAAACTACACTACCAGGACAGAAAAACCTAAATCAGGAATCAGGGCTACACTAATCTAGGTTTATCTAAGACACTAAAAAGTGTCTAGATGTCTATTGCAATTCTACAGCACATTTGCTTCCTATCTCTCTCTCTCTTCAGTTACCTCAATGGTTCAACCAGAATATTCAACTCATACACACATTTTCCCCTTCTCAGAAAATGAGCTGCCAATTGGAAATGAGGCTTCAGACCAGCAGTTTTACAAGTTAAAGTGAAATACTGAAATTTCCAATGCCAGTGGAAAGAGGTTTGCTAACGGCCCTTCTCCTGTATTTTTGACTGTGCTTTATGAGCGTAGGCAGTTATTTTTTATGACTTTGGGTGTTACTGTCTGTATTACCCATTTTTTTGGATGTGTGCCCTTACCTGAGCTAGTCTATAGAGACTGTGATTTTCCTCTGTTCCGGTTAGACATCTCACCCTGGGCCACTACTACTTTACTACTTAAAACCATGTTACAAATACATGAGTACATTTGTTGTCATAAGTTTTCATACCCTAACAGAATGTATTATTTTGTAACCATTTTTCAAATAATGTGAATGATAACACAAAAACAATGTTTAAACTTATGGTTAGTGGTTGGCTGAAGTCATTTATCATCTCTGCTTTAATCATAATCACAACACAAACTACCCAAATGACCCTGATCAAAAGTTTACATACCCCAGTTCTTAATGCCATGCCGAAGTTAAAAAAACATGGACATTATTTAAAAGAGAGGTTAGAGGAAGTAGTGTGGAGATATATTGTCTGTTTACAGTCAGAAGCAAAGTAACGCCCACCGCACACTTTCAAAAGCATTTTCCAACAAAGACATGTAATACGACTACTCACTTCCCCTTCTGAAGCAGTGTCAACCTTTAGAACCACAAAAAGTTCTGTGGACATTTCTCTCAGACGATGATTCATCAGCTTCACAGTGCTTTGTATATGGGCAGTGGGCACTGCCCACTTCACAGGGCAAGACTGAAATCTGAAACGCAAATGTAGCGCGTTCACCTGTAGAACCTGAAAGCTTTTGACAGATCATAATTTAAACTTTTTCCATTTATTTTGTATTGCTTGCTTAATATGGAACTAACCAAATAATAATATTCTCCAATTAGTTTGTGTTCTTCTGTAACTTTTGATTTTGGTTTATTATATTTATAGTGTAATCTAAAATACAGTTATATAATGTTCTGTAGTACATCTAACAAAAAAAATTACACCAGAATGAACCTTATGATACCTTAACATCTCACTTGGGACTAAAAAGGAACCTTGACAGAATTCTTGATTTGAATTATATTGTGATATATATAGATATCAACAGATATGAAAAAAATATTTTAATGAAGTTTTTTCCATATCGCCCAACTAACTGAGACCCATGTTTATTTACACAAACCTCATTTACAGAAGTTAGGATATGCAAGCATGTCTGGTCTTCTCACACAACTCTTCTGGTGTGAACCCTTCACTGGTTACCCATGACTACCTGTATCAGAATTAAAATGCTAACGGTTACTTACAGAACCAAAAATGGCTCTGCCCCTGCTTATCTGTCTGTAATTGTCAAACCACAGGTCACACATTGCCCTGTTAGAGCATAAGAGAAACTCTTAGAGCATAAGAGAATAACTTGGGTTTTGATGTAACACTACTTTTCCAGGCATATGCACGCTTTGCTGGTGCCCCATTGAAAATTCACAAGATCTCTAACCCCTGGAGGAGTCCAACAGGTAAGCAGAATTTTTCTCCGTGCATTTTAATGGTTGGTTTCTGGGCAGTTACATTTAGGCTAATCAAATTAAATGTGCTGGCAGAAATTGTCAATGCAAGAGATGTAGTACTGACCACACAACAGAATGAGGTTAACCAGCTTTGTTTGAGTTGGAGTGATCACTGAATGAATTTGGCTACTGCTGATCTTCTTGTTTACTCTAGTATTAACATTATCTTGACAGTTCCTTTGTTTCTTTTTCTTCCCATGTTTTTGTGTTCTGTCTTTCTGTGTTCTCTGTCCACTATATATGTTAGAAAGTTACTATCTCCACTGCCCTAAACTGATAAAGGTTTTCTTTAGCTGCATGAGTAGCATTAAGAATAAGTCAAGATTTGTCAGTAATGGTACTTGCATGGTAAACTACATTTACTAACACAGTAACAAAAATACTACTGTGTCTTACTGTGATGTGATAGTAGTAAATGCACTTACACACTAACTGAACTCCACTGTGTGTTTATGCTGCCTTGTGGCTGCTGACCATGTGTTTTAGGTTCTCTTCCTGCCCTGAAGACCAAAGAGGAGGGAAGCTTCTCTCAGCCCAGCAAGATCATCATCCAGCTCAGGAAACAGGTGGCTTTACCAACAGGCCTTTGGACATTTCTGTCTTGTAAAACTAAAGGTTTCAACTTCAAATAAGTTGAATTATACATGTGGTTTAAAATGTGTTATTCTGTGAGTGTTTTGGCAGTTGCCCTTTTCTTGAACTATGCAGAATAGAGTAATTGCTTAATGAACATTTCCTGTTGTGGTGGAAAGCTCAACCTGAAAAAAGTCTGCAACTCCCCTGAGTTCTACTGACCTTTTGGTTTTATAGTTAGGGAAATTAGCCAGGTCATTATGGGGCTATCTAGTTTGCTTTATTTTCTCAAGTGGACATTTTTAGCCTTTTCAGGCAAACACATATTGAAATGAATTAGTGCCTGGGTACAATTAACTTTCATTTGTAACCTTTAACCCAGAATGATCAGTGTTGTATTATGATGGCACATAAAGTTTGTTATATGTACTTCATGGATCTAAAATAAATTATACAGATATTTTTCAGTATTAATTCATACCTGTTTCATGTTGTGTGGCACTCTCCCAGATTGCACAATATTACATGCATTACATTTGTTTCAGAAATACAATGCAGACTATGACCTGTCAGCGAAAGAAGGAGCGGATACGCTGGCCTTTATCTCTCTACTGGAAGAAAAGCTGATGCCTGCTCTGGTGAGAGACTCTTTAAGGACAATAAAAATGCTGTTTTTTTCTAAATTGTGAAATGGAACAACAACGTATCATATGCCCCCTATATCCTTACATCTTTGCTGTAAAGCAAGTTCTTGTTTCTGTTGTCTCTTCTGTTCCTCCCGTGACTCATTAATAGGCAGAGGGTGAGCTGGTTATTATCTCCGGTGTTTAGTGGCTGCTGTAAATTCCAGACTGTTTGGCCTCAGTCAGAGCCATCAGGGATGGTGTAGGACTGTCTTTAAATCCTCCACCTCAGAAAATTAAAAGCAGCATGGTAATATAATTAGGCTTCATCCTCTAGTGTTTATCATTGTTTTCCTCAGTATTTCTTCAACACTGAAGGTATATTCCTAACTTACCCCCAGCTGTAATTGAGAATGACCTTGAACTGACGAGAAACCCTTTGAAGCTGGCACTGTGTGCAATGTTGTGCAATTTCTCTTTAAAAAACATCTTCATGACCTCCCTATTGTTTTCCTTCTGTCCTTTCCTCCACTCACACACACACACACACACACACACACACACACACACACACACACACTCTGCAGATTTACACTCTGTGGATTGATCCTAAGAACTATGTGGAGGTGACGCGGCGCTGGCATGCAGAGAACATCTCCTTTCCCTTCAACTTCTTTCTTCCCAGCCGCATGCAACGGCAACAGCTGGACAGAGTGCGACTCATGCGGGGAGACAGCACTCTGGAGGCTGGCGAGGAGGCTGAGAAAGAGGTGAGAGATTGTTGGATTAGGAAGAGTGAAGTAGTGATATTTTGGAGACTGTAAATTAAATTAGAGGTTACATTACATGTGATTAAATGCCCAGTCTTTGGCATGCAGATGCAAGTCCTACCTTTCCAATTCACTTTGATACAATGAATCCAGATACCTGATTTTAATGATCAAAAATTGTTCCCACAAAAAAGGAAATGAGAAACTTTCAAAAGAGACTTTTTCGGATTTTAATATGTCAGATTTTTCAATAAAATATAACCTTTGACTGAATGGTTTTAAGGAGGGGTTTTAAACCTACAATGGTGTGAAAACCCTGCTGATGTATTAAACCAGACCAAAGAATGTAGATCTTTGAGGATTTAAGATTACAGCCACAGGTGTTGAAAGTACTGGGCTGTGAATACCTTAAGGCCTATCCTGTACCTGCATAACATATACATAGACAGACATATGGACTTAAGTCCTACAGACAGCAGCAGCAGCACTCTGATGATGATATGGAAACCATTGTGGTTGCCACATTATAGTCAGTCTTATAGTGAGACTGTGATTTATTCTGAACAGAAAAAAAACTATATACGGAGTCCTACCAGGATAATGACTTTTCATTCTTCTTTTTTTCCTCATTCTCTAAAAGCTGTTCCATGATGCTCAGGAGTGTATGAATCTTCTCTCTCAGCGCCTCAACTCAAACAAATTTTTCTTTGGTGATTCGTAAGTATTGATCAAAAAACCATTAAATCTACAGTATCTTATGAATGAAAGTAGATTGTTCAGTAGACTTACTGAAAAGTCTTTATGAAGAATTAGACACGAGAGCAACTGATGATGGATCTAGTGTCTATGATGTTTACGTTGTATTTACAGTGTCCTCCACAATTATTGACACCACTGGTTAAAATAAATTCATATTTCATCAGTAGCATAATCTCACAATGAAAACTGTAGAAACATGACATTTAAGTCAAGTGAATAGAGAACAACTGGAACAGTGACAAACAAATCTGGACAATTATTTTGCCACCATGTTCGGTGAAGAGGATGGTAAGAGAAGTTAAAAAAAAACCTTACTGCACCTAAGAGTGTTATTTTGGGGTAAGATGCTATCTCCATGTTAGCAAGCTGTTTGGGAGACAAGCAAGGAAAAAGCCTTTTCTTACCTACAATGACAAATGTAGACATCTGGAGATTGCCAAGCTTTTTGAGCTTTTTGTGAACAAACTTTAAGCGGGCCTGGCATAATTCCAAGGACGAGTATGCAGATAAGCACCTCATGTAAAGTATGGTGGAGAATCTGTGGGGCTGTTTCTGTTCCAAAGGCCCTGGAAACCTTGTTAGGAAACATGGCATCATGGACTTCTTAAAACACCAGGAGATTTCAAAATCTGGTGGCCTGTGCCAGAAGGCTGAAGATGGGTCGTCATTGGGTCTTCCAGCAGGAAAATGACCCTGAACATATGCTAAAATCTAAGCAAAAATGGTTCAGCAGACACTAGATCAAGTTCCTTCTATGGTCATTTCAGTCCCCAGACCTCAACGCCATGTAAAACCTGTGGGTTGAGCTGAAGCAGAGAATGCATAAGAGAGGACTCTGGACGGTCTAGAAAGATAGGAATGGTCCAAAATCCCTGTCTTTGTATTCTTCAACCTTGTGAAATATTATAGGAGAAGAATAAGTGCTGTTTTCTTGGCAAAAGGGGGTTGTACGAAATATTAACAGCAAGGGTGCCAGTAATTGTGGAAGACATAATAAATGTCTTTCTTATTGTGTTATTGTGTGAAGCCTAAGAACGCATCTTTACCGGGGTGTATAACACAATACTTGTGTAGGGTGCTGTACTAAGGGCAGTCCTGTTAAATCCCCGGTAAAGAAAGGTAGTGTGCTAAATTAATTAAGTGTTTTGTTTTCAGTATCAGAAACTAAACATGTGAGATGTTTCCTTTAAGAAAATGTCTGTTGTGTGAAACCGCCCAGGCCCTCTTCCCTTGATGCGTATGTATTTGGCCACTTGGCTCCTCTTCTGAAGATCAAGCTGCCCAGCAGCAAATTGCAGCAACATCTGAAGTCTCTCGACAACCTGAACAACTTCTGCTGTAACATCCTGTCCCTTTACTTTCCCAATGAGAGTCAAGGTGAGGAACCTGCAAAACATAGCGTGTGATGACACTTCTAAAGGACTGCTATTAATTATTTGGCTATAATTTTATAATTTCATGCTGCTTTAAGTGTCTTCTTTAGCATGAAGATCAAGTTTTGCTTACTTTATGATTTCCAAATTACTGTTAAAAGCACATATTGCAACTGATTTGCTTTAAACAAAACTGCTGATGAATGAGTTGTAAATGACTGACAACACAAAATGTTTGATGGATCGCATTATACCAAGATAGTACTTTTGCAAGTTGTTTTTTTTTTTAGTTTTGTGTTTTTTGCAAGGAATGATGGCAAAATCTTACTACATTAATGTTTAATAATGTTGAACTGACAAAGATCGTTTATTAAAGATTTTTTGAAAAGCTGCATGTTGATAGGTTATGTTTGAAAATGTATATTCTTTTTGAGTATACATTATTCTATGAATCCCAAATATCATGTTTAAAAAGGGTCATTCTGTATATTTACCAGACCTGGCCTTGAAGTCCCAAACAAAATTGACCATGAAATTTGAGTTTTTTAATTGTTTAATGTCATTAGATTCTCTTTGTTTCTTTGTTTTCTTTGGTCTGAAAAAGGCATTAAGCCTGTTAACCCTGTGTAGGTTTCCTAAGAAGGTTTCATAGGTTTCATGTAGGGTTTGTGATCTATGTGTTGACAGAGGGAGTTGGACGGCCAGCATCCAGCACTAAGGAGGGCAGCGACTTTGACCATGAGCCATACAAGAGACGCAAGCAGTTGTTATCTGTCCTGGTGGCTGTCGCAGCCATGTTGAGCTATGCTCTACTCACAGGCATTGTTGCTATTGAGCATGTGCCGG
Source organism: Lepidarchus adonis (assembly GCA_037576955.1). NCBI lineage: Eukaryota > Metazoa > Chordata > Actinopteri > Characiformes > Lepidarchidae > Lepidarchus > Lepidarchus adonis. The sequence continues at coordinate 7,887,587 of JBBIGC010000007.1, forward strand.
AGGAGGCATCTGGAACAAGAGCTGCTTCTATGAGAGGAGTTCATGAGGAAGAGGAGGAGTGATCAAACTGGTAGTAGAGAATGAATTTGTGCACTTGATTTACCTATGTAGTATTGAGTTCACTCAAGCTTGACACTCCAAGAAAAGTCCGCTTCACTACCTATCTGACCTGAGACAGAACTGTAAATGAAAACACTGAACTCAAGCTTTGGTTTGATTTCTCCAGCATATTCAGTATGACCATCGATTTCCTTTCCCCACAACTGTATAGTGTGTTATAGGTTTTCACTTTAACATTACCTCTCATAATACAGTATAGGTAAATTGATAACTATGTTCGAGTGCACTTGTTATAGTAATACTACGCATAGTACTGAGCAGTAAACACTCAGTATTATATTTATGTTACTTATCATCGTTCCCAACACACAAGTTTGATGAGAGATATTTCAGCTTGCCCTTTATCTGGATTTATCTGCCGTTGATCAGTAGCTTCTGTTCATTAGGAAGAAAACTATATTGCCTTGTTAACTTTTTCATTAGAAACTTGAGACGTTCTAGGTCACCCTGGCAATGTTCTTGTTACTAATTAGAAGCAGTCAAGGCAGTAATGAAATCCATTTGCATATTATTTGCATTCATATTTTTATTAACAGTTTTTAAAATATTTGCTTCTTCCAATGACTATAGGTCAATGCTTGAAATCAATTGATTGCCTGTATGGAACTGTTTTCCAACAGTTACTTATTATGAGAAATAATTGAATCCAAAATAGCACATAGCCGTTCTCAGATTATTTCAAAAATATTTAACCAAATATAGTCCTTGGACTCATAACCGAATTTACTTTTAATGCCTCTTTCATTTACATTTAGTATTACAATCAAGTTAGTGATCATGAGTGTGTGCTCAAAGCATAATAAAATGGAAGAGTCTGTTGGAAGGAAGTAAATGTGTTTGGGAACCATAAGTCATTTTTATGTCTTTATAGATATTTGATATGCAAAACCGACACATTCTGCCCCAGTTGTTCTTCTGCTTCTACCACCAATCACATTTTTATTCATGTCAGTACTGCTGTAGCATGCTAGCTGTAAACTAAAGTGATTTTGTTTCTACATAAAGTAGAAAAGTATATCCAGATGACCAGGATGAATGTGTTTCAGATGAACAAGTTTAAAATGTGGGATTTCAACTATGTCTGGGTGTAATTACTGGATGCAAACTGCAAGCTGCTTAGTCTGGCTTGAGAGCACAGACTTGAGATGAAGTGAAGTAGAAGATTTCTCACTTGAGAAGGTTAATAAGTAGTTCTGTTGCTGAACTTTTATTGGTTGATCCTGTCTTTTTCTCTTACTGGTGTTGTTTTCTAAATCTGTGGTACATATATTTTCTTATCTATGTATAAATAAATGTGCTTCGAAAGCAATGAGTGGATCATTTTTTTCATATTTTGTCTTTGTAAATGGCGTTCTTGCTAGTCTCAGAAAAAAAGCTCCAACAAGCTTTCTGGTGCGACCAGAGCTGTGGTTGTTTGGATGAGCCCAGAGGGTAATTTTTTCTCTCATGTATTCTCTCCATCTCTGTGAGGGGTAGTAAACCAGTCTCTGCGTTTCTTAAGCATCTAGTGGATCTGTGAAACCGCAGGCTTTCTGTGCACTGCACCCTGGGGAAACACAGCTGTGTATTACAGCAAGGCTCAGGAATCCCACCTTGGCTTCTGTTCACTCCAGGGTGTGTTTTGGTGTGTGTGCGTGGAAACTTTGTGAAAACCCTCAGATTTGGAGCAATCACTTTTACCCCTGCCATCACCCTCCTCCTGATTGAAGGAAATCCCTGTGCTGTGTGTGTGTGTGTGTGTGTGTGAGAGAGAGAGAGAGAGAGAGTGTTCTAAAGGGGCTCTGTGCCCTCAAGTGGCGTGTGCACAGGAGCTGGCGTTTAATTACCTCAAAAAATGATCTGGAAAATGTCCAGGACAGGAAAAATACTCAGTGACTTTGTTCCATGCGGTCATTCCCATTCAGACTCAAGCCAGAGAGGCACGCAGTGGGGGTTCAAGCCTGAATACGTGTGTATCATGATTGTCTGTTTCTAGTTTAGTTTGGGGCTAAAAGGTGTGAGTCATGTTTTCAGACTGATCAATGCTGAGCATTAAACCATTTTGATCCAAACTCACATTTTCCCCTCTGGGGGGAGGACGCTGTTAACAAGCCACCCGCTCCAAACAGGCGCATTATTGCATGTTTAGCGTGCCTCTAGAAGAGATTGTGTAATGGCCTTCAAGGAGTGCAAGAACCGACTGCTTTCTTTCCAAGTCTGCTGCTTTCAAGGTCCAGTAAAGATGAAGTATGAGAGAGAGAAAAATCCCTGACACCTGCTGTTAAAAGTGGTTGCTACAGCAACACGGTTGTAATAAAAAATAAACATTTTTCTCAGGGCAGTGGAGAGGGTGTGTGTGTGGAGACAGACTGGACACTAGCTGCTCTGACCTCATTGATTGGAGTTCATGGCTGTCTGAAGTGTTTTCATCCTTTGTTACATGTCCTGACATCAGCATTATACACTGTAATACCAGACAATATTAAACTCTTCAGTATTGGTCTAATGGAAACGGTCTATATCTATTAGCTCACTAAACTCTGAAAGAAGTGAAATAAAACTTTACCTGCTCTATTTCAGTAGCAGGTTTATTCCCCCTGGTAATGATTTTAGAAGACTTTGTACTTATATTGTAATTCAACCCACACATTTACACCTGTTCTGTATAGTTCACCTATACAAGACATGAAAAAGGCGAGTAACTGCAACTGCGAACAAGCTGGCTTTACAATATAACAAGTAACATTAATGCAATTTTCTAGGTTCTGACCTTACAAAGGAACCACATTTGTGACTGAATGAAGGCTGCGTCTGCTGAATGATTCAGCAAGGATAGACAGGCCTAAGATTTAAGTCCATGCCAACTACTGCACATAAAACACTGGGCTCCTTCCATCTGCTTTTCAGCAAAATCAATTGTGCGTTAAAAGTTCACAGTGATATCCCAGAAACCAATCACCAGTTATGAACTGGTTATGTTATAAACTGTTGCACTAATCTTATTTAACTACTAAAGTACACTAAGTCACATTATCATCCTATGAGTGAAAATAACTGTACAGTAACCTCCATCTGAAGATAAGGAGGCACATATACAGTCTTCTTAAATTTGGATCCTTACATTTATGTTAATCATTCACAACTGGTAATTATATATGTTAATGTGGTCATTAAAGATCCATATAAGATATGGCCATGAACTTTAAAGTAGAGTAAATTACCAACACTTAATGACCTTCAACATCAGGGGTTCCAAGCTCTTGTCCTGGAGGGCTGGTGACTAGCACAGTTTTGTGGTTTCATTGCTCAAACACACTGGTTCAGCTCACATGCTAGTTTTAGGGTCAATTGAGTGTATTTGAGAAGGGGATCCACCAAACTGTGCTCAACACTAACCTTCCAGGATTGCTTTAGTGTTGGGTTTCCCTGGTTCCTTTGGCTGAAAGACATGCTTTTACTTTCTGTGCAGAGAGTGCTACCACATTAGCCTAACTACCTAGAGCAGGGGTGTCGAACTCAAATCGGCTGTTAATTGTCAGGCTGAACAAATGTGTTTGAGGAGGTGCTGGATATAAACTGTGCTGGATACCGTCCCTCCAGGAACTGAGTTTGACACCCCTAGGACTTTGCCCCTGAGATCCAAAGGTCGCAGGTTCAAGTCCCAGCCCGGGCACCACTGAGGGAGCAAGGTACTGTCCCCACTTCACTGCTCTCTGGCCACTGCTGTTGATAGCTGCCCACTGCTCCACATGTGCACGTGTGATGGGTTAAATGCAGAGGACAAATTTCTTTGTGGTGCACTGTGTGCAGTGGTGTGTTCACAATGACAGAAATTCACTTTAATTTCACTTTAAAATTTCGATACTTTTCTTCTCTGCATTTATGAATTCTTACTTTCAGGAATGTTCTAGAAGCAGTGAAAACTTAGTGTCTTTGCTAACCATCCTTGCTAGTTTCTCCTAGCAAGCTAGTAAGTGTCCTGAATGGCCGGTTACCAGCACAGTTTGGTGATTTCCCTGATTAAAAACAGCTGGTAAGACTCACTTGTTAATTGCCAGGTTCAGGGAGTGTGGTTGAGGAAGGGAACTACCAAACTATGCTGGACACCGACTCTCCAGGACCGATTTTGAACCATTTTAAAAAATAATGTGCCACCAGTGCAGTCAATGTATAGCTATGTTTAGCCACTGCAGAAATGTCTCTGATTATCAGATTACCAAGAAAAATGCTAACATACATCAGTGCCCCATGCTTCATAAATAATAACACCAAAACTAATGGTGGTGTATTTATGGCATTGATGTTAATATTATGTTGGTTTTCTTGAAGCTTGTAACAGGCCTATAGGCAAAATTCTTTTGTTACTGTGAATCCTTTAAGAATGTTCTAGCACTGAGCAGCACTGGACAACTACAGTTTTTCCAGTTATCTGCTGAGCTTGTCAACGTTCTCTAATGAAGGTATCCTTTAAAAAAACAAAACTATGCATTCTGGCATTCATAAATACAATCAAACCCTGTCAGCTCGCCCCCATTAGCTCAGGGCAGGGGCTTGTTTGTGTCACGTGCAGATGGTGTCAAAAAACGTCACGTTGCGTTTCCTTGGTGTCAATTTCTGCTGATATCCTGATGAGCACAAAGAAAATTGCATTTATGTCTGGTTAATCTATCAGAATATATCCCATGATTTTTCCTACAGTCAGATATATGTATATATAAAATAATGTTTGATGATCTGAAACATTTAAGTGTGTCGAACTTGGGGGAAAAAAAAAAGAAATCAGGAAGGGGGCAAACACTTTTTCACATCACTGTATGTTTCTGTAACCGGTGGGTTATTCTTTATTGAATTTCCAATATACTATCTTATGCAAACGCTTGGGCACCCCTTGATAAATAACATTTATTTTTGGTGATTTTGTAATTGAAAAGATGTTAACACCATCTCTCGAGGATGTGGAAAATATACACAATATTTTCAGCAAACATTGATGTGTAGTTACTTTTTATATCATAAATTAAACAAAATAAAAATTAAAACATTATTATTGCACTGTGCAAAAGTGTGGGCACTCTACATAATCAGTACTTAGTAACACCTTTGGCAGATTTTATAGCTTGCTAACACTTTTTAGAGCTAAAAGTCTTTCAGTTCCTGTACTTAGGATTTTCTCCCATTCTTCCTAGCAAAAGGCTTCTAGTTGTTTATTATTCTTTGGCTGTCTTGCATACACAGCTCTTTTAAGATCTACCCACAAATGTTCAATGATGTTTAAGTCAGGGGACTGTGATGGCCATTCCAAAACCTTTAGCTTGCGTCTCCTAAGGTCGTCCATGGTGGATTTCAAGTTTTGTTTTAGAAATCACCCTCTTTTCAGCTTCAGCTTTTTTTTTTTACAAATGGTGTGATATTTGCTTCCAGAATTTGCTGGTTATAGTGAAATTCATTCTTCCCTCCACCCGTGCAATGTTTCCTGTATCACTGGCTGCAACATGATAGATCCACTCACATGCTTAATGTTTGGTAAGGTGTTTTCATAAAATGCTGCTCCTTTTTTCCTCCAAACATGCCTTTGCTGATAGTGGCCAAAGAATTTATTTTAACTTCATCAGTCCAGTCTTCTTCTGTTTTCTTCTGCTGACTCCTGAAGATCTTGTGGAACAGAGTCTACAGTTTTTTTGCAGTCAAATGGGGATTTTGATTTGTCTTTCTGACCAGCATATGAGTAGTTCACTCCAAGAGTTTTCTTGTTCTTCCAGATCTCATCTTGACCTCCACAGTTCCCCTGAACTGCCATCTCTTAATTACATTTCTCACTGTGGAAACTGCAAACTTTGATATCTTCTTAAAGCCTTCTCCTGCATTGTGGGCATCAATAACTTTCATTTTCAGAGTCTTACACAGCTGCTTAGAGGAACCTATGGTTGTTGAGTGTCCACAAGCATGTGCACAAGGTTTGAAGAGTCAAAATATTTGTAAAGCTTTAAAATTTATTGCACCATTTACTAATGACCGCTGTTTCCATGTTTTAGATATAACAAGCTGATTAATGTCTGAAGCCTTGTAAAAAGAAACTGAGACTTTGGAACTCTAGAGTGCCCAAACTTTTACACAGTGCCATAATAATGTTTTAATTTTTCATTTTTTCTATGATGAAAATATTATGTATTTTTTTCTATGTCCTAGAGAGACTGTATTAACATCTTTTCAAATACAAAATCACCTAAATCTGTTATTTATCAAGAGATGCCCAAACTTTTGCATAAGACTGTATATAAAACAATTGTAAAACTGCATAAGAACAAAAAACTATGAATAAAATAACTAACAGATTAAGAAAGAAATAAAGGTGGAGTCACAACCAACTGAAAACATTGTCTTTAAAATGATCCCAATACTCAGGAAAATAACCAGTAATAGAAAAACTCATAAAGGGTTTGTATTTTATTAACATCCACATGAACTTGTCACTATAGTGTCCAAATGAGACAGAATTTAAGTTATAGAAGTTAACACACATTGTCGTCCTGTCGGTAATGAACTGTGCAGCTTCAGAGAAACAGTTGCCTAAAGGCTGCCCCCCCCCCACCCCCTTTCTCTCTCTGTCCCCCGCTCCCTCTCTCTCTCCCTCCCTCCTCTCTCTCTCTCTCCCTCTGAATCTGAGAGCACACGCAGCTGGCTGCTCAAACCAGCGACATCACTCAGCTACATCCTCTCTCACCCTGTTTCTGCGAGTGTGTGCCACCGAAACTCACTCGTGCTACTCTTCCTGCCCTGGTTTCCTGACTGTACTTTATAATTATCTCAGTTTGAGTGAGTGCAGCTCTGTTCCTCTCTCCCTCAATGGACCCGAGGTCTAAGCTATGTGTGCCAGTCTGGATTATAGTGAGCCTGGTGCAGCTGGTCTGCTTGGGTGAACCTCTGGATAAACAAGACCCTCAAGGTAGGATGGTTACATCTGCATATCTCATGATGATTTATCTCGATTTTCTAAAAACTTTCTTGATCATTTTGCCCTGACATACACTAAACTACTAAAATGTTTATAAATGTGCGTATTTCTATAAATTATATTTCCATAATCTTTAATTGTCATCACTATATTATACTGTCTATATTCACTGTTGAAATATCCGGTAATAAACTGTAATAGTTGTCCAAGTTTACTATAAGATTCTAATAGAAATCATGTATACATTCTTGGGGTACATAGTGTAGATGTGGATTTTAATGCACTAACCTAGTACAGGTTCTCTGGTCTGTTTTGCTGCTTAAGTGCAGAGTGATGAAGAAGATGAGATTGCAGGATGATGACAGTCTCGTTCAAAATGTTATTAAAAGGTTTTGTTCATACCATTCGAATCATTTAACTGCATGTGGGCAACGCTTCCTCCAATTTTGTTGTGGTTGCTTTGATTTGTGTGTTCCATGTGTTGACCTTTTTACTCTGTAATGAAATGTCTTCCATTTGCTGGTGCCTTTGGCAGAGCTTGTCTGGTATCTGGATTCCCAGTAGAGCATGAAAGCTGAGGGTGAGACTCCAGTCTACAGGCCTGGAGGTTTCCCACTGCCGCCTGCCCCTGCTCCTTGGTTCATTCTTTCCTTCTGTCCTTACCTCAGCCTCACACACACAGCGTTCTCCTGGCAGCTCTCCTGCTGGCCTGCCATAGCCAATTGTATAAACGTTTTGATAGTAAGTGAGTCAATATGTCAGAAGTGAGTAAGGAGAGGCAGGGGAAAGGGCAGGGGAAGAATTATTGGAAAAGTCAACATGGGTCTTTGTCCCCTTGCTTGTGGGTGTCCCATCATGGTGTAGACCTGACACTTGTGGATGGAGGAACTCAAATTAGCAATGATGATGCTTAAGTCTTTAACCAATTAAATTAATTTTAACCAATTACATTTCCAGGTTATTTACAGCCTAATCCTACTTAGACAATGATGCAAACTATTTTTCTTACACTATAGATGTGAAGGACAGGATCATATACCAGGTCCTGGACTTAAAATAGTGTCTGGCTCACATTTGCTTTGCAAAGACTGTCATAAAATGAAGGCGTTACACAAGTGAGGTCTGGTTTTTCCATCATCATAGAGAAAAAAGGCAGAGTGATAAAATGACATCATGATCTGAAGACATTTTAATGATGCAAGACATATCACAATATTTTTTTCTGAGGTTTTCAAAGTTGGACTGGACAAAAAGCACCAGCAAAACATATATATCATGATATCAATCATTGGTGATGATTCCTGGTTATTTATACTTGGAAACATTAATTGTTTAAACTGACACTAAAATCCCATTCTGTTTTGCAGTTATAGACATGCTGGCTCTGCAGGATGTGAAGCAGAATGTGGCTGCTGTGGAGAAGATGTCTGGGGCTCTCAAGACTCTCAGTGACCTCTACATCATCTCCACATTTCGCTTGCCACCTAAACTGGGTGGAGTACTGCTGGGATTCTACAATAAACAGGACAATAAGAAATACCTGGAACTCGCCATCATGGGCAAGATTAACAAAGGTACTTTTTGTAAGTGTAGGACTAAAATTCAGAAATGACCGAACAACGCTGCTGTACAACATGAGGCTCTTTTTGTTTTACTGTGGTGAACTAAAGGCAGCGCAGGTCAGAGTAGTATAACTAAAGAAAGGTCTAAAACAATGCTCTAAGTGTTCCACTAGATAAAAGACTCAATATCAAGGTCACTAGAGTGTAGCCTTCAAAATCTGCTACGATATTAGCAAACACTGATGGTCTTTTTACCTTCCACAAAGGCCCTATTGCACTGTCTGTAATTACATGATATCAATGTTAATAATGCTGTGATCTCTGGTATATTATTATCTGGTTTGTAATGGGTCTGAGTTACAAAAGTATGCATTAATTGCTTGATAATAAAGTCTGTAATTACTAATTGGCTGTTCTGCCAGCTCTGGTGCGGTATGTTCGTGAGGATGGGAAGCTACACACAGTGAACCTGCAGAGTGCTAACCTGGCGGATGGGCGTACTCAGTCCATCATACTCCGTGTGGGAGGCCTGCGCAGAGAACATCTCAGTCTGGAGCTCTACGTCAACTGTCGTCTGGCCGATTCAGCACAGCGCCTGCCACAGCTGGTCGCCCTACCTGCAGAGGCAGAGCTGGTGGAGATACGGAATGGCTTCAAAGCTTATGCCCGTCTTCAGGTGGGCTTTCAGAGTATTCTATTAGTGAAAAATGAAATGAAAACACTCAGAGATTTTCCATGTACAGGGGGTCCTCGAGTTCCTCCGAATGTGACATAACACGAATTTTGACATAATTCGGGACTCGTGCATGTATTGATGCTTTAGAGGCTTTATTGAACAGCACTGTATTTTATTAACAGACGGGAACATGCATGAACGAGCAGCACAAAAATATGTAGCTAACAGCAGTTTCATACAGTAAAGCATTTAGGAAACATTGCTCCATATAGAAATGCTCTTTAGTACCACCACAGCAGTAAACACACTGGAGAGGTTACACTGATGGTGCCTTAGCGCAATGCACTATTAACCCCACAGTACAGCCCCCTCTTTCTCTCGTCCCTGCACACACACACACACACACACACACACACACACACACACACACACACACACACACACACACACACAAACACACACA
>JBBIGC010000007.1:7897351-7912997 GCA_037576955.1 Lepidarchus adonis
CTTTCCTGTGTGCCTCCTGGGTAATGAGAAGCCTTTATAGGCCATCAATTAGGACTAAAGCAGCTGATATCAATTAGGACTGATAGGGGGCAGGATTTCTCTTTCAATACTGACCAATTTCGGGGGATCTTCTGGCTTTCTATGCCATTTTGCACCTTGTTATCTTCATGTGTTCAATACTTTCCTTGTGTCTTTTCCCTTTATTACACATAACTCAATTTATGGATGTTTAGATATCTCTTGAGTTACTTGAGTTGATATTGACATGTGGTGCAAATTTTGTCAATATCCTTATTTATTCTCCCCGCTGTATATATGAACACACAATTTAGATATTTTCCAATCAGATCTAAGATGCTTTTAGATTTGATATTAGTACCTAAATTATGTCAAGTGACCTTAGTAAGAATACTAAGACTGGAACTTTTTAAAGTGTATACACAAACCACATCATTGTTCAAACTTCCCTCAACTTGCTCAAAACCCAACCAGCTCTTTGTTAAGATATTTAAGACCTGCAGATGGAGTTTAGGGCAGTTAACATGAGCTAGAACAATGAACAAAACCTTACTGCTATGGACACCCATTTTAGAGAACACCTAAGTCATATTCTATCCTCAACCTCAACGAGTTAGCTGTGGTTTAAGTGAAGTTTTGATTATATATTACAGAAAAATCTGGGTGACCTAAGTTCCAGTTTTGTTCAACATTTAACTAAAGCCATTTGGATTTGGACACTGCATGTCGAACATTTTTAATTAGTTAAGACATCAGTGTTATGACTGAATTACTGAACTGCATGGCCATGGGGGCAGCAGTCTGATGTGCCTTTGAGCAAGGTACCTAAGCCCCCTACTGCTCTCCAGGTGCTTCCACAGTAGCTGCCCACTATTCTAGACATATGTTCACTGCTTTGAAGGGTAAAATACACAGAGTAACTTACCCGTGGTTTTTCCTGCTTTGTTCTGTGTTCTGCTCTTCAGGTTTCCATGAGCCTCGTTCTCGTTGCCAGCCCAACCCTTGCTTCAAGGGTGTGGCATGCATGGAGACATTTGAGTTCCCAGGATACCGTTGTGGGCCATGTCCTGAGGGAATGAGTGGCAATGGCACTCACTGCCATGACATTGATGAAGTGGGCCTCTTTCCAAAATAAAAACAACTGTTAAAGTATATGAATGCAGCATACACATGATTGTATTATTGTGCATTCTTTCCTTCAGTGTATGTTGGCTCAACCATGCTACTCCCTCAGTGCATGTGTAAACACAGTAAAGGGCTTTAGCTGTGAGCCCTGTCCACTTGGATTCAGGGGTCCCACTCTCTCTGGGGTTGGACTGGAATTTGCCAAGATCCAAAAACAGGTAAACTGTATCACATCTCACCACTGTCATTACATATATTTAATATTTTTCATCAATTGACCTTCACATTGTGAAAGCTTCATAATGAACAGACCAACAAAAAGGTCTACAATTACTTGGAGAAACATCTGAATAAATTAACTTAGATTAAGTAATGGCATAAATTCAACTAATCCACCTATTTAGCCTACAGGTGTTTAGTCTTTATTCAGGCTACAATAATGAGGGATGTTTCAGCCTGGACTGAATGTGGTGTAATGCAAGGCAGCCAATCAGGGTAAAAATTTGATACAAGAAAAGTGTGGGCCATTATACCTCTAAAGTTAGATGTGTTCTTTCCTTGATATTTTGTGATTCCTGTTGCTCATTTTAGAAATATAGTGTTGTTATAAGTATATGTGAAGAATATGTGATAGACAAGCTGTTATTCTGCAACATTCTCTCACATAAATGGCTTTTAATCCTCAGGAATGCTTAGACATAGATGAATGTGTTGAAGTTGCCAATGCCTGCACAGCCAATTCTGTCTGCATAAACACCATTGTAAGTGTTACCATGTTTTATTAGAAGTCAGCATTGTGAAAATTTGATACAAATATTCAAGGCCATTTGTAATACAGTGACTAAATGATCTGTAACTGACTCTGTCTTTCTCTTTCTCATTCCCCCTCTCACTTTTGTACTCAATTAGGGTTCATTTAAGTGTGGTCAATGTAAAGTTGGGTATATAGGTAATCAGACTGCAGGTTGTTTTCCCCGAAAGTCCTGTGCGACACTAAGCTTTAATCCCTGTGATTCTAATGCCCACTGCATCATCGAGCGAAACGGGGAGGTGTCCTGTGCGGTAAAAGACAACAACTATATTTTATTATTTTTTATTTTCTACAGTAATCAGGTGAATATTATTCTGTGAGTGGATTGAGGAGTAGTGTGTCTTACTCTGCTGTGTTTCTCAGTGTAATGTAGGCTGGGCCGGTAATGGGAACACATGTGGTAAAGACACAGACATTGATGGCTACCCTGATCGTGCACTGCCTTGTATGGACAATGACAAGCACTGCAAACAGGTTGGAAATTACTGCACCACCTGCGCTACATCCTTCTCTTTTCTTCTCAAACAGCTTCATATTTACAGTATCTCACAAAAGTGAGTACAACCCTCACATTTTCGTAAATATTTTTATTATATATTTTCATGGGACAACACTGAAGATATGACACTTTGATATAATATAAAGTAGTCAGTGTACGGCTTGTGTAAATTTGCTGTCCTCTCAAAATAACTCAACACAAAGTCATTAGTGTATACACCATTGGCACCAAAAGTGAGTACAAGTTAAAATGTCCAAAATGTGCCCAAAGTTTCAATATTTTGTGTGGCCACCATTATTATTATTATTTTCCAACACTGCCTTCACTCTCTTAGGCATGGAGTTCACTCCTCCATGACAATATGGAGCACCTTCCATTTAAGGAAGCCCTACATATGCTCAATAGGGTTTAGGTCTGGAGACATGCTTGGCCAGTCCAGCTCTTTTATCCTCAGTTTCTTTAGCAAGGCAGGGGTCGCCTTGGAGGTGTGTTTGGGGTCATCATGCTCTGCTTCTGTATGCCACAGTACATGTTAGCATTCATGGTTCTGCCAGCACTCATGCAGCCCCAAACCATGACATTCCCATCAACATGCTTGACTGTAAACAAGACACACTTTGTACTCCTCACCTGGTTGTCACCACACATGCTTGACACCTTCTGAACCAAATAAGTTTATCTTGGTCTCATCAGACTACAGGACATGGTTCCATTTATCCATGTCCTTAGTCTTTTTGTCTTCAGCAAACTGTTTGCGGGTTTTCTTGTGCATCATCTTTAGAAAAGGTTTCCTTCTGGGATATCGGCCATGCAGACCAATTTGATGCAGTGTGTGGTGTATGGTTTGAGCACTGACAGGCTGATCCCCCACCCCTTCAACCTCTGCAGCAATGCTGGCAGCACTCATATGTATATTTTCAAAAGACAACCTCTGGATATGGCACTGAGCTCATGCACTCAGTTTCTTTGGTCGACCATGGCGAGACTTGTTCTATGTGGGACTTATCCTGTGAAACTGTTATATGGTTTTGGCCACTTTGTTGCAGTTCAGTTTTAGGGTGTTCTTCTTATAGCCTAGGCCACAGGTGTCAAACTCCAGTCCTTGAGTGCCAGTGTCCTGCACAGTTTGATCATTTCCCTGCTCAGACACAACTGGTTCAAATTTGTTAATTGCCAGGATGAGAGATTGTGTTTGATGAGGGAAACTACCAAACTGTGCTGGATACAACTGGCCTAGGCCATCTTAATGTAGAGTAACATTTCTTTATTTTAGATCATCAAAGAGTGACCAGTATGAAAGAGTATGAGAGCAATAACACCAAATGGACATTAATGACACATTTACACTGTTATACAAGCTATACATTGGCTACTTTATATTGTATCAAAGTGTCATATCTTCAGTGTTGTCTTGTGAAAAGATATGATAAAATATTAACAAAATGTAAGGGGTGTGCTCACTTTTGCGTGATATTGTATGTGCTTCAAGTTAAAAGATACAATGCTATCTTTGCTTTTAGGGGTGGGTAATATAGCAGAAATGTAATACTGCAATACTTGCTGACAGTTTTACAAACATGGTGAAGCAAACTCAGTACACCTGCTAAATAGTCATGCCAAACTAAAAAATGATGGAAAACAATCCAACCGTTTTTGTGTATTTGAAATAATACATTATAAGATGATAAAGAATTGGTAGTAAAAATCTCAGCAGACCCAAAGCACTTGTTCTGTAACTTTATTATTTGTTCTGTAACTTTATTTGTAAAAAGCAGTTTATAAGTTTTTGTGGAATGGAAAATGTTTACATCCAAATGACTCACATAAATGCCTCCTCAGTAAAATGTAAAAAGTGATTCTACAATCTTTGTGTAGAAATGAGACCAAACCTGCAATGTGCTCAAGAAGCATATTGTGATATAATGTTTTCCAATACCAACATTATCACACATCCTGACGTGAAAGATCTACGTTTAGCTGTTGAGTAGGTTAGTCGGAAAAAAAATTTTGCTTGTCTGTATTTAGATGCTGTTAGTAGTTGCTGGCATGTTTCTCATGACTGAGTTTGCAACATTAATCTTGTTTATTCATTTTCTCAATTTATCTGTGTATATCATCATTTCTTTGCAGGATAATTGTATTTACACGCCTAACTCAGGCCAAGAAGATGCAGATAATGATGGCATAGGTGATCAATGTGATGAGGATGCTGATGGAGATGGCATAAAGAATGTGGAGGTAAGGTGAAGTTTCTTAGCGTCTGACTCTGCTCTCAGATATCTCAAAATGTGTAGTGATCCTGCAGTAGCTGCACTGATTGTGTGGAATGTCAGGTGTGTTTACCGTATGCTGTCCTGTTGCAGGACAACTGTCGGCTTGTGTCTAATAAAGACCAGCAGAACTCTGACACTGACTCTTTTGGGGATGCTTGTGATAACTGTCCCAATGTGCCCAACATTGACCAGAAAGACACAGACAACAATGGAGAAGGCGACGCCTGTGACAACGACATTGATGGAGATGGTTAGAATGCGTTACCTTTACCATTAAGTTTTTTCAGACTTCTGTCATTACCTTCTTCTCTGGTTATGTCATATAATCACTGTCATAAACCACATCAATCTCTAGGGCATAGATGATCATAATAAAAACAAATCTCCAAGGTTTGTGGGCAATTTTGCCTTGAGCTTAAGGTTGGAGTTAGGGCGTTGCATAAGGATTAGAGTTTAGTGGTTATGGTTAGAATTTGGTTTTGGATGTGGTTGGGGCAGGAATATTATTAGCGGGATTTGCATACACTCACATTTAGTGGAGAACGTGGACAGTGAGTAGAGTAGGGGTCACAGGCTATCTCACAATATAATGTGATACGTAATACATGAGTGAGCCATTCTGATTACAATAATATGTTTACTAATGAATTCTGTAATGTTAAAGGTAACTAATGACAGACACAGAGGCAGTTTAATAAAGATATATTAACTTTACTTTAGCCAGAACATATATTTCATACATCAGTATATAAATAACTGAATATAAATGAACTGAAAGAAGTAACCAGTGGTATAGCCAACATAACCAACTCAGTAATATAATAAAATATTAAAATAAATATATAAACAATAGCATAGTAAAATAAATACAGTAACTTTTTGGGGCTAACAAAAGTTGACAGATATAATAGACCAGCCAGAAAAGGTTATGGTTAGTGGTTATGTGTGATTAAGGGGCCCACCTCCCAAACATGTATCGTATCTCCACCAATTACATCAGTGATGTGTTTTGCAGGCAGGCCCTCGGGTAGAGTGCGCTGTATAACCCTCTGGGTACCAAGGTGCAGGTTTGACATTCATAGAGTTTTATGTTTTTATTCTAGATATTAGTGGGGTTGCGTCATTCTACGGCCTTGCGTTATTGGGTCCATCCCCCCCTTTTAAAAAAATCTCTCAATCAACGATCGTGTATTACTCACGTTGATAGCTTGTCACTTGTCGGCTTCATTTATTGCTACATTAAACAAGTGTAGGAAAGAGGCTTGCAACTTTCACCCAAGTTTCCTGCATTCATTTGAGCAGCGCCACACAGAGGAGACATGAAGTAATGACACTGGCGAGTCAAATTGGCGGCGAATGTAGTATATTAGTTACAATATCGCATGAGAAAAGATGACGATATATCATCAAAGTTTGTGTGCGTGTGCGTGTGTGTGCATGCACACTCACAGGTGTTCAAAACGTGTTGGATAACTGCCCCAAAGTGCCGAACCCCATGCAGACAGATCGAGATGGGGACGGAGTGGGAGATGCCTGTGACAGCTGCCCTGAGATCAGCAACCCCATGCAGGTCTTCACACATCTCAAAGCTGCACTGTAATCTCTCAGCTTAAACAGTTAAAATGAATAAACAGAACAGATTCCAGCTTGCTTTTATTTCATTACTGTTTTTAGTCAACCTGGATTAAGCATTAGCTTAGACTAAAAAAACTGACTAGGTTTTAACCATACCTGCAAATCAAGCCCTGTACAGTTTTAAGCTTTTTAATCAAAAGTTTTAGAGCACCTCATTATTACATCTATCATTGAAATTCAAGCAGTTTCATTCTAATGAATAACCATAAATAAATGTACACGGGTAAGTGGTTAAAAAGGCTATGGTTTGTTAAAACTGAAATAACATTGCATTAGTTGTTAGGCCGTATTAAACAGGTTTTTGTCAAGCATTTATAAACTGGTTAAAAAGTTATATGAAGTAAATTAAACCTTAAAATGCAACAAACAGGAACCATTGCTTGTGACTTATAATTCCCCTGTCTGTACAAATGCAGAGCTGGAACACTTTAGTCACTACACCCTCTGATGCATTATAGGAACAATACAAACAAAGGTAGAATGTTTTGTCCTACAGCATAAAACTGAGCCAAACAAGTGAATAAGAAAGTATTAGAAGAACTGGGCACCACCAGTTGATCTTTAAGTTTTATATAACTTTCATGATGAAATAGAAATCACACACACATGGCAACTTGTCATGGTGAATATTCTTTAGGTCCTGGATTAGGTTTGTACAGCCTGAAATAAAACCAGTGTAATAACAACATTTTCTTTGCAGACTGACATAGACAACGATCTTGTGGGAGACGTCTGTGATACTAATCAGGACAGGTAAGTCCTCTCCCACCCTGCCTCCACACAAACTGGCTCAGCTCTCCCCCTTTCTTCATGTGTCTCTTTGAAGACCCAGCTGTCTTCCAGACTTGCCGTAGGATGTTTATTTACAAACACACAAACACTTTTACACACACCACCTGGAACTGCTATCCCGTTCTAAAACTAAAAATAAGGTTTAGTGATCTATTCAGCTACAAATCACCGGGTGGTCCAATGCTTTCTTGAATTTTTAAATCATGTGTAAGTTTATGTGATTAACATTCTTGACCATTGACTTGACTTTGGCGCCACCTAACGTCTCTGACCGATAACAACAGGCTCCTATCTTCTCACTACTCTTAGTCTCTAGTTTAGTGTAATGTTCTTTGCTGGCAGCAGCTTGGGCCCTATGTATGTGTAACACACACTCTTTATGTGTTTATTTATTCCCCAGTGATGGGGATGGACACCAGGATACGCGAGACAACTGCCCTGATATTCCTAACAGCTCTCAGCTAGACTCTGACAATGATGGAATCGGAGATGACTGTGATAATGATGATGACAATGATGGAATCCCTGATGCTGAAGGTTTAGGAGGTCTTGGTCCTGATAACTGCCGACTGATTCCCAATCCTAACCAGAAAGACTCAGATGGTAATTAACTCTCTTAACTGCAGCCTGACCAGATTGTACAGCTTTGGGCTTTTTTTAGTCTGTGAAACACTGAAAACAACCTGTAACAACAATGCTAACAGCATAAACTGTACAGTATCCAAATGTGTATCTAAAACAGTCATATTTACCTCAATCGCCTCCCAATACCTCCCTGATTAAATGACTCATCTGCCCAAAGTGAAGACATATGTCCCCACAATAATTATTGTGTCAAGCGCTAACCCATACTTACATTTAAAAGAACCCAATTAAAAGGTTCTCTCTTCATTCTTCATAGGTAATGGTGTTGGAGATGTGTGTGAGAATGACTTTGACAACGATGCAGTGCTGGATTTGATTGACGTGTGTCCAGAGAGTGCTGAGGTTACGCTCACAGATTTCAGGGCTTATCAGACGGTCATATTGGATCCGGAGGGGGATGCCCAGATTGACCCTAACTGGGTGGTGCTTAACCAAGTAAGCCGCACCTACCTCTGTGGAGAACAATATACAGTATCTCGTAATTTATTCAAACAGGAAATGTTTTTTTTACTTTGAGCGAACAGAAGGACAGTTAAATAAAATATGCCTAGGTCTGGTTTTCATGTATTTATTTGAGCTTTTTTGTTCTTTTTTAATTGGACATTTGTATAAAATACCTTTGATATGAATTATCAAAGAGAAATCATCATAAATCTTTGAACTAAAAGTAACCCTTTATTGTGTGAGGTATTCCTTTGCTTTTTCTTAGGGTATGGAGATCGTTCAGACAATGAACAGTGACCCTGGACTCGCAGTAGGTAGGTCACCTTTCATAGCTCAGCATTTACACACATCTTTACTAGCGACATTGTTTCCTTAGCGGTGGTACAGTAGAATCACACAATGCTTATTATATTTCAGTGATGTAATTATCACAATTAGAGTGTCAACATACATTTTATTTATTTTATACTTGGGCTATCGTATAATTAGGCAACCAGCCTATATGCAGTACGGTAAAAGTGTACAATTAAATGACTGTGGGTTCCTCAGTGTGATTTCTCTCACCTCTTTTTTTCATACCACACTGTCTGCAGGCTACACAGCATTTAATGGAGTAGACTTTGAGGGCACGTTCCACATAAACACACTTACTGATGATGACTACGCCGGCTTTATCTTTGGCTACCAGGACTCTTCCAGCTTCTATGTGGTGATGTGGAAACAGACGGAGCAAACCTATTGGCAGTCTGTACCATTTCGAGCCACTGCTGATTCTAGTCTTCAGCTTAAGGTAACAAGGCTGTTAGACTTCGTTTAGTTTGTCTGGGACATTTTCAGTTCAAATTTTCATACATTTACACAGTGATATATGATCCATTATGTCGCAAGACTTATTTTAATTAATTATCGCATTATTTCATAAATATGATGAAACTAATATGTAAGTTACATAGTCACTAGTTAGGAACTGAAGACCCACAAACAGGTTCTTACTTTACTTTAATGGGTTAAAAGGATAGACTCTTGTGGTAGAGAGGTGTTTACACCTGAAGTAAGTTACACTGGAGGTATATACTTGGTTTACTGTTGCTTCCTCCAGGCAGTGAAGTCTCGGACGGGGCCTGGAGAGTTCCTCCGTAATGCACTGTGGCACACAGGAGACACACAGGGTGAGGTGATGCTCCTGTGGAAGGATCCACGCAATGTTGGCTGGAAGGACAAAACATCTTACCGCTGGCAACTCAGTCACCGACCACAGGTTGGCTACATCAGGTGAGACTGTCTAAAACTGGGCCTGTGCTAAGACTAGCACATCTTGGTCTAGTTGGCCTCCACTGACCATCACCACATGTTCATCTGATGCCTACATCTTAAACAATGGAACTAATTTTCTGACTGTTCACTAACTAGTATCTGCTGTTGACCAGAGGAAGATGGGTTCTCCTACTGAGCTTTGGTTCCTTCCAAGGTTTCTTCCTCAGTTCAGGGAGCTTTTCTTTGCCTCCGTCACCTTGGCTCATTAGGGGCTCGGAGCAAATATCTGTTGTAAAAAGTGCTATATAAATAAAACTGAATTGAATTATTATTCATATTTATTTGCAGTATCTTGATGGAATGATTTTGTCTAATCATTTTTGTCATTGCCATCTGATTCTTGGTTCCCAGGGTTTCTTCCTCCAGCTTAGGGAGTTTTTTCTTGCCTCCATTATTTCTGACTCACTCATTAAAAGCTCGGATGCTGTAAAGCAGGGGTGTCAAACTCAGTTCCTGGAGGGCCGGTATCCAGCACAGTTTGCGCCCAGGACCTCCTCAAACACACTTGCTCAGCCTAGCAATTAACAGGTGATTTGAACCAGGTGTGTCTGAAGAGGGGAAATCCTCAAAATGTGCAGGACACCGGCCCTCCAGGACGGGAGTTTGACACCCCTGCTGTAAAGCTTCTATATGACAATGTCAGTTGTAAAAATACACTATATAAATTAAAAAACAGTTTGCTTTGAATAAAATTTGTTCTATTGATGCAGTTTTCTGAAGCAAACTGAAGGGCATCATTTTCAAAGATTTAATTTAACCACTAGATGGTGCTATGCTATATAGATTTAATAAATGCCCATTTTCAAACGTGAGGTGGACAAAGTCCTCGGTGGTGGGCTGGGAAATGGGGGGTCTGGCTGGTTGTTCTTAAAATTTTCTTTTCAGCTCCCCCGCCTCTTCTTGCCCAGCCCTCTGAAACCTCTGTGACTTTACTGAGTGCTTGGGCCCCCTGGCCTTCCATTGTTGTGGTTGCCATGCCAATGAAATCCTTGGCAAGAATTTCCTTGGTGCCTGTTGATATGCAGATCTAACGGAAACTACTGTAGTGGACAGACTGGAGAACCTGAGTGAGGAGAAGAGAGAACAGGAACCACAGACAACAAGGAACAGACCTGGTTTCCTGTACCTTTCTTTTCGAATTGCACTGTCCATTAGGTGTAGCCCCACCTAATATATATACATATTTTGAAAAATTAAAAATGTAATATGACTCAGAGAATGAATAAATAGGCTACATGTTTATATCTCTATGTTTATTACAATAAACCGGACACAAAAAAATTGAGTTTATTTTAAAATGTATTGGATTTGAAACGTTTTGACAGTTTTTTGTGCACTTAACTACTTACAGGAGATGGAGGGAGGCCCTCTGTTGGGCGTGTGTGTGCGTAGACAGTGCTTTGTGAAACTCCAAGCTCTTTCAGAAACACACAGAGAAACACCTGCTTTGTATTCAGTTAGAGGAGTGAATAGAGCTCAACATGCGCACACACACACACACACACACACACACACACCATACTTTAGCCCAGTTTCCCTCCAGCATCACGTCATCCTTCCAACTACTACAGCACTCCCCTTTAAGCACTAGTGGCTATGGCCTTCACGCATCCTGTCCCAACCTGAGAAAACCATATCTTCCAAATACATAGCAGCTTTTCTTCATGTGCTGCAACATGTATAAGCTAAACTGACTCTGACTGCTGCCACAAGTACTCAGCATTATGCCCTTAACCAGTTACTACTGTAGTAGCAGATGTGTAATATGTTTTAACATGCTTCCCGCTGTGGGTGTTCACAGGGTAAAGCTCTATGAGGGAACAGAAATGGTGGCTGACTCTGACGTGGTGATCGACACTACTATGAGAGGAGGACGACTTGGAGTATTTTGCTTTTCTCAAGAAAACATCATCTGGTCCAACCTACGCTACCGCTGCAATGGTACAGTCTTAAACAATAGTGTAGAAAAAAGCAGAACACTTTTTAGTGTCATACAGAAACATGTTTATTTAAGTAACTATAATGGTTCTCCATTATTGATATTACAAATAATGATAACAGGCATAATCATAATGATTAAAGCAATAAGACTGACAGTCTAAACTTGGCACAGATTTTTTGTTCCATATTTAATCCATGTAAAACCACTGTCTCCACTAAATGCTTTTTATTTTTTATCAGAAACAATTCACAGACAGCAGATTACCTTATTTCAGCTTCATTTTCATTACATAAGCACTTATTTAGCACTTATTCTTACATATTTAGTGTTATTTATACAGTACTAAAGGTTCTATAAACTTTTTTATTACTTTTTTTCAATGTACAATTATACAGGTTTTTTTATTAACTAGTCAAAGAACCATTTGTGCATTAAAATTATGTCTTAAATAAATAAATATAAAGTGTGCAACAAAACTCAAGGTAGTGGAATTAGTAATAGTTGAGTTTATTAATAAAAACAATTCTGGTGCATTTACAAGGAGAAAATATTACAAGGAGTTCAAATATTCATATTTGTTTTGTACAGACACGGTGCCTGATGACTTCCAAGCACATCGTGAGCAAGTTCTAATGCACATTCAAGTGTGAGGAATGAGAGACCTAAAGATGGCCGCCCTGACCTGCCCTGCCTTTTTACATGGATACACACACAGTCCCTTTTTGCTCCAAGTCTCCAGACCGGCCCCAGTGCATAAGGAGACTGCTGAGCTCTGGTTTGTGAAAGGGAAAACAAGATTAAAGGAGAAAGACAATGACACCACATCCATCTGACTCTGAAGAGGCAAAGCCAAAGCACAGAAAGTGCAAAACAACCTTTTTAAGATATGAACCAGTGTAGCAGGGAGGAGCCTCAGGCCAGGTATAAAGGTGTGTGCACCTGTGTGTGTGTGTAAAGCTGTATTAACAATGATTGCTAACGTTGATGGAATGACTGTTTCTTGTAATAGAGAGAGTGGGCAGTTCTCTATCCTGCTTTTATCATCCCACTATTGTAAATATTAAACCATAAGGTATAATTTGTACATGAGTTTGCAAAATAACACTTTTTCTGAGGAAACAATCTGTCATCTCATCCTTATTTTGCGCCTGTGAAGTGTATGTGAGTTTCAACTAACTGCATCTAGTATCCCCAGTGATGATAAAATCATGTTTTAATTACATTGTGTGTTTCTCACTCTATTCTGTGAAGCCCTCAGATTCTCAGTTGAAGTTGAACTAGAGAAAGCTATTGTTCATACATTCTTGCTCTGGAGAAGGAAAATTAAACTGTGGATACACAATGTTATTTGAATATAAATGTAATTCCTTACTACCTATATATTAATCATGCATTTGCATTTAAATAATGTGGAAAAGTGAAATGAATAGGTCTTAAATCCTAAGAGATATATATGACCAGAAATGATCTGTCATAAAGGTTGTACATTAATTCTCCCATGATTACACAGACCTGCTGTGCATCTTCCCTTAAACAAGTGCTGATAAACTCCAATCCTATTGGCTGGAGACAAACAAAGTCTGATTTTCTTATCAGACCTACTTGATTTAGTTAATTGACATTTACACCTACATTTCTCACTCATGGGATAATAATGGTTTATTGTATTCTATTCTCTATTTAATTGGTTTGTTAAAAGCAATGAAATCATCCAATTGTCCTGGGCATCATTCTACTCTTAAACACCATTGTTGGATTTAGGTATTCTGTTCTGCCAGGTTGGAAATAGAATGTTAATTCCAATTTCCATTTATGTTAATGCATTTTAAAGAACCCATAACAGGCCCATTAAACTGCAAAAGTCATTTAAGAATGAAACTGAGTAAAAGAAAAGCTTGTATGCTTTATTAACCTGTAGCACACTGAACTATGCGGCACCATCCCATAATACCTGAATTCAAGAAAGAAAAGAGGCAAATGAATTTAAGGCTAAAAGAACTCAGACTACTGCATGAACCTCATTGTATCTGTAAGTTAGGACTGTGAAAACATAGCAGACTACCTGCTGTCCGGTGGTGTTATAACCCGTGCTCAGGCTCTGTAGCTCCAGAAGGAGTTGTGAGCTCCCTGTGGTCTGGGAGGCCGGGACGAGTGCAATATTGGTGGGAGATTGGACAACAGTGCACCACACCCCGTGCCTGCCAGGCCCAGGGACACGTGGAGCACACGAGGCAGGTGCTGAGGCCAAACACGCTGTTCATCTGCAAATCATATAATTACAGGAGAAAGGTTTTAGTCTAAAGTCATTTTTAGGTGTGTTATACATAGTTAGTACTGTTTGTCTTTGTAATACGTCCAGATGGAAAAACTTTTATTATTGTAACACGTACATATACAATGTGTTATATATTCATTTGTGGAGAAATATTTAGAAAGACATTACATTAATACTTTTGAATTTGAAGGTATGATAAACTTTTTTTTTATTTTGTGTGTGTGTGTTTAATTTTGGGAGGGAAAACAGTGGGCGGGGATGATAGTGTCTCCTCCCCAGAAAAGCCCCATTTAAAGTTAAAAAAATAAAAAATGCAAGTAATGTTTTTAAAAGACTGAGTTTTAAAAAAAAAACAACACAAATTAATGTCTCATTCTTGAATGTAGCGTGTTCTACTGCACGTATTCTGGCGTGCCAACGAGTAACGCAGTGTTTCCTAGACAACAGGTTGCTTAGAAACGTTGTAGTTGGCGAACTACAAAAGATCCCGACTCCGCGTTACCATGGAAAAGTTCACTTTTCCCTACACGGGCTTAATCACTTACATTCCAGACTGCTGTTCACTCACAGAACGACCCGAAAGCTAAACATGGACGATCAGCGCGCTCTTAATAGGAAAATAAGCAAAAACCAAACAATGTTGTGACTCACCCACCACCACAGAATGGCCACCATCGCGGTCTTCCCTCGAGTTTAAAAGTTGGGCTGTTTTACACACAAACAAACACTATATAATCGTATAAGCGCAAACCTCAGAGCGCAACTATGCACACTTTTTCCTTAGTCCGTTTGCACGCTTTGTGCACGTCTGCAACACCGAGGTTTCAGTTCTTGTCTTTCTTCCCCCAAATCTCCCCGCACAATAGGAGTCCCGTCCCGCGGAGCCCCGCCCCCATCAGCACAGTCAACAAAGGGCGGTGTGGAGAGTGTTCACTGAAGCAGAGAGAGAGGAGAGGGAGTGAGTGGGGGAGAGGAGATGAGAGAAGAGGGGAAAAGGAGTCACATTTAGCTTCCATGCGAAAATAAAGTAAAAAAAAAAAAACGCTGAAAGATGTTTCTTGATCCAGATGTGACCGTCAGTGTCTCAAGCTACATCAGCACAACTGCTGGAAATGTGTTAATGCAACACAAAATATTTATTCACGTGCACATTCGCGATACGTACATTTAAAACACACATTTCCAGTGCATTAAACCGGGTCAGGGATCCAGCCTATGTCAGTAAACCATATCTATATGTTATAGTGAGTTGCCAACTTCACAAGTATCTTTCTCCTTAGAGCAATTTAACACCAGAGTTGCGCTCACTTCCACCTGTATGAAGATCTGCAGCTGCTGAGTCAGTGTCTGAGTGACTGACACTATAGGCAGAGTGATTGAGTGGGTGATTGTAGGTGTAGATGTGTTGGGTGGGAGTATTCTAAAACTAACATGTACATATCTGAACTTCTGATTTACTGTTACTTACATACAGAGTCTCTGATCCAGTATCTACTGCTGTATGTAAAGATGGAGTTTCCTTCTGAACACAATGATGAGACAGACGTGATGCAGTTAACCAGGCACCAGGGGAGCGAATGAGGTTAAGGTTTAGATGTAAGTGAACAGGACAGTGAGCCTGTTATTGCTCCGATTCATTACTATTAATATGAATAATTTTACAAAGTAAACATTTTAAGGCAACTGTCGTGTATTTGTGTTGTGTGTTTAATTTTTAATTATACACATATATACACATACAGTACACATACAGTAGCCTACACACACACACACACATACACACACACACCCACACCCACACACACACACACACACACACACACACACACACACACACACACACACACCCCATAGCATAGGGTGAGTGAGTTCA
>JBBIGC010000007.1:7920865-7935515 GCA_037576955.1 Lepidarchus adonis
AGAGTACCTCAGCATTAGTGCCTCACTATAGAGTACCTCAGCATTAGTGCCTCACTATAGAGTACCTCAGCATTAGTGCCTCACTATAGAGTACCTCAGCATTAGTGCCTCACTATAGAGTACCTCAGCATTAGTACCTCACTATAGAGTACCTCAACATTAGTGCCTCACTAAATGAATGAATGAATGAATGAATTAATACATGCAAATAAGAAAAGAATGTTGGGCAAAGTGACTGGATACTTTTGGTGTCTATATCTTTTTTTTGTATATTTGTGGCTACCCGAGCCTGTGGTCCAGCTTAATCTACGTTCTCTTTCTGCAGCGTGGGCGCAGTGTAAGATCCTGAGGTGTAACTCCGAGTTCGTGGCTGCAACCTTGGAGCTGGGTGGTGGTAGTGGCAGAGAGGCGGGTAATGCTGGTTACTGCAGTGCCCTGCGCTCCTACTCCCAGTGTACCCGCCGGACTGCCCGGGCCTGTCGTGGTGACCTAGCGTACCACTCAGCCGTACAGGGCATAGAGGACCTGCTGATACAACACCGCTGCCCCAGGACGGGCCCGACTGCACAGCCCAGGCCCTTCCCCCAGGCCACGCTGTCTGGGGACGCTTGCTTCTATGAGCGTGGTTATGTGCAGCGCGAGGGCCGTTCCCCAGAGTACCTGCACTGTGGCGTGTTTGGGGATCCCCACATCCGCACTTTCAGTGATGAGTTCCAGACATGTGCTGTTCCAGGAGCCTGGCCACTCATCGACAATCAGCACCTCTACATCCAGGCCACCAGCTCACCCACCAGAGGGGGCTCTTATGCCACCGCACTCACCAAGGTCTGAACAGAGAACAGAATGGTATTTGTCATTAGTAGCCAACAGACGTTTAGCATTAGAGCACATTCAGAAGAAGCACTCTTGAAGAGTCTCTAAAATAATGACCAGGTGTTCATGTCTTCTGTCTAAACATCATAAATGTGACATAACAGTGTCCTGAAACAGAGGCTTGTTGTAATCTGAAGTTTAAAACGTTATAGAAATGAGAAACAGTGAACTAGAAATTACTCTAATGGATTTTCAGAAATCATCTGGACATTCAAATCTTGTAACTAAACTCCACTACACTTACATCAGTCATCAACGCCATTGTTAGAAATCTCTCCCCTGCAACAAAATATAACACTGTCTCCTCAATGTTATATTAGATTCTTGATTTAGAGATTGTTAGGGCTGGTCAGTGCTTGGTCTTCTACGTCACCTCCATCAGTCTGGGGGATCCACTTGATCGCCTAAGGCAATTATCTCATCAATATTATTGGCTGAAATCATTCATTACAAATCTCTCTTATAACGACACAATTATTAAAATGCAAATTTGGGCAGCCATCGTTGTAATTAACATTGATGGTTCAAGACTGTTGTTTTAAATTGTTCATTGTGTCGTATTCTTTCAGGGAAAGTCGAGGTCGCCAGGTTTTACTAGAGGCAAAAATAGAGATAGGGAGAGATAGCAGAGAGAGAGAGAGAGGGAGCGTGACTCAGATTGTCCAAAAACAGTCGGAAGTCTGAGCACACAGGTTGAAGTGTGTCTGGGATTCTTATGGAGATGGACATGAATGGGCGTGTAATGGGTGTGTAATGGGCGTGTAATGGGTGTGTAATGGGTGTGTAATGGGTGTGTAATGGGTGTGTAATGGGCGTGTAATGGGTGTGTAATGGGTGTGTAATGGGTGTGTAATGGGTGTGTAATGGAGTCATGTGAAATGAAGCATATTGACCAATGTTTGTAAATGCGTAAATGAAATGTTGCTGTTTCGTGAGGTTAGTGCATTGAGATGGGGCCTTGAGTCTGAAACATTTTTGTTTTGCTAAGTTTCTGCTTAGGAGACAAGAAGATACACGTGTCCGAGGGCCTTTCCCCAGATTTACAGCTTACAGTGATTTAAATGTGTCCGAGGCTTTTACATGTTCTGTGACCATGGAAACAACAAGTCAAATGAATTTGTAATTGATCAGCCATGACGTATTTTATGTGTGAGATTTGCTAGTTTTGCACTGTTTGATCGGTGCTCAGTGTAACCTGTCTCCTCCCGCAGATCACCGTCATCTTCAAGAACTGGCGAGAGTGCACAGAGCAGCAGATCTACCAGGCGGAGCTGGACAACGTCCCTCCAGCTTTCGCGGACGGTTCCACGAGCAGTGGAGAACGGCGCGGTCAGCACAGTCTGCGCGTGCGCTCCCAGGCGCCGGGGCGTCACGCAGAGATCTGGGCTGCGCACATCGGCACCACGCTGGTGGTGCGCCAGAGCGGGCGCGCGCTCAGTCTGGCCGTGCGCTCGCCGCGCGCCATAGTCGAGTCGTATGCGCCGGAGCAAGACTTGCAACTCTGCGTGTGGGGTTGTCCAGCCTCACAGCGCTTAGAGACTCCGCACGCGCTGCCCACCGCAGCCGCGCATGCGCACTGCTCCTCACTGCTGCCTGCGCAGGACATTTACTTCCAGGCTTGCCTCTTCGACCTGCTTGCAACTGGGGACATGAACTCCACCTCCTCCGCCCTCGAAGCCCTGGAAGACGCACGCGCCATGATCACTGACCCCGAGAAGGTGCATCTGCGGGCAGCTGCAGGGGTCAGGCTCTCGCTGTCCGCGCTGCTGGCTGTGTCTCTCATTACACTGAGGCTTGGTCTATGAACTGACCCATCCATGCTCTGCCCATAAGTGTGGCTTTGTTAAATAATGTTCAGAGGCCAGCAGCACTGATCAAAAACGCAATACTCCCACCCTACTTGGCCAAGAACCACACACACACACACACACTCATATATGAAGAAATGTGACAGAATATAATGTTGGGCTCCCATTTTTAGAGCCAGTCAGTGCTGACAGGTTTCTTGCACTGGGCCCCTGAACCACCAGAGCATTTTTAGATGTGAGGCCCCTAATGGACCTGTAACTCACTCACACATGGGGGAAGCTGTTTGCACTCAAGCAGATGTTGGTGCTTTCCATTAGGAACGTGTGCACTAGTTTTAGCATTGTTTCTATTCTGTTCTTTTACTTCACTTTCATCTGGTTAAAATGAACAAAGTATTCATTTGTTTTTCGCTCTTGCACACAGATTAATATAATTATGTGTGTACACGTGTGGGTGTGGGTGTGGGCACCTAAATAGGACGTCCCTTATTCAGGAACAGCCCTACAAGTTAAGTGAACACACCACAGCACACAGTGCACCACAACAAAATGCCACCTCTGCATTTGACCCACCCGTGCAGGAGCAATGGGCAGCTGACATGGGCAGTGCCCGGGAAGTACCTGAGCAAGTTCTGATCAGTTCTGCTCAAAGGGGCAACTCTGTGTCGAAAGGTTTCAAGTCATTTTAGATCATTTCTAGTCACATAACTGGCATGGAGCCCTGGACAGCAAACCCCTATGAAACATGGCAGCAAATAGTAAAGGCTCTATAGGACTCCTGCAGAGGCCTATTCACTTTCCTTCTGTTCCAAGAAATGAATGTTATCTATGGAAAAAGAAAGAGCAATCAGCAAGTTGTGGACACTTGCACCCACTGCTATACTTCCACCTCTAAAATCTGAGAAGTCTCTGCCAGAGCTCCACATATCTTGTGGAGAATCTCTTCCCTCACACTTTCACCAGAATGAATGTATGTGTCATGTTGCATTGGTCCATCAGAGCAAATACTGTCAAAACAATTTGGTAAAGATATAATGACTAAAATACAATTAACATAATGTTTTCTTGAGTTGACACTTTAAGTGTTTGTTGCAAAGATGTAAACACCTTAATAGCTGCCATTTCTGTCGTCATGGATGGAGATTTGTCTAACCTCACAAATGCACAATCTTCTCTCCAAATGACTGTCCAGTTAAACAAACCTGGTATAATCGATGGCAGAAAGCATAGGACAGACATGTTTTGTCCTCCAGATTGAAAATCCAATGAGGATATGATCTCATGTGAAAACTATGAATTAGTCTATTCATCATGAACTTTTATCATGGTATGAATGATGGCTGACATTTTCATGTTGTGTAATAAATAAACAAATAAAAAATTTAATAAATAAATAAATACATCAGGACATAAGGTTCTGTCCCAACAGCAGCAAAACACACTCCTTACATAAGTATATACAACTGCAGACGCACACGCTGGGGCACCATTGCGACCTTCAATATTATATAATATTCCTCTGAGCCTCTCTCTTGGAATTGTCATAACTCCACCACCCTTTTCAGCGCCCCTGCACATGTACAAAGTTACACACCTGCAGACACACACACTACAAGAATACTCATGCACACTACACACACTACCCTTTGGATGCTGCTGATCACTGCCTGCTGCTCCATGTGTGATGGGTCAAATGCAGAGGTCATATTTCATTGTGGAGCACATTGTATTTACAATGACAAATAGTCACTTTATTTCAACAAGTGTATTTGTGTCGCATATTTATATTACCTGTTGTCAGAAGGAGATGCTTTCTAGCATTATGTGGGCTAAGATAAATCCATCCTAAGAACAATTTCTCTGTAAGCGAAGCATAATGAAGTCAGATATGTCACACTGACCCAACATGTCCTAACAAACACCAACAAACATGGCGATGACACTGAAGAACACGAAAAACATCAGCTTAATGAGAAAAAACATCCTAGAACATTCTACAAAGGGGTGAATCAGAACAGAAGTCCCAGGACAATTAATACTAA
Organism: Lepidarchus adonis; assembly: GCA_037576955.1. Lineage (NCBI taxonomy): Eukaryota > Metazoa > Chordata > Actinopteri > Characiformes > Lepidarchidae > Lepidarchus > Lepidarchus adonis. The sequence continues at coordinate 7,925,589 of JBBIGC010000007.1, forward strand.
TCCAGTGTTTAGATTTGTTGGTATTTACTAGAAATCACACTGTGAGCTTTAATAGTGGTGGATTTATTCTGAAGTATCAGTGTTTCTAGTTCTAATGATTCCTTCAGAGAATCACTCCTCTCATGGAAACATACAGTATCTTTACCCAATAGCCAAACACTGTCAGTCAAGGACCGAGACCGAGAGTTATTTAAATCAACTTGATAGACAGATCATTGGCAGTTTATTTATTACTAATGCAATGCTGTCTGGTGTTTTTTTTTTAAATCCACATTAACTAGTAAAAAATAGCAGTAAGCGTCTGATTTCTGATCATCTTGTAGCAAATACAGAACCCTTTGAAATATTAAAAAATAACAGTTTCTCTACCATAGAAAAGATGCTTTATATGAGTTGTCAAGGTTCTATATTTAACCATTGCTTTTACTAAAGAACTCCAAGAGAACAGTGTAATATGGTTTATAAATATAAACTGTTTATGTTCATAAACTGATAATGCCTTAGACTGGATGCTAATATACTTAATGATGTACAATCTAAAAGTCATTTTTATTGTGAATTATATGTTTGATTTTTTTTCACTGGAAAAACTCCAGGAGACAGTCTGGAACTGCCTCTCAGATAACATGCTCAGCATTATGTTCTTAAACTTGTTCTGATTGCCAGGTGCTATAAATGTTTAAAACTCAATGTGAGTACGGCTTTGTGGTTTAAAACAGTGTTAAAAAGCAACTATGTTCTTTGTGACATAAATAAATATAAATACACATTACAAATTACACTTGTTTTGTTTTTCATTTTATTTAATATATCTATTAAATATATTGATTAAAAATCTTTTAATTCTATTTAAAAAACATTTAAATTGAAAAAAATAAAAAATTGAGTTTTTGAGCTGTACAGATTAACTATACTGTAATTATACTATATAATTGTAACTATACTGAATTGTCATTTTTTGGCATTTATACAAAATAATATTTATGAATTTGTTAAAGGTAACATATATAATATCCCTCAGTGCTGTAGAAAATTCAGAACTCATGCATTCTTCACTCTAGTTTGGATTGTTTATATTAAAATATGTGCCAACAAATCATAATTTAAGGCCACCCAGTGCCTCTTTAATGAATTATTTGTAGCGTCATGAAACCAATACAACTCTTGTATGAGGTCAGCAGTAGCTAAGAAATTCAGCACAATGGTAAAGGTTTTGGGCACTTAATTTCCACAGAGACAGTTTGAAACTTACTGAACGAACTGCTGGCCTGGATTGAGTAGGTTGTAAAGTTCATTCAATAGGTGGCAGCATAGCTCATATCTCAACTGGAGAGTAGAGGAATTTGCTAACTCATCTGATATGACAGGCAAGCTGCTGCCCATGTTTTTCTATCTGTGGACATAAAACGGTTCAGTGCTGCTGGAATACAGCATCTGACAATACTGTAGCCACTCACTCACACTTGGTACTGTTTCTGCTTTTTGTGGGCAGACGCATTAATGTCCTATAATAACGCTCATGTGTTTTACACTTTCTTGGATTCTGCAGTTCTGTCTTTGCAATGCAGCACAGTCCTGGAGGATTGTTCATTTTGTGGTGTAGACGGTTAAAATGACCCTGAAACCTGCTGGATCTTTTGTGATTTAAGATTTTGTGACTCTAAACAATTTTAAACCAACTTCAGTTCATTGACAAGTGGTGTTAAAGAAACTTTGTGTGTGTTCTTAGTGGAATGTCCTGTGATGGTCTTTTGGTGATGTGTTTAGACAGAAGCAGAATAAGAAGGCAAGCTTAGCTGCAGTTAATTATAGCGGTGACTTTAAATTCAGTTACTCAGCAGCATGGCTTTTAGGTCACTGTGTCAGTTTCAGTGCAGGGAATTGAGAGTAATACATGCAAGAAGGTTATGCACATGTAAAATATAGAAAAACAATACTTTCAGTGACATTATTCAGTATATCTACTCTATACACATTACAAATGTGCAGTTATACTTTTTAACTGCTAGTTCTCATGCTCACATTACTGTTTACTCACATGTAAACTGACTGATGGTAACTTGTCCTGTTTTCAGTGGATAGTTTAGAGAATGAGATGTTCTGACACCTACTTTCAGGATATTTTAGATATGCATGTATAAAAAAAAATACACACATACAGTGGTGGGAAAAAGTGTTTCTGATTTCTTATTTAGTTTAATGTTTGTTACACTTAAATGTTTCAGATCATCAAATAATTTAATTTTAGTCAAAGACAACATTTAAACACAAAATGCGTTTTTTAAATCAACCTCTAGCCACCTCTGATTGGCTGAAGAAAAACAAAATTAAGATTTTGGAGTGGTCTAGTCAAAGTCCTGACCTGAATTCTATTGAGATGCTTTGGCATGATCTTCAAAATGTGGTTCATGCTTGAAAATCCTCCAATGTGGCTGAACTACAACAATTCTGCAAAGATGAGTTTGAGCCAAAATTCCTCCACAGCTGTAAAAGACTCACTGCAAGTTTTCACAAACGCTTGATTGCAGTTGTTGCTGCTAAGGACCCAACCAGCTATTAGGTTCAGGGGGAAATCACTTTGTCACACAGGGCCATGTAGATTTGGATATTTTTCTCCCTTAATAACAAAATCCTTCACTTAAAACACATTTTGTGTTTACTTTTGTTGTCTTTGACTAATATTTACATTTTTGATGATCTAAAACACTTAATTGTGACAAACATGGAAATAAATAAGAAATCAGGCAAATACTTTTTCACACCACTGTATGTGTGACCTTGAGAGCTATAACCATAAAGCTCATTTTTACTATAAAGTATTGTTATAGTCTCTGTCCCACTCTTTACCTACAAGAGTAAACAATTTGCACATTTGCCATCAAATTTTTAGCCACTTATAACATTTCTATGGTTATGTACTAAAAACCTTTACTAACATTTTGTCTGAAATATGTCAGTCTGTTATGATTAGCCTGTATTGTGCTTCATCAATAAGTAAGCAGTCTGGACTGAAACCCTCTTTAAGTCAATAATGAATGGGTGGGTCTAAATGGCAACAGACCTAATAGATGCGTATACAGGATTCCCAAAGTCAGTTAAATAAGCACCAACGTGTGTAATGCAATGGGGCCATTCTTCTGTCAGTCCACCAGAGGAAGACATTCACCCACCTGAGGCTCTGTTATGACTTTTTCTGAGTGTTTTACGCTATCTACATTCCCTTTTAATATTACACTGTAATATTTAAAAAGGTGTTTGTGTGCAGCGATGTAACCACAAAATTCAAGGACCCCAATATTATTATGTGTTGTACATAATAATACCATTATGTGGTATATTTATACAATATAATACAAATAACATTATGTGTTATTCTCAAATTTGAGGTCCACAGGAGGTCACTTATGGGATCATGGACTTATTCAGATGTTTTCATGATCACAACCCCCTGTGACCTTAAGTAGTACACCTTACTAAGCTATATTAAAATATGAAATACTTATATATGAATGTGTATGTTTTTGTAACATTACAGTAACAATGCATTTAATATGTGGACCAGACTGACTGCGGAGTGAATGCTTCATTATGAAGACGCAGCAGTTATCAGATATCAGATGGGCCCTTTACAACTATTGCTGTGAAATAAATGCCATTGTCACTTACAGTGGTGAGATTGGGTGTTGTGCAGGGCTCAGTTAACGTCCAACCTACACTTCTCCTTTGGCCAAATGCAGCTGACACACAGAAAGAGCAGCAAACAGAGTACTAAGAAAACAATAAATATTTTTTTTTTTAGAAAGTTACAGGTATTTACACAAATAAGGTAGTGCACAAAAATAATAAGAATAAGAGGCGTGTTGAAATGTAACTTACATTTAAATACAACGTTGAGCTAATGAACAAAGATTACTGACAACCATCACTGATTACAGCAACTTCATCGCTCTGTAACGTAATGCATTTCAATTGAACCTTAACGACACATTTACACGTATTTACGGTCACCATCGGCACAACACAGATCCAAGAAAACAGTATCTGACACGCTGCCCATGTAGGGGGGTGGATGGAAGCCCCCTCCTCTTCATACTGTAACCAAAAGTCTTGCGCTCCTCCCTCTGCTCACCACGCGGTGCCCACGCACCTCTCCTGTGTGCTGATTGGTCAAAGAGAACACAAACATTGCACCTGGCCAATCAGAAAGGCCGCCGAGAGGCCCACCACGCTGTGCATGAGTTGCTCACATGGAGGCCAACGAGTCAGGTATTTACCTCACATTCAAAATAGGCAGAGTGAGTGGCTTCAGTGGTTGGTAAATAGTCTATATAGCTGCTGAGGGTCATTCACTGTTTACCACACGTTCATAGAAGCAGCAGAGATCAAAACAAAGCTAGGAACAACACAAACTGGTTCTGGGTGTACACCTAGTAAATGAGCAGTGAGGTTTGACTTCAGCAGCGAGAAGGGAAGTAAAGCTCAGAGAGTAGCTGAGGTGTGACTCGTGCTAATAGTTTTACAGCAAGGATGGTCGTTCTGACAAAGAAAGTCAAGACTTTGGGGATTGAGTTCCGTGATCCCAGCAAGGAGTTTTATCGCAGTGGGGATAAGGTGGCTGGGAGAGTGGTCGTGGAAGTGTCTGAGGTGACCAAAGTCACGGCTGTGAGGCTCTATGGAATCGGCTGCGCCAAAGTGGAGTACCACAAGGGAAAGCAGCGCTGCAGGGATGAAATAGATTACCTGAGATATGAAGATGTTCTTCACCTTGATCAGCAGCCCACAGGTGAGGGGGCAACACTGTATGGATTAGTTTGTGGCTCATATTTTTGTTCATTACAATAAAACGTGATTCCATCTTCCTTTCAGACATGGATGGCTCTGTTACTCTCAGACCTGGAAATAAATATGAATACATGTTTGGATTCGAGCTACCCCAGCCAAAGTGAGCACCTTGAGATACCAACAGAGTAATCAAAGCACAACTGTGGCGAACATTTTCTGACAATCACATTTTCTTCTTTTCGCAGGCAGCTAGTGTCCTCATACAAAGGAAAATTTGGCTCTGTTCAGTATTATGTCAAAGCAGTGATGGAGCGGCCCTCCCAGGCTGATGTGGAGTGCCAGAGGTACTTCGAAGTGGAGGAACCAGTTGATGTCAACTCGCTTGAACTTGCGGTGAGACGTCAATATAGAATTTGTTATTTCAAATTCACAGACAAATGAAAGGAAATTATTCTGATCCTAACATACCTGATCTTTCCTTTCTCAGTGTCCTGCCACTGGGGCAAAAGAGAAGAAGCTGACCTGCATGTTCATTCCTGATGGTAGTGTGTCCGTCGTGGCCAAGATCAACCGCAAAGGCTTTTGTGAGGGAGAAGACATCTCCATTGATGCTAGATTTCAGAACACCTGCTCTCGCATTGTCATACCCAAAGCCGCCATCATTGGCACACACACCTACCTGGCTAATGGTCGTAAAAAGGTGTTCCGTGAGAAGATCTCTGCTGTCAGGGGCGACCACATCATCTCTGGCATGTGTGATGTGTGGCAGGGCAAGAAGATTCGTGTGCCCAAGCTAAAATCCACTGTCCTTGACTGCAACATCATCCACTTGGACTACACTCTGATGGTGAGCTTGAGCACACACCCACCACAGCCACTGAGCACCACAAGACCATTCAGCTACACTCTCAAACAATACCATTCAATGACTGGGCCTTTATGGAATCTAAACAGATTTTTCTATGGCATCACCCCCACAAAAAGACACCTTGAGATGTTTTTAGAGTGCATTTTTATTCTATACTTCTACTAGAATCTGTTCTTTGTCTCTCATGTGTCTCAGATTTACGTGCACATCCCAGGCAGTGAGAAGCTGACCCTGGAGCTACCAATTGTCATTGGAACCATTCCCTTCAATAGCCTCGCCAGCCGCACCTGCAGCATGAGCAGCCAGGCGGGCAGCGCCACCTCCAGCAGCACGATGTCCATGCCCTCTGCTCCACCCAGCTATAGTGAGATCCCTCAGCGTTGCAACTTGGACAGCCCTCTCACCCCGCTCCTGGATGATTATGATGAAGATGACTGCCCTATCTTCATAAATATCAGCAGATACCATCAGACGCCACCTCCTGCTTATACAGAGGTAGCAGATTTGTTCACTTGTATGAATTTGGCTCCTCTGTCTGCTTTGCACAGATTTAACTCTTTGGTTAAACTTTTTCGTTTCTTGTTTCTTGTTTTCCAGATAAATGAAGATGGCATTAACCTTCAGCTGTGCTGAACAGTGGAAGTCACAAACCTTTTGAAGGAAATCATGAGAACTGAACTTCATCATGCAGTCAGTGAAGGGAGTTGGCCAAAAAGATTTATGCACTGGGAAGTGCTTTAGTGTTACCAGTAAATGAATTTGCAAGTTGGGAAACTCTTATTTAAGTCTCAGTGTGTCGTGCTGTAAAACCAGAGGATGCTTTTCACTTTTGAGAGAACAACATTAGACTGACTCTGCAGTCTGTTTTCTTTTCTTATTTCTGGGGTATCCTCAGTATTAGAGATCTGAGAGTTTTTCAGATAGACGTTGAGCTTTGCCATATTGGTGTAATGTTAAACCAGTCTTTATAGTCATTCCAGATCAGAATGTAGAGTAAATGTAAAGACTGTTAAGAACATCAGTCTGATCAGTGGAAATGTACATGTTCAGTTTAACTTGTCGGATTGGATTGAGAGGTGAGTTTTATAATGCACTTTGTGACTTTACATACAGCCTTGAATCAGAGTAAATGGTTTGATGTTCGGTTTTTGTTCATTATGAAAAACTAACCTATAAGTTAAATGACTTGAAGCTAACAGTTTGGTTACTTTCGTTTTAGAAATTGTATGTAGTAGCAATGGGTTTGAGCACAGAATATCTAATATAACTGTAATATATTTATTTGACAGAAATGTTAAAAAAAATGTCATTAAGCAATTTTGTATTTTTTGTATTAAACTCTAAAGAGCATGTTACAAGTTCCTAAATAAAAGTGAAATTAAAACCTCTCTGTGCTTTTATGCAAGACCACACACTAAAATGGCCTGTTAATCTTCATTACTCATGTATGGTTTCAGAGACTATAGAGGTCATGCAACTGTAGCAAAAAAGACAGATATTCACTGATCCATCAAAAAAATACTCCAAACATTCCTATAGTTTCAAACCTTGAATCAGTTCTCTTCACTCACCCTGGTCAGCACATGCATTTTATAGGAAGTGATATCAGAGAGGGGAATCTGCCTGCCTGGGCGACATATGAGTAGGTTTGGAGCACTAGAGTGGGATTGGGCTACTGCAATGTTGGGGAAAGGTCAGCAACAGAGCACTAAAAATGTACCCATGGTACAAATCCATTGTACCCAGTATTATTAAATTGGCACATGTTGTGTATTGGAACATAGTCACAAACTGTTGACTGTTGCTGACTGATTGGTTTACCTTCTGCTTTTATTGTGAATGGTTCATCACGTTGACCCTTCCTCTCTGGCATGCGCTACGTGCCCAACCCGTAATCCACTGTCCTTGTCCTGTAACATTATCCACTTGGACTACACTCTGATGATGAGCTCAAGCACACACGCTAGAGCCATTCAGTTTCACAATGTCCTACAGCTATGCTCCTTAACATCCAGTGAACAGTTCTTTAGGGAATAAAAAGAGGTTCTCCTATAGCATAGCTCTGTTACGTTTTTAGCGTATACTGTTCCTTGTAGATATACACTGCCAGTCAAAAGTTTAGAAACACTTTCCCATTCAATTGAATCCCATCCTACATCCCAGACAATGAGAAGCCGACCCTGGATCTACCTATTGTCATTGGAACCATTCCCTTCAGTAGCCTTGCCAATCACACCAGCAGTATGAGCAGCCAGGAGGACAGTGCAGCCTCCAGCAGAGTGACGTCCATGTTCCCTGCTCTGCCCAGCTACAGCATGGTTTCTCAGAATTGCCACATGGACGGCCCCTTCAGCCCTCTCTTGGATGATTATGAAACAGATTACTGCTCCATCTTCATGAATGTCAGAGAATATCTTCAGTCACTCCTCTGCCTATAGTGAAGTATCAGATGAATTAGTATAGTATGAATTAGAATAGTATATTAGTATTGTAATTAGTATAGTATAGTATAGTATAGTATAGTATAGTATAGTATAGTATAAATAGTATGAATTTAGCCAATTTATAGAAGAATCCATAAGGCAGTATGCCTTTGAACAGTTTTATGAAATTCATAAAACGTGAACCCAGACAACAAAACCTTTCACCAAGCAGTCAGTGAAGGGAGCTGGAGAAAGAGAACTCTACACTGGGAAGTGTTTTGGTGTTACCAGTAATCGAAGTTGCAAGTTGGGAAACTCTGTATGTCATGCTGACCAGGTTGTGTAGAGATCTGAGAGATAAGTCATTGGGAAATTCCAGTTTGAAGAAGTGAATTGTGTGGACTGTTAATAACCTCAGTCTGATCAGTGAAATAGAGCACATTTTCAGTTTAACACATCAGACTGGATTTAGAGGACAGTTTCATGATGCACTTTATTCACTATGAAAAATTAATCTATAACATTTATGATGATTTGTGTAGCTAATACAATTTTTTTTATTAAATTATATTTCATAAATATAGCTGCTATAGTGCTTTTATGCAGCTTTTAAGACTGCACATTTAAATGGCCTGTTAATCCTGCATAATCACTCATGTATAGTTTCAGAGACAGTAGTGGTCATGCAGCTGTAGCGAAAAAAAAAAGACATGGGTATTCACTGATCCATGAAAGAAAAAACCAAAATTCCTATAGTTATCACTTCAAACCTCCTAAGTTTGTCTCACTCATCCTGCTCAGCACATGCTGTTTTATAGGAAGTGATATCAGAGAAGAGACTGCCTGCCTAAACGACATATGAGGAGGTTTGGAGCAGTGGGATAGGGCTACTGCAATGTGGGGGAAAGGTCAGCAACAAGATATAAAAAGTACCCATGACACAAAGCATGGCACCCAGTATTATTAAATGGGCACCTGTTGTGTATTAGAACATAGGCACAAACTGTTGACTGAAGAGTTTACCCTCTGCCTGTAACCTAGGTGACAACAAGGTGAATAGTCTGTAACCCAGCTGGACACAGTGGAACAAAACTAATGCAAAAAAGAAGCCAGTGGTTGACAATGTTGGAATTGTTGGGACATTTGAGCCAATTTAACCACCCACACAGAAAAATAATATACTCTATCACAATATATTCAATTTCACAATTAGTTCATATTCCCTCACTATACACTTCAGCAGATCTGTAACTATATAAAACAGTTTTTTGGGGAGACGTGCAAAGCTGCAGGAAAAGTCCTGCGCAGGGCACAGAAGGCATACGTGCATGAATGCATGCATGCATTACAGCCTATGTGAATGACAACAAGGGTGAACTCAGCAAGTCTACAGGCCTGAAATAAGAAACCTGATGCTGTTGTTTACTCAGTCTGCAGCTGTCTCACCACACAGAGAGATCTGAAAAGGGATCTATACTGTCCCTCACTCGCTTTCTCCTTTTCTAGCTCTCTTTGACCTACAGCTCCCTCCCTCCATCCCACTTTAGCAGCCAAGTAGGACTGTCACCTCCCAGCCTCACCCTGCTCCTCTCACAGACTTTCAGATCATTACAAATGTGCAGCTTTACAAAAAAACGACCAGTGGTCTGTCTACAATAACCCTGTGTGCATGCTTGGAAGCAGCTCTGAATCTGCAGTGACATTTGGTGCACTGAGGCCTCTGTGTTTGCTGAGCCATTCAAACCAAAATGTCAAACAGGCTCTCTCTATGCTGAAGCACAGCCCACACACACACACACACACACACACACACACACACACACACACACACACACACACACACACACACACACA
>JBBIGC010000007.1:7935615-7979669 GCA_037576955.1 Lepidarchus adonis
CCCGGATTCTATAAACTCTGTAAAGTTGCTTTGTGACAATGTCAGTTGTAAAAAGCGCTCTATAAATAAATTGACTTGACTTGACTTGACTGATGCACCACCATACAATCCCAGATGCCTGCTTTTATGCCTTTATGACAATAATTTAATAATAATAGTAATCTCTGGCACAGAGAACTTGATGTCCATTTTTTTCTGAAAACAAGCTGAAATTTGAGCTCAGTCTTTCAGTCCATCTGAGATGAGCCTAGGCCTAGAGAACTCACTAACATTTTTGCACAGAGTTGAAGTTTGGCTTCTTCCTTGCATAACACAGTTTCAAAAGTACAGTGGGGGGTTTCAGTTTTTTCTGAAGTATGCCTGAGCCCAGGTGGGTTTATTTGTACATGACAGTGTCTTAGGCAGTTCCACATGTGAACTTGAAGGTCCCAAACATAAGTGGTTTCTGAACTTGCCCTTTATGCACTGAGATGTCTCTGAATTGTCTGAATCTTTTCACAATATTATGCAGTGCAGATGTTGAAAGACCTACATTCTCTGCAATCTTGCATTGAGAAATGTTCCTTTTTTACTAACAGCTGTCTTTTGAATTTTCCCACAAACTGTTAACCCACGACCCATACTGCTTGTCTGAGCCTTTGATGAATGCTACTTTCATATCTGATCATGATATCTCATCTGCTATTAATTAGCCTGCTTAATGTGGAGCCTTACAAACTAGTGTTACTTGAATTTTCTGTACAGTTCTGTCTTATTTTAACTCAGGTGTCGCAGTCATTGAATTTAAAATGTTGCTATATTAAAAATTATTGAAGTTGATTGGTAAAACTATTAAAAATCTTGTCTTTGCTCTTTTATCAGTTAAACAAAGAAAAATAGAAACAGATATTTTAACCAGGAGTGTTCAAACTCTTGAATTTGACTTTAAGAGTGTGTGCTCCCACTCTGCCCATTAACCTTTGAGGACCTGCTCATACATTTGATACTGTACAGGCAGATCTGAGGTAATCCTAGCACTGCTGAAGCATTTTGACAGTGTAACATAGTCAATCAGTGTCTGTGTGCTGAGAGCTCTGCTCCAAATATCTTTCTCCTGCTCTGGGGATCGGTCAGCACAATGCTCTAGATCATGACTCAGCAAGTGCTAACCAGTCAAAAACCAGACCAAAAAAATTAAGAACTTGGTATCTTCATCAAAAGGCGGAATGTTAGTGATGTTCAGACAGAAGTGTTTTATGGTTAGCAAACTACCTGGTGAAAGTTGGTAATAAAAGTATTAGGTTTAGGTTTAGGCTTGACGTTAAGGTTACAGTTATTTATCACTTGACTATTTCACACTGTTTTTATTGCTGATGCTGTGTTAGCTTTATGCATGATGTAATAGGACTCCTGTCTTCCATATGTTTATACTTTTGACTCAAAAGTCCACAAAACATTGTGTTTCCAGCAAATATGGCAAGAGCCTTTGTGATCTCTTCATTAGCAGTGGTTTTCACCTTGTTGTTCTCCCATGGATACCACTGTTGCCCAGTCTCATCCTAATAGTAGAATCCTGAAAGCTGACCTTATCTGAAGCGACTGAGGTGTGCAATTCCTCAAATGTTTGTCTCGGTTCTTTTGTGGGTTACTCCCCAATGGGTTGTCACTGCCCGCTTGGAGTATTTTTTGTGGACTAGCTATTTTTGTGAACATTTGCCACTCTTCCAGGTTTTCTCCTTTTAGAAACAATGTTTCTCACAGTGGTCTGCAGAGCCTTGAAATTACTTTGTAAAAAATTTTTTAGACAGATATGTTTAACCTTTTTGTGTTTTTGGAATTTATTTAATAGATTTATGGTGTTTTAAAAAGTATTTGCTTTTTATCACACATATTTCAAAATTCTGTATGAATATCTCAAACAGCTAAATAGAACAAATAGTGGGACAACTACTTTATCATAGGTTCATAGGGTACTGTATTAAAAAGGTCTAGTTTAGACGTTCTGGACACAATGTTCAAGAGCAAGCATCAATTGATAAAAAAAGAGGCTGTTTGAAGGGGACAGAATGGAACAGAGTGGAGAGTGTCATGAGGCCTTGAATTGCTTTTGTTTTCAGCACACGACCACTGTTCCTCTCAGACGTGCCTAGTGCTGAATCTTAATTAAAGAAGATGAAAGACAAAGAGCAGCACTTGTTCCCCTCAGCTGGAATTATCAAGCCTACTCTGCATGTGTATGTGTGTGTCTGCATGTGTCTGCTTATTTAATTCACTCCAAGAGGGTCCTCTTGTCACTCAAGAGGTCATTTAGTGTTACCAGAACAGCATGTGTTCTTGCACATTTGACTGGTTTCATTCCTGAAAACAAAAATACGTATAGATCACTGTGTTCTGCATAGGGTTGGGTAATATGAAAATATTTATTATTATCATGATAAATTATAGAAACTATACGTTCTAATAGGAAGTTTTTTTTAAATAGTGCAGTGTAGTGTTGATGTGTTTATATATTTATTATACTGGCAGTTATTGATCAAGGACCCTAGTCCTTCAGTAATTTTGAGAAGCATATTGCAGTATCTGATTTGTGTGTTGTATATTTTCAATGGCATGGGAAGCCTTGGTTTACAGTGGCTTCAAAAATACTCAGACTCCCTTGGCTGAAGTCTTTCTATTTCTATTCCCCTCATTAATCTACACTCAGTACACTATATTGAAAAAGTCAAAATAGAATTGTAGGCAATTTTGTACATTTATAAAAAAAAAAAACCCTGAAGTATCACATAGCATTCAGACCCTTTGCAAAACAACCCTTGAAATTTTGCTCCGATGCCTCCCATTTCTCTTGATCACTGCCAAGATGTTTCTACACCTTGACTGGAGTCCACCTGTGGTAAATTAAATTGATTGGACATTATTTGGAAAGGCACGCACCTCTCTATAGAAGGCCTCATAGCTGACAATGCATATCAGAGCAAAAACCAAGCAGTGAGGTCATACCAACTCCCCACAGAGACAGGATTGTGCAAAGCACAGATCTGGGGGAGGCTACAAGAAAGATTTCTGATGCACCGAAGGTTCCTAAGTGGCCTCCATAATTCTCAAAATGTTTGGCTTCTTGCAAGAGCTGTTCACCCAACCAAACTGATCATCCAAGAACAAGGGCCCTCTGACTGAGCTCCAGAGATCCTGTGTGAAGATGGTGCTAAGTTCCTAAAGGACAACCATAACTGCAGCCCTCCACCGATCTGGGCTTTGACTGTAGATTAATGAGAATTTTTTAAAACAACGGAAGCATCGGACTACAGCATAATAAAATGAAGGGGGTCTGAATACTTTCTGAAGCCAGTGAATATAACTGAATTTCATGGTTAAGTTACATTTTAATAACAGTTTGTACTGAATAATCACCCATAATCACATCTGTATTCCATATTACACTCGCAGGAGTCAAGGTGCAAATTTTCAAAACACTTTCAATCAACTGTACTGGGATTTTCCACTAGCTTCACTGGCACTGAAGGACATGCTGTAAGACCCCTAGTAGATGCTGTGTTTAAACTCTGGGTTTGCACCTGCTGTATCAGTCACAGGCTCATGTATCAGTGTTTGTGCTGGGGATTCAGATCAGATGCTAAGAAAGCACCAGGGGACAAACCCCCTCGCTCCTGCATCTGAACTGTTCATTGCACATAATGACTCAAATAAACATTGACAAATCGGCAGTGACCGTATGGGGAACACATAGACCATCTGGGGCCCGACAAGGATTTATATGCACTAAGTGCAAAGCAGGTCATAGTGAAGCCTAGTTAGTTTAGGTCAAGATGAAGCATTTATTAATAACTATGGAAGTTGCAGGTGTGTGGGCTTTTATAGTAGAAGGGAAAAAACTGAAAACAACAAAGAGTACTGGTGAGAGCACCAAGCTGTTGGTATTTAAATGTGCGTCATTCCCAGGTTATTTGAGACCTGGGAACTTCCAGAAGTCACCCTAAGACTCCAGAAGAGTCCTTGGGTGTCTTCTGAACTTCTAGGACTTCAGAAGAGTCCTTGGGTGTCTTCTGAACTTCTAGGACTTCAGAAGAGTCCTTGGGTGTCTTGTGAAACTTCAAACAGTGATAAACATGTTTGAGAGCAATAATGTAGACTTACACTGATTCCGCTGCTTTTCTCTTTCCCTCCAGCTGCTATGTCCTCTGTCCTGTCCTGTCCTGTCATGGCTCCTGTTTCACGGCTGTAATTCTTCACTGGATGACATTCACCATCACCCTGAATAAACTGGAAGAACTTATCTAAAGTCAACTAAACTAATCTAAATGTTATACACTTGCCTTATTCAAAATTTAACAACACAGTGCAGTTCAGAGTGAAGAATATAACCACAGGGCTTTGACTTAATCTTTTCCTTTGGTGTAACACAAAGGATGTAAAGTTGCAAGCTTTAGATGTAAGGCATTTCCCAGCACGATCATGGCCCATGTCAAAAAATTGGAAACATAATTGTTATTAATGTCCATCCAGCCTGTAGTTCTACAGACTTGAGACAACCATAAGACCCAGAAATGCATTGTTTTTCATATATTTCATGTTAATCTGTTAGGGCCTTGAATTATTCAGAAACAATGAACCATGGAACTCTCCGGTGTCAACCAGAGGAGGATGGGTTCCCCTTCTGAGCCATGGTTCCTTTCAAGGTTTTGTCCTACAATTTGGGGATTTTTCCTGGTCTCTGTTGCCTTTGGCTTATTGGGGCTTGGATCCAGATTCTGTAAATTCTGTAAAGCTGCTTTGTGATAGTCAGTTATACAAAATGCTATACAATTAAAATTGACTTGACTGTACTAAAATGCAAGTTCGGTAATGAGTGTAAAAACCTTATACAGAACATACTTAATAGCAGTATAGTATAGATTGTCATATATAATAAAGTGTAAGGTATAATGTGTAAAATACAAGTGAATATTACGTGATTAACCTCCTACAGTACCAAAACGCAAATACCGGTATGTCAGCAGTGGTTAGTTGGGAACAGTTGTTTGCTATATATGGCTTCAGTTCTATAGAGTGTGAATTGGGCAAATGATAATTTGGCAAAAACCAAAACTTAAAAAGCAAAGGTAGTTTGCTCCCGAGTCCTTGTAAAATATGTACTTGTGTAGAAATTATATTTTTGCAAACCAAGAAGAATTAACAGCGAGAACAAAGCAACAAAAGTTAAAGTAAGCTGTGATTGAAGGAAAATGGTTTAGTGAAAAGTACTGTGATCTGTTGCTTAGCAGTAAAGTTCAGACTGATTGTTCAAATACAATATACTGTGATCTTCACATGTACAGAAATATGTCACCAACACATATGAAAGTTCTTGCTAAGTGTGTGGTTTTGTGTAAGCACATATTTTTTTCAAAGCTGTGAGCACTACATAATAAGGGTTGTGTAAGTCTACCAGGAAAACATATGGGCAACTGTATATACACCTAAATTATGTGTATCATCTTACCAGCTGTAACCAAGATAGTCTTACTGCAGTACATACTTCTAAAGATGACCATAGTCAGACACCACCTATCTGCCATTGAAAAGAACTGCTGCTGCATGACAACTTAGAATGAACAGCGCTCATTGAGAACTAAGACATTAAATAATCTGCCATTGTTTGTCACTTCACATCAAAATGACTAGACTCACAGGTAAATATTTAGGACTGCTTCATTTATTGTGCTTATGTTACAGTGACACATATGTCTATCACTAGCATTATATAACATCATACATCATCCTCTACAAAACTGTGAAATAACTGTTTGGAGTGCTGGTGATGCAGAAGGAAATGTAATCAATAAGCACTTAAAGTCAGAACACAAACTCTGTGCAATAGCATTTCATATTTCTATGACATGGAAAAAACATTAAAACATTAAAATGTATAAAAATATGTACATTAAAAATTCTAAATGCAATAAACAAACATAAAAATAAAAATACTATTCAGTAATGTCACTATTTATGAGAAAGATACACCTAAATAAAAAACAGCAAACTGGGTTTTAAAAGTCACATATAGTTACCTCTACAAAATTGGCAACAGGTGTGTATATGTGCATGTATAAGAACGTCTTATAGTTTAAAAATTTAATGAATCCATCTGAAAATGAGAATTGTACTTCTAAAACCTTGACTTTGTGTTAAATGTATTATATATATAAACTAATAAAATAAACAAAACAAATTGTATATCAATTTTTCTTCTATCTTTTTTATGTCAATGGCTATTTACAATTTCATCATAGAGACCAACACTGAAATTGTCCAAAAGTCCATAGAATAAACAAATTTTATAATAACTTAAGGTTTTGTTTCGACAGAGGCAATATGCTTGATTCAGTCAAGGTAAAGATTATAATTTCATTTAATGCTAAAATAATACATTTATAATTAATTATTTGCATTGTGTATTTGAGTCAATATTAAAAAAGTTAACAAAGCTAATTACAATGAACGGAGTATTAGTATTCATAGCGCTCCAGCGTAAAATACATTAACAATAAGTCTCATGTATGTGTCTATCCTCTTGGTGAAGAGGAATCAGAATGAAA
Organism: Lepidarchus adonis; assembly: GCA_037576955.1. NCBI lineage: Eukaryota > Metazoa > Chordata > Actinopteri > Characiformes > Lepidarchidae > Lepidarchus > Lepidarchus adonis. The sequence continues at coordinate 7,942,191 of JBBIGC010000007.1, forward strand.
GATTCAGCTGCCAAATGAAATGATCAGGCATCCATAGGCCTAATGTAGGGAGCATGTGAACAACATCAGTGGAACCTGTGGGAGCTGGATGGAGATCTCCAGTTCAGCATCAGTAAATAGCTTCATCCATATTGTCGTCGCTGTCAGCCCCAAACTCTTCACCATTGTCAAAATATGACATGATATAGTCTGTCTCCTGTTATTTAAAAATGAACACACCAAACAAACATGCAGGAAGTTAGAGCAGAAACACATGACAAGTTCCACCACCAAGAATGCCAAATAAAAATATATGTACCTCTTCAAATTCTTCCTCATCATACTCCTCCTCACCCTCTGCCTCTTCTTCCTCAGTTTTTTTCTTCTCACCCTCCTCTTCATCAGAACTCACCTCTTCCTCTTTTTTCTCTAATGTCTGATGGAGGAAGTACAAATTTCCCACAGAGAATGAATAAATAATCTTGTTCTGAGGCAAAGACAGAAGTCAACAGCTAAACCTCCTGTAATAAACAGCACACTACTGTGGGCAGAACAAAAGACATTACCTCTAGTTTGCGAATAATCTCCTCTTTGTCCACCCGTGGCCGTTTGCTGTGTTTGGGAACCACTGGACACTCTGAAACAACACACATTACATAACAGTGAGACTAACCAAGCTTCATGAAAGGTTCAGACAGGAAAGGAAGTAAATGTGTTTCCTGGTGCAATTCACTAAGCACACTCAAATACATTAAACTAAAAAACTGATATTGATGAATCCTCAAAAAATACAGTTTTAATATAAATATGCTGTTCTCCCTCAGTGCCACTCATCACACTCCCTTTTCCTCTGCATCTTTCATCCATCTATCCACAGCCTTTCATTTTGGAGGTATGTGTAATGGCGCAGAGTGCAGTCTTCCTGATTTCCCCTGAGACAGCAATGAGTCAGAGCCTTCTTCACCACTTAAGCACTAGAAGACATGCTGCATCTTCCATGTGCTCTAATTTATGCCATTTACCCTCTTTAAAGACTCAAGGCTACAGAAAGACCTGAGTGCTGCACAAACACATATAGCTGAAATGGAAGGTAATTCACTGCTCCCATCTCAGATGCACTTAGCTTTTCAAAGAAGTGCATTTAAAGCCTGACATTATTTCTTTGAGGAAGCTCTGTGCATATATTTTATACTTCATGGCCTGTGAGGCTGAAGCAGAGGCATGGCTCTCCCACTAAGTCAATGTGATGTTTCACTGAGGCTTCTCTCTGTGACGGGGCTGTAGATCAGGGCCTCTCTCTCTCTCTCAGAGTCAGTGGGCCAGCTAAACGGCATGCGTTGACCATGCAGTACAGCTTATCTGGTCAGATCTCCATGCTGCAGCTCACTTACTCTTAGTCAGAGGCCGCTTCACACGTACACGCAACTCCTTCGGAAAACGCCTCCAGTCTAGAAAAGAAGGACAGCAACAGTACTTTAAAAATTCTATGCAAAATATTTTCCTTGACTATTATTGACTATTGAATAGATAAGACCGAAAAAAGAGAGAGATAGAGAGGGAGAGAGAAAGAGAGAGAACTGTAATTCATCTAAGAATCAAGTATTTTTCCGACTCCTACCATTACTGATGGGTGGATGGACAGACAGACTGACAGATGGATTCTAAAGTTAAAGCATCTCTCCAGTTCTAGCTGTCTGATTGACCACTATGAGGTACTACAGAACCAGGGCACCCTGTTCCTATCTCAGCCTGTCACTTTTCATTTGCCTGACACCATTATTTTGAGCTCTCAACACTTCCACACAGCAGGTTTAATTAGTGTGCCAAGAGCCAGTCCTGACTTCATAGCAATTTGTCTTTCAATTAATGCTGTTGATTCACTGTCAGAAATTCCATGGCAGTGATGATCTGATGGAACAGACTTTGCTCACATCACTTAAAACTCCTGATAGAGTTCCAGTCCAACATCCTGTCTTGTCTCATTTTATTAGTGCACAGAATCTATATAATTTTTTTTCAAACAATTAAACAGACAAAACATTTACCTGGGCTCCATTCAATGCTGTTGTCTGATGGTTCAGTGTTTTGATATTTATCAGAGTAACGCTCCACATCTGGCAACAATAAAAAGAAAATAAATCATTAAATACAATTTTTAAATAACAATCATATTTAATTTTTTAAATATGTATTTGTATTTATGCTCATATTATGTCAAGTCAAATGTATTTGTTTAGTGCTTTTTATAACTTGTATGTTACACAAAGCATCTTTTTATGTCCATGATTGCTTATAAAAACTAAACTTTTTATTCTAAGGGAACATCCCGGGGCTGGGCCAGCTGCCATCTTAGATTCAGTCAGCAGAGGGAGGCACAGAGCTGCCACATCTTAGGGCTGATCACTTGGGGGACATTTGTTTGCCCCTTTTTAAACTCCCACACTCTCATGCTTAGGCTTAGTGCTTCAGAATTCTGGCATCAGACTCTGAAACTAAGGTAAAACCTCTAGAGATCTGTTAAGTTTTCATTCATCTGACATAAATAGAGAGTAACGACTAAACTACAGCAACACTGAGCAAATTATGGACTTAGCATAGGAAACAACTGGACCAGGTGAAGACTGGGGAGCTGCAACAGACAGGCATGAACAGGAGTTGTATCAAAACCTGTCAGAACTGAAAAGTCTTGGGTGGAGCAGTTCCAACCTGCAAATTCAGTGCAAGACTTCTGACAGGTTTTGTTACAACTTGATTTTATATTGTAAAAGCCCTACATAAGAAACTGTCATGCTGCTAGAGATATAAATCACAAGTGTCCTCCAGAAATATGATGAAATCTTACACAATCTGCAACATTTCAATCAACTCTCCCAAGTAAACATATTATAATCTGAACATTTCATTATTAAAGGTCAAATACAGAGATGTAGTCATAAGCAAAAGCAGCTTCTCAGTAAGAAACATTGGCCATAGTATGAAAATGAATTGTGGAACAAACACACTTTTTCATGTGTCAGACCGATATTTGGTTGTGGGATCGATACAGAACGATTAATTGTTACACTCCTACATGCTACTGTGATAAATATTCCCACACGGGCTCTAGAGTACTTCGAAAAACTACTGGCACTTAGGACAGTCTTTCACTAAATCAAGAAATGAAACTCTGAAACTTAAGATATATCTTTACAGCAATACATTTAAAAAGCCAGTGTTCTTTAAGACAGAGGTCATCTCTGAGAAAGTGAGGATGGCATGGGGGCAAAATAGTGCTCACTGTGTACCTTAATTATTCCTTAATAATTAATTTAACCATAATAATTCACAATTGCCATTTGGAATAATTCTACAGCTTAAAATAAACAATGTTTGCAAAATTGGGAGCACCCAAGATCATGGCATAGTCAGAAGGTAACTGCGATCATTAAAGTAAACACCTGAAGTGTTTTTTTTAACTGTCCTGTCCTGACGGTTTGGGCAAACAGCATGGGATTTCTGGTTGCCTTCAGTGTCAGAGCAGCTTTGCTCTACACGTGGGGAAGTCTGATATATTCTTCTTGAATTTCAGATGAGAAAAGAGAGAGAGAAAGAAAAAAGCAATGGGGTGGGGGTGGGGGGCAACAGCATATAAACAATAACAATGGCAACATACAAAACATTAGTAATGATTAATGATAATGATAATAATAATAATAATGATCCAATCTATGAAGACTTCCCTAGTCGCCTGATATGGATCTACCAATGTGTGACTGTGTCGATGAACTGATTTGTCACTGGAAGTCACTGGAAGTGGTAGTGGCCAATGTGGGTGGTGATTAATGTCTTCAGGGGGACACAGCGCCTCCACCCCGGCACAATGCGAAGGCAGGTGGATCCAGGCAATCGAGGACCCGAGCAACCCCTATAGTGCAAGGACCCATAGCCGTGTGCCCCAGAAACAGTCACCTGCCCACTCAAGGGGAAAGTAGCAAGGGACCAAGGGCCTGCAGAGGGGGGACAGACCCTGAAAAACACCCACGGAGGCCAGTCAGGTCCCCCAGAAGGAGGCCAACCCCACCCCACACAGGAGCAGACCCTAGGTGACCACAGAGCAGCAGCAAGAGCTTCAATAAAAACTAGCCAACTATTAGGGTTAAACGTGAATTAATTATACTTTGGGGTCAGGTTTGGGGTAATAAGGTAGCAAGTAGAACAGGAATAGGGATAAAAAAAAAAGTGCCACAGCTGAAGAAAAATTTAAAGAAGAAAATTGGATGGATGATTCACAAAACAGTGATACATAAATACACCAAAACATTGAGCCATTTTAAGAAGCAACAAACTAAGGTTTTTGAATAAATTCATTGTCCTCACAAATATTATTGAAAAGCTGTAAATATACAGTGAATGAAGGACAACCTATGTATATTTCTGTACTCAAAGTGTTCTGCAAGAAGTGTAATGAAATAAAAAATCATATCTCAAGAAGTGAAAGACTATTAGATGCCTACAAGAAAAATTTAAAGGTTGTCATTTCAAATAAACAGGCTCTTACGTGCTTTAAAATTTGCATAGGAACATAATTTTATGTTCATTTCATGCAGATGTTCCCATCAACAAAATGTGTAATTTGACTAGGAGTGACCAAACTTTAACATACAACTGTTTATTTATATTATATAGGGTTGCAACAACGAATCGATTAAATCGCTAAAAATCGATTACTAAAAGAGTTGGCAATGAATTTCATAATCAATTGATGTGTCACGCAAACGTGGAGGGATTTGATTATTACACAAATTCAAAACTTTAGTTGAGCGCGGAGTGGAGTGCACTGATGCTAGCAGTTAGCGCCTCACAGACAGGGCGGAGCAAACATTTAAAAACAAAATGAGCGATCCAAGGTGTGGGAGCTAAATAAACAGAAAAAGTGTGTTAACTGCAACATATGATGAGGGTGAGGGTAAGGGAACAGCAGGGTAAGTCACTACAGAACCTACTTCTGTTCAGTGAGGAACGTAATGCTGTTTATCTGTTTACTCGTTATGACAAGTTATCGTTAGCTCGTTAATAACTGCTTTAAGTAGTAAAGCAGGGGAGTATAGTTACTTTGCACTTAGGATCGCACGACTAAAGACCCATTTTTATCCACTCACCTTTTTTTAACCCTTCATTTTTCAATCTGTTGTCATGTATAGCCAAGTAAGAAAAAGCCTTTCTTACTCGGTAAAGTAAAACATCTTAAATCAACATTACTAGACAAGAAAAATGGTATGAGAAAATTAAGTGATGCTTAAAACCTCTGATTGAGATTATATCTCATTAAAAAAAAATTCTTACCCCATTGGCAGATCATTTTGCTTGTTTTAAACCATCACTTAATTTTGAGGTGTTTTTTCAGAAAACAAGACATAATTTCTTATGCTATTTCACGTGTCTAGTAAATGTATCTTGATTTAAGTTTTTTTTTATATATATATTTGGACTGATAACAGGACAAAACTACTACGTGAGAACAACATTTTTGCAGTGTATATTCTGTCCCATATAGGTTATTGTTGACAAATATATTTATCTGTGTTTTTAATTTAATGTTAAAAACTTTTTCATTTAATGTTAAAATTCATCTTAAGCTGTGTTTAAATTTGGAGTATAATTGAACTATATTATTATAAAAGCTTAAGGAGCAAGATGTTTGTACACTTTCCAAAGATTTAAGTTCTATTTTATAATAAAGGGTTAGAAATGAATGCTTTTCTTGTTTTTTGTTTTTTTTATCCGATACATCAAGTAATCGAAAAGATTATTAAAATAACCGTTAGTTGCAGCCCTAATATATATATATATATATATATATAAATATATAATATATATACATAATCCCAAGCTTTTTAGTATGACACCTTCTGGTACATGATACTGCCCTTAATGAGTAATATCAATAATATAAAGAGTGAAAAGACTCTGGGACCTTTCTTTGGTGCAGCAGGCCTCACGTAGAAAGGCAAAGTCTTCATGGCTCCTCTGAACTCCTGCTTCAGAGCTAGCATGTACTCTGCCTCTTCCCCGGTCTGCAAAGGCACTGGCTTATGCTCCAAGGGCTTTGCATTCAAAACAACATGACAGAGAAAAACATGTATTTAACCATAATATTAATTAATTCTATTACATATTTATTACAAATTTGTAAAAATACTTTTATCTATTAGTACTATTTATACTGCAGAAGGGGACTGTTAATCAAACCATTTTTAAACACCACTACATATAGATAGATAGATAAAAATACATAAACATTTTAATTATGTGTTGATTAGCAGATTAGCAAATTTAGACATTTGTTTTGAATCATATAAAAATTCTGTTCAATACAATTTAGAGTACAATAAATACAGTGGTGTGAAAAAGTGTTTGCCACCTTTCTGATTTTTTTTTCCCCATGTTTGTCACTCTTCAATTTTCCAGATCATGAAACAAATTTAAATATTAATGAAAGACAACTTTTTTTAGTGAAGGATTTTAATGTTAAGGGAGAAATCCAAACCTACATGGTCCTGTGTGACAATGTGATTATATAATCATATTATATTATATATATATTATAAATAATCACTATATTACTCAGCTACTAATATAACTGACAGTGGCACATTTTAAAGAAATACAATGAAACAGCAGGTCAGTGTTCTTCAACTATTGACAATATCTGAAATTCAGAACAAAATATGATGGGGTTTGTTGTCATTTATCATGATATTGTCATATTGCTAATTGTCATGAAAAATGTGCATGAAAAGTAACTCACAGGAAAGAGTGGTGTTGGCTGGACAGTAGAAGGTGGAAGATTTTCTCCTTTCCCTATTCCTACTGCTTCCATACAGAAACTCATTTGACCTCGTCCTCTGCCACGTCCACGTCCAGCCATTGTCCAGGCATGTGAGGTTATTATAAACAATGTGTCCTCTGTAAAGTGACTAAAGGGGTCATATTAATGTGTAAACTGAAGCTAGTGTTTAGTTCCAGTTCCACCTTTTATTTCTGCATAATTACATTTTTAGTTTGGTACTGAAGTTCATCTTGGTCCACAGCTATTTGAAACAGAATTGTTTACAGAACTGGTATGTGTTAGAAAGCTTATCATACAAATGCTGCATGTATTACTTTATAATAGAATAAACCTTTATTTCCCACGAATGAGAAACGTAGGTGTTACAACAAGTACGTTCTGGTCTATACAAATAAGAATAATCTTAATAATGTGGGGTTAAATGTATTCTGCTAAATAAATTAATTGTAGAGTAAACTTGCCTGCTGTACTCCTTTGTAGCAATGTTTAACCCACGTCCAGGGAAAAAATGCTTATAAGGTGCCTGCTTAAACCGAACTGATTTGATAAGCACCTGCGCTATCAAAAAAATTTACTTACACTGCTCGCTAAAAATATGTCCTTTAATATATGATTAAACTGATTAAACGGACTGATTTTGTTTCTAGCGTCACACAATGTATTTTCATTTTTGCGGCAGTCGATTTCAAGCATGACGCCAAAAATGTTATGGATTCGAAAGAGAGCCCAGTTAGAAAACTAGCTAAACTAGCTTAGCGTCACACTTCTTTACTGTACTTCAGCAGCATTATTTCGTGGGATTAAAAACGAAGGTCGCTATTACTTCATACACTCCCTCGTCTGCTTATTGTGCTTTTAAATAAAAAATCTTATCCATATTTTAGCTCAACCTATGAAGCGAAATTCCCCGCCAAACAGAATGTAAACAAACTCATCTCGTTACGCTCCAGAAAAGCTTCCCTCTAGAAAACACGGTCAGTCATATTGAGTTCCTAGCATTGAGCATAATATATTATATTATATTATATTATATTATATTATATTATATTATATTATATTATATTATATTATATTATATTATAGCAGGGTAATTAACCTGACAATGTATTAAACATTAATAAATGCATCATGTTTGTATTATTACTTAATATGTGTTTTTAATATACATTATATATTTTTTAATTAAGTATTAATGGTTAAATTACTACTCGATTTGTTCTCTAAACTGTTTTATTTAGAGGTGACACGTAAATATAATAGCTGCTGGGCTACATATATTGTTGCACTGTAGTATTGACACTATTGATTGCTTTAGCCCGAAACTTTTTTCAAGGCTCCAATTATTTTGAACTGATTAAATTATTTAGAACCGGCTTACATTTAGAAAGCGTAGATTTAAAACAAGCGGATTATATTCTATATTAACAACAGTACCCAGACCTTCTCCTATTAGTGAATTTTATTAATTTACATTGCAATTACACAAAAATGCTATATAATCAGAAAAAAACATTGTTATTAGAATGGCTTGGCATAAATTTATGTGAAGCAATATTGACCTTTTTAATCCAAAATTGTCCCTGCATAATAAGTGCATGCATTTCACTTCTTAGACCTCCTTTACACACAATCTGAATGAAATGTTAAATTTCATGTTGGATATGTTAGTGACAATACTGACTTTATATTGTGGGAAACTGCAAGGTATTAATTTACATTTTTGAGCACCCCTTCCTTGATAAATAACATATTTCTGTGATTTTGTAATTGAAAAGACACACTATAAAAAATACACAATATTTTCAGCAAACATTGCATAGTTACTTTTTATGACTTTAATTGAAAAACAACCAAAGAAAAAAAAAAAACAATTATGGCACTGTGCAAAAGTTTAATAACCAGTACATAGTAACACCTCCTATGGCAGATATCAAAACTTGAAAACAATTTTTAGAGCCGAAAGTCTTTCGATTCTTGTTCTTTTGATTTTCTTCCAGTCTTCCTTGCAAAAGGTCTTTGGCTGTCTTGCATGCACAGGTCTTTTAAGATCTACCCACAATTCTTCAATGATGGTCAAATCAGGGGACTGTGATGGCCATTCCAAAACCTTCAGCTTGCATCTCTTGAGGTCGTCCATGGTGGATTTTGAGGTATGTTTAGGATCATTGTCCTGTTGTAGAAGACATCCTTTTTTCAGCTTCAGCTTTTTTTTACAGATAATGTGATGTTTGGTTCTAGAATTTGCCGGTATTTTATTCTTCCCTCCACCTGTGCAATGTTTCCTGTGCCACTGGTTGCAACACAACCCCAAAGCATGATAGATCAATTGCTTAATGGTTGGCAAGGTGTTCTTTTCATGAAATGCTGCTACAATTTTCCTCCAACATGCCTTTGCTGATTGTGGCCAGAGAGTTCAATTTTAACTTTATCAGTCCACAGCACTTGTTTCCAAAACACATCAGGCTTCTGTAGATGTTCTGTTGCATACTTCTGATGTTGGATTTTATGAGGGGACACAGGAAAGGTTTTCTTCTGCTGACTCTTGCATGAAGGACAGTGAAATGGTGCACCACTGTTCCTGAGTCTGCTAAATCTTGCTGCAGGTGTTTATTGCAGTCAAATGGGGATTTTGATTTGTCTTTCTAACCAGCATACAAGCAGTTCTCTCCGAGAGTTTTCTTGCTCTTCCAGATCTCATCTTGACCTTCACAGTTCCCCTGAACTGCCATCTCTTTCTTGTAGCGTCTCCTGCATTGTGGGCATCAATAACTTTCATTTTCAGATGCACAGCTGCAGAGAGGAACCCATAGTTGATGAGTGTCCACAAGTGTGTGCACAAGGTTTGAAGAGTCAGAGTATTTGTAAAGCTTTGAAACTGGAACGAGTTGACATTTACTAATGACAGCTGTTGACATGCATCAGATCTAACAAGCTGATTAAAGTCTGAAACCTTGTAAAAAGTATCTGAGACTTTGGAACTCTTAGGGTGTCCCAACATTTTTTTTAAATTTATATATTTTTGTTCAATGTCTGGCATAAAAAGTAACTATACATCAATGTTTCCTGAAAATATTGTGTATTTTTCCATTCCCTAGAGAGACACTGTTAACATCTTTTCAATTATAAAATCACCAAAAGTTGTTATCAAGAGGTGCCCAAACTAGAATAACATTATCATTACAACTAGACATAGGTACAAATGTTTTCAGAAGTTTATTTAATACAAAAAGATACTATGACAATGCATACTTAAGGGAACTAACAATGACAACAATGCAATTAATGTATTTCACAGTGTCATTAAACAGTTAAATAACCATAGAGCTAATAGTATTTGAACTTCTTAAATAAGAACTAATAATAAAACTAACAATAGGTACCATCTAGAAAAGCTAAAAATGTTTGAACATACAAAACAGAACTGACAATAAATTCATATTCTGACAGTAGCTTAGATTGACTTAACATTTACTGACCACTAACATCATGTCCAGAAGATGACTGGATAGTACAGGGCCTGTCAAAAATAAAGTCACCACCTGGATTTAATAGAGCAAATAGGTAAGAGCACCCCATTGGATAATTACTGCATGGAAGATTGTGTTTCAGTTGGCAACAAATGATTGAACCATAACTGATGCAGTGAGTGGCTTCTCATTACTTAAACAACCATGTGGAAAGACACATCCTGTTATGGAAACGATGTTTCAGAAAGGTCATATTTTTGGCATCAAGAAAAGAAAACATCTAAGGAGAATGCTGAAACTACTCAAACTGGGTTAAGAACTGCCCAAAGTATTATTAAAAACTGGAAGGATAGTAGGAAGAAGAAGAAATGCGGTTGAAAAAAATATTTTATGAGAGTGAACGACAATTAATCATTAAACCTTTGGTGGAATCAAATCGTAGAAGAAAACAAACATCAGAATTCATGGCTGTGTTCAACAGTGAAAGTAAGAGCATTTCCACACACACAATGTGAAGGGAGCTAAAGGGAATGGGATTAAACAGCTGTGTAGCTTTAAGAAAACCACTGATCAGTGAGGCTAATCACAAAAAAGCTCTGGAGCAATGGAAGAAGGTCATGTGGTCTGATGGGTCCAAATTGACCCTGTTTCAGATTGATGGCGCATCAGGGTAAAGAGAGATGCATGAAGTGATGCACCCTTCATGCCTAGTGCCCATTGTACAAGCCTGTGGGGGCAGTGCTATGATCTGAGGTTGCTGCAATTCGTCAGGTCGAGGTTCAGCAACGTTATGTGCCCAAAGAATGAGGTCAGCTGACCACCTGAATATACTGAATGACCAGGTTATTCCATCAGTGAATTTCTTCTTCCCTGATGGCACGGGCATATCCCAAGATGACAATGCCAGGATTTATCAGCTCAAATTATGAAAGAGTGGTTCAGGGGGCATGAGACATCATTTTACATGGAGTCCAGACCTTAACCCCATTGAGACTCTTAGGGATGTGCTTAAAGAGAATTGGTACAGTGGTACATCAAACATCTCAGATACAAATTCTGAGGTTTCACAATTGCAGATCTTCTGCTGTGGCCAAGAGGTTGTTTTCTTGTGGAGATCCAGGGACAAAACCACCTGAAAGGTCAGGAAGTCATAATAACTATTCTTTGAAGAACAGATAGCAATTAACCACTGCACTGTGAAGGGACCAGGTCAGGACTGGCCACCACCACCTTTTTGACCTTATTGTAGAACTGTACACATGAAGATCATGCAGATCCACACGGTTCATGTTTTGGTTGTATGTCGGGAAACACAGCAGCTGTTGTACTGTGGCAGTTATTTTTGCTCCACCTGGATGCTTGATGCTCTGGAAACCTTTCCATAGTATTGGTTATCCTTCCATCTGTCCAGTAACTTCTCCACCTCTGCAAGGACCTCTGTGCTTCCACAAGGATTTTCTTCAAAATCATTTTCATCTGTGAAAGGGAGGTCATGCAGGCAGTATGCCAAGGGACCCATAACCTCATCAATGACATTTCATCAATGACACCATCCTAAGCCAGTTTTAGGCAGATGTATTTGGACAATAGGGCTCAATGTAAAACATCCTATATGACTATGTGTTATGTTATGCTGCCGCAACAAATGTTGCCATGCTCACATTTACTGGTCTTATGATCAAAAGATGCATGCAAGCAAATAATTCTCATTATATAGACATTTTTTAAAAATATGTGTGCAAAATATTTATTATTATTTATATCTGTTAATGTATTTTACTTACTGATTGAGGCAGGCTACTCCTTTCAGAGGTGCAGGCAGGAAGTAAAGAGGCCTGGTCATAAAGCCATTCATGCTAGTCACATGACAATTTACAGTAGACAAACTATTTTTTTCTTTTTAAACTTGCATTAGCTGACCATAGCCAAAACAGTTCTTTATAAGCTTGCACAAGTAATAAAAAATGGCGGGCAACAACTGTTGCTGGTGGGATTAAACAGGATTAAATGTTTATGAACACGGCAATCTGAACATAATTTAAAGATTGCTGTTTTCAGGGGGAGTGAACAAATTCCTCACACATTCTTTTGACTAAGAGGAGCTCAAACATGTAATTGCATATTTATATAAGACTGCTATTTGAAAATTGATATTTGATCATTGGTATGTGTAAATTGATGATTGATTTGACAGCTTGATTTAGTGTTACAATGAGGCCACTATGGCCTGAACACTATTCCAACAGCTTGCACTGTACTGTACTGATTTGCATGTGTGCTGTTTAATGTGTCTTGGTCAGTGCTGATATCTTTTCTACCCAGGGCCTGTTTGAAAATGAGCCAAAGTGACTAACTAGCACATTTACAGAAAAGCACGGGCTGTTCCTGCAAACCTAAACAGAAAAATCTGTAGTAAAACTGATCTAATTCTATAATAAAGTTAAAGGGGGAAGAGTGAGAATGTACAAAGACAGCTGCAATGAAGACTCATCCCTGGAAAGCAGGAAGACTCCCACAGTACTGGAGGTGCTTAATAAATCCTTTAGTTTACAAGGTTATTGGTTTAGGGTAATTAATTAATAAAATAACATTTCAGTGCTTTATTTTAACAATTACACCAGCAATTACATCATATTTCTGATGAATATTACTGATGAGTATATTTATCCCTTTTTAATGATGAAAGAGGCTGTCTGAATAGCTTAACTGGTGTTAAAACATAAATATATTGGTTCATGACTCCCATTATCCATTTAAAAAGGAACTGATTTAGCATCTTTTCAGCTAGAAAATCAGGTCTGTCACTCCAGTAAATTCTCTCTCTCTCTCTCTCTCTCTCTCTCTCTCTCTCTCTCTCTCTCTCCCCCCCCTCTCTCTCTCCCTCTCTCTCTCTCTCTCTCTCTCTCAGCATGTGCATGTCACCGTGGGAACGCTTCTGTCGGAATCCACAGAATCTGTTACCATAGAAACTGTGTTCCATAATAGCTACAGTCACCGAGTTAGTATTTATGCAGTCTGGGAATTTTATCGCACCCCTACTTTCTGTAAAGAGTGCCTCAATATTTATTTAGCTTGCAAATTATAAAAAGCAATATTTAAGATTTACACTGAACAAAGATGTGCTCTTCAGTAAGATGTGTAAGCAGCAGAATATCTGCCCCAAGGGTAAAACTTCAGATGATACATTTTCACCACAACACAACCACCCAACACCTGCACATCAGAGGTGGGTGCCACAATCGGTGTGACATTTCTTGGAGGAGGTGTGTTGCTTAGACATGGAGGTCAGTAGACAGGTGTAATTAACTCATTTTAAGCACAAGTTCTTCAATTACTTCAATCGAGTTTTACCCGATATACAGTGTTATGCTATTCAGCGTCACACCATCTTGATTACAACAAGTTTGTAAACACCTGCTCTTCAACATGTCCCCTAATGCATTAGGGCTCTTGGGTGGCACTCCATCATTCCAGAGAGTTTCACTGCTCCACAACCTAACACTGGGTGGGAGGCTTAATACCCCGTTGATGCTCATCACAGGTCTTGCGCGATGATGCTCTGAGGTCACCAATTAGAAAAGAGTATCTGGCTACTGTTGAGCACGTGCGGCTTGACTGTGTGTGGCCCAAACTCTAAGACCAGCTCTGACGTTCACCTCAGAAAGTGAGAGAAGGAACCGCAGATGAAACGAGTGATGGAAGGATCCTCCACGAAAGCCTATAAATGTGAAAGACGAGCTCGGCCCCCTCCGCACAGGTTGTATGAGTGAGCAGCAGCAGCAGCAGCAGTAGTCTGGTCGCCAGTCCTTCGCCTCCGTCCGTCCCAGCGCACTCCCACTGTCTGCCCACCGGCCGCCCCCGCAGCGCCGGACAAAACTCGTGGAGATATGCGATGCGGGGGGGAAGGGAAAGGGGGACCGATTTAACGCGGAGCAGAGGCACAGCAGCACACGCGCCCACTGGACCTGCGGGGCCAAGCAGCGCGCGCGCCCATGGAATTAATCTAAGGGGGAACGCAGCGCAGCCACGGTAAGACTAAGACGCCGAGTGTAAGGAAGTGACTGCTTGTGCATCGCCATGGCGTTTCATTCAGCAGCCGAGGTGTGTGTTTAATGTTGTGCGTGTGTAATGGGCTGGTCTGTGAGCTGGTAATAGCCACACTGTGACTTAAACACACTTTCAGAGTAGGAGAATGTGCGCGAGCCGCCAGCGATATGGAGGATACGATGGTTTTCTTACGAGATCTTCAAGCGTTTCGTTCAGTTGTATAATCCACACCCCCACACCCCCACACCTCCACTGTACCAGGTCTAATCTAATGTAAGAAGTTATAAACGATAGACAGTGGGTGTATTTTGCGGATGTATTTTAGACCATCTTTTCCTCCTCCAGCGCAGGAATGTTGTACTGGTCCGCAGGTGTGTCCTGTATTCACACCGCACATGTTTACTGCTATGGCGAGGAAGACTGCGCCTGAACGCGGTGCAGTTTAGTAGGAAATTCACACCGATGCTAGCAGCTCTTGGGGGCAGCTGAGCGCACAGTAGGATCTGGAAGCTGCATCTGACGTTGCAAGTGATGGAATGTGTGTTGAGGTTACATAAGATTTCTGTTCAGACATAAAAACATAGGAAATCGTTGAAAAGCAGGAGAAAACGAACCGAAGCATAAGCTAACAGCTCACCTGTGCTGTTTTGTTGTTGTTCTTTTGCTTTGGTTCATGTTCCACTGTCAAGAAAATGCCGCAGAACAAGTTAATTTGAGAAAGCGTCTCGTTTTTCCTTGCGTTTAACTGGCTGTTGTGAATTTGCTCTTCGAACTGGAGATTTTAACGTCATCATCTAATGACGAGCGTCCTTTTTTCTGTTTGTTCATTTATCGATGAATTACGTCATAGACACGGACTGACGTAGGGAATGAACGCCAGATTTGACACTTTATGACTATAAATAGCATCAGAGCTAATTATATATCCCGGTTTCTCTGTCTGGAATTGTTTAAGTGGTTGATTTATTAGAAACAGTTTTGCCAAAGTTTCCTTATTCAGCACCTTGGACAGCGATGCAGCCTGGAGCCACGCGCCTGATAGAAGACAGCACTCCTCCTTCCGTATTCTGTAAAAACACACATGAAAAACTGGTCTTCAGACATCCTCGTAGAGACACAGGAATATAATGATTAAAAAAAAAACTCTAATAGTTAGTAAGTGTTAAAAATGATTCTAATTGACAATAAATTAGAATTTGCAGATAATATACAATAAAATATTCTATTAGCCCTTCAAAATATTTCTGCTTCTATTTTTATGTTTTATGTTAACCAGAAAAAGTGTGTGTGTGCGTGTGCGTGTGCGTGTGCGTGTGCGTGTGCGCGTGTGCGTGTGCGTGTGTGTGTGTGTGTGTGTGTGTGTGTGTGTGTGTTTGTTTGTGTGAATGTGCAATGTCTATAACCCTGTTTCTGTAGCTCAGATGTTCTGACAGGAATCATACCATATTTGCTGTGGCTCTGAGTTGCGCACATACAGCAGCAGGGTTTTTGGATGAGAAATTCTTTTCCCCAGGAGGATCAATAACACTTTGCTAATACTTTAAATAATACATTGATGTTTCATAAGCTCTTTTGTGTCAACATGCTTATTGTCAGAGTCATGACCTGTTCCTGTTACACACCTCCTCAATTTGCTTTCCTATTATACCTGAAATTGGACATTGATTTATTGAATGAACTGAGTTATTGCACAGTTTATTGTGCATTTTCTATTCATAAATACATAAATACACCTGCAACCTGTGGTGTATTTAGCCTAAACTACCTTATTCTAAAGCACATGCAATGACAATACTATCTGCAGACAGAAACAAGATTAGAAATATTCTATCATTCCTAGAATACAATGTCCAGTTTGTTCAGAATCAGAACATTCTTCCCTTTTTTATGTCAGACAGCAATTTAATGACTTCCTGAGATTGACAATGAGAAGAAGAAAAAATATTTGAGATGATCTAAAGGAGGATGATGGCAAAAATTTGCATTCTTGATAGCCATAAGTCCTTTAAATATCTTGAAGAAACAAGAAATACAAGAAGAGAACTGAACACCAGAGTAGATACCAAATAAAGTTTTCCAAAGACCTGTTCATATGGTAAAATTAAAACCCAGCATCCACTGGCTCTACATGTTAAGAGTAGTTATTTTCTTAATTACTCACAAAATTAGTTCAAAGAATATGTAAAGAAAACTTGGAACAGTGGGTAAATCTTTCCAGAATTGGGTGGCCTACTACATTTAGTCCAATGATGCACTGGTGACAGAAATAGTAACCACTGCTAACCAAGGGAAATATAAAAGTCTTGTCTGACATTTGTCAAAATCACCTCAATAACTCCAAAGCTTGGGCAATCATGTTCAGTGGAATAATGACTCAAAATTAGAAGATATACAGTTACATTATGAGTAAAGCTCACACAGCATTACAGTTCCAATAAGAACAATGTCCAACAGTCAAACATTTTGGTGGTAGAGTGATGGTGTGAAGGTGCCTTACTGTGTCAGAGACTGAGAAATTGGTCACAATTGACCAAATAATGACTTATGCTCTCTCCCAGAAAATGCCCAGAAGAATGCCCAGATATCAGTTCATGATCCAAAGTTCAGGTGCAACTGGGTCACGTAGCAAGACTGTTATTTAAAACACAAGCACACCCAAGAAAATGAAGGTTTTGAAGTGGTTTAGTCAGACTGATTTCCTGTTATTCGCATGTATTTGGTGGCAGTTGTTGCTGATTAAGTTAGCACATTCAATTATTACATTTCAAGGCAATTGCTTTATGATAACACATTATAATACTGTTATATATTTAATACTTAATTTTGCAGGAACAAGTTGGATCTAATGAATTAACACCCAAGTTGCTACTGTTAACTGCTGTAGTGATTAGTTACTCATTCTGTAACTGTAAACTAATCATGTGAGCAGAGGCACCACACAGCACCCTGAACTCAGCAGTGTCTCCTGTTTTGCTTTTAGCAACTTTAAGGTTTTTAAAATATATATTTTGTGGTATGGGCCAGAAACATGTCTAGAAATAGACAATGACGTTTGTAGTGTCTAGGATATTTTGCTTACCTGACTATTTCGCGGTATGTGTGCAGTTCTTTAAAGTCCACTTGAAGACATAAAAAGTAAGAGCTGACTCACATCAATGCACACTTTACTGTTATGTTGTATCCTTCCACCATATTTTTTGTAGAATCTCTTCTAAACATATTTTTTAGAAATCAAATAAAGTGAAACAAGGTGGGCTATAGAGTCTGTCTGATTGATCTTCTTCAGTATGTCACTCTGTGAACATCTTCACCCATGACCATGTCTCTCAACAGTAGCAGTCCCCGTAGATTTTTGTTTGCAAGAGACTCTTAACGTTGCAGTTAACGTTGTTGTGATCAGAAATAAATCAGTAATTGAGTTTGAGAAAGGTGCTATATAAATTCAAATTATTATTATTAGTAGTAGTAGTAGTAGTTAAATATTTAATTAAATATCCAGGAGACACCTTAAACTCAATCATTATCAGTGAGTTATTAGTTAACAACTTTGTTCACTATCACCCAAAAAGAATACTTTTTCGGCTGGGTTGTAAAGCAATGATTGGAAATTCACTAAGAGGAGATATTTCAGATGTACTGAAACATGATTTATGTCATCTTTTTGCTGGGTAAAATTATAATAACGCCATAATACATCTCCATGCTGTAAAGATGTGCACCCCCCCATCAACATCGGTGTGCCCTCTTAAACTATCATTAGCATTATGCTGGATAAAAGGACTCATCAGCTATGACTTGGTGAGAGGAGTAGAGGGCACAGGACCAGCATTGTCCCTTCAGCCCCCTACACACTGGACCCCATGGCATAACAGAGAAGATGGTAGTGGGACCTCAGGCAGGAGCATTAGCAGTGGACATTGTTTTTGCAGACTAGAGCATGGTGCCTTTGAAGAGCAATGCATATGCATGAAGCAGCGAGATCTAATGAGCAAAACAGCGGGCAGGAGACATCCTCTGAGCTCTTTGTTCATTTCTAACAATGTGTCCACCCACACATTCGAACTCCCCCACCAACCCCCACAGTACAGCATGGAGAACCGGCATAGGTCTGTTTCATAAGGTGTGTGTGTGTGTGGGGCAGGGTGGAAGGGGTATTGACAAGAGACAACAAAGTGTCAAGGGAGAAGGAGGGCTTCAGAGGCATGAGGGTGAAGGCTTAAGACTCATTTTGGTTCTCCGTCATCAGGACCCCAGAGAAAATTGTGTAGAGCTTGTTCTTGCCAGGATGTTCAGCTTGTCATCTACATTTCCCAGTGCTGTTTACTTACTGCGACATTCAATTAAATGTAATAAGATCCCCCTCTGCAGGAGATCCTCACTCCAACTGGTCAGAGATGCCTACCTCTGCCTGATATTGATTGATGTCAAACAGCTCACAGTATTCCCTACCGACTCACACACTCACACAGGTCAAACAGGGACACAGTGAGCTTGAAGCACTGGCAGCAAGCGAAATAGAGGGTGTAAAAGTGAGAGAGTGTGAGAAGAGTACAGAGTGTCTCCTCTCCTGACTGGGCCAATTGGTCCAATTCATTCTGCTCGAAAAAGCCACTCACCCAGACAAACATCACAGCAGTAACGCGAGCACCTCCATCCTTATCCAATATAACCCTGTGATACAGCATGTACTTACCGGAGTGTGTTTTAGCAGAGCAGAGGATCAGCATGTCTGCTGGGCTGAGTTATTACAGCCGATAGCCCAGAAAGCTTTCTGCCATCATTTAAACAAGCTCACACTGAAAGAGAGAGAGAGAAAGCACTCACCCTCACAGCAAATGAACGACAAGAGCAGGTCTAAATAGAGGTAACAGAGATGGCAAGATAAAACTGAATTGCTTCATTATGGATAGCTCATAAATGTTCTCACCAGGGCCTTTGTTTCACAGCTCTGATCCAAACTTTTTCTGAAGATGACTCATCCACGGAACAACGGTCTTCTCTAACCTCAGGTTCTCCGAAAGAAAAGATAGTTTTTCTCAATTCAATGTTTGCATCTAAGACATAGTCATAGTCATTCCTCCACCTCTTTTTGTCTCTCTCTGCAGCACATCACCATGCACAGTGCAGATGCTCCTCCAGCTTGCCAGGGTTGAGCATGGTGTGCAATCACAGAGAATGAGTAACTAGGAAGCTCAGCCCAGGTCTCAGGTCTCAGTGGGAGATCGGATCTGCCATGTCTGGATCCACACTATGGATGTGTGGGAGTGAGACAGAAGAAATGTCAGTGCAGGTACACTATAGCCTGTAGCACACAAACACACACTCGCACTCATTCTACCCTCTGCCAAAGCCATTCTCAGTCCCTAACAATGGCTGCCAGGCCCTGGCAGCAGAGCAGAGAAGGAAGTAAAGGAACACCTGTTACCTTAGAGGTTTTGAACCAGGGTGGAAAATACTGGGTACACAGGACTCATCACGTCCAACAGAATCAATATAAAGGGGATAAAGGGGATCTGCCTTCGAAACCACATGGAAATTGTACAAAGTAGCTAAGCGAATTTTAAAGTTCCCATTTAGAAAATGAGGGGGAAAGTACATTATTTGTCAAATCTACCCGTAGTGTTTAATAAGACAGGTCACCCATCTCCCAGCTTGGAGAGGAAAGGAAAAAAACAGACAGATGACAACGAGCAGAAGGATTAAGACTGATGACAATCAACCTATTGATTATTAATTATCTACTCTTTTACTTCAATCACATCCTTTCTTTCTTGCATCAAAAACTAAACATTTATTGCTGATCTGTCCAATTTTCTACCTTGTGCAGTGGTTACCTGATAAATTTGATTTCCCAGATGCCCCTAGCTTTTAGGTACTTTTTTAAAAAATTTATTATGTTCCTTAAAAATAAGAATTTCTGTAAATTATATGTAAGTACAAAGAACTATTTATAATATATATTGGATATATAATATATATGAAGATTTCAAGAACCTCATGGGAAAAGCTTACATCATGTAGAGATTCTTTCAACTTTATGAAGGTTCTTTAAACTACAAAATATATTTTTTATGTTACAGTAGCTGTTCTGTGGGATCAGGAGTTCAGGAGATCAGGAGCTTTGGGCATCCTTGA
Source organism: Lepidarchus adonis (assembly GCA_037576955.1). Taxonomy (NCBI): domain Eukaryota; kingdom Metazoa; phylum Chordata; class Actinopteri; order Characiformes; family Lepidarchidae; genus Lepidarchus; species Lepidarchus adonis. Next base: position 7,962,648 of record JBBIGC010000007.1, read on the forward strand.
CCTTGTCACCAATCTACCAGTTGTCTTTTCTTGGATCACTTCTGCATACTAGTAATGGCTCACAAAACCTGCAGTATTGGAGATGCTCTGACCCAGTTTTGGAGATGTTCTGTCATCTAGTTATCCCTCAGATCCCTTTTTTTCTGCTTCCAACACATCACACACTGAGGACTGTTCACTTGCTGCCAATATCACATGCTCATTACCATTGTAACAAGATAATGAGATAATTAATGTTATTCACTACAACTAGTTGTGGCTCATCGGTGTATAGTTAGAACAAACTGAATCTGCTGGCAGGAATTTGAAGTATCCTACTGTCATTTAAATGTCAAGAACAGAATTAATTTTCCATCTTTGTTGTGCTGATGTGGTTATACACTCTGCACAAAAAACAAAATAGTCCTCATCCCATCACATTAGCTTTAAGAAACACATTTTTGTGACAGTGACAGACACACAGCATCTCACAAAGGTGATTACACGCCCACATTTTTGTAAATATTTCATGGTATCTTTTCATGAGACAACACTGAAGATATGACACTTTGATACAATGTAAAGTTATCAGTGTGCAGCCATTAATGTCTGGCAGTGAGTAAACCCCTAAGTAAAAATGTTCAAATTGTGCCTAAAGTGTCAATATTTTGTGTTGCCAACATTATTTTCCAGCACTACCTTCACTCTCTTGGGCATGGAGTTCACTACAGCTTCACTGGTTGCCACTGGAATCCCCCTCCACTCCTCCATGATGACATCACTGACCTGGTGGATGTTAAAAACTTTGCACATCTCCACCTTCTGTTTGAGAATGCCTAACAGATACTCAGTAGGGTTAACCTTACCCTCAGTTTCTTTAGCAAGGCAGTGGTCATCTTGGAGGTGTGTATTATCATGATGGAATACTGCCCTACGGCCCAATTGTCAAACTGTATGCAGGTTTTCTTGTGCAACATCTTTAGAAGACCACATTGTGGACCAATTTGATGCAGTGCATGGTATACAGTCTTATGCAAAAGTTTGGGCACCCCTTGATAAATAACAGCTTTTGGTGATTTTGCACAGTGCCATAACAATGTTTTTATTTTTTACATTTTATTTTTACTAATGAGAGCTGTTGCCACCCAGATCTAACAAGAATAAAAAAAAAATCTGAGACTTTGGAACTCTTAGAGTGACCAAACTGTTTTAAAAAAAACATATATATATTTTTAATTTATGGCATAAAGTAACTATGCATCAATGTTTGCTGAAAATATTGTGAATTTCCCCATGTCCTGGAAAGACTGGGTAAACATATTTTCAATTACAAAATCACCAAAATCTTATTTATCTAGAGGTGAAACTTTAGCATAAGACTGTATAGTCTGAGCACTGACTGTCTGAGCACAAGACAACCTCTGCATATGACGCTGAGCACATGCAAACAACTTCTCTGGTTGACCATGGTGAAACCTGTTCTGAGCAGAACCTGTTCTGTTAAAGCGCTGTATGGTCTTGGCCACTGTGCTGCAGCTCAGTTTCAGGGTGTTGGTAACCTTCTTATAATCTAGGCCATCTTTATGTAGAACAACAATTCTTTTTTTCTGATCCTCAGAGAGTTCTTTGCAGTAAGGTGCCATGTTGGACTTCCAGTGACCAGCATAAGTGTGTGAGAGCGATAACACCAAATTTAACACAACTGTTCCCCATTCACACCTGAGACCTTGTGACACTAACAAGTCATACAGGTACAAAATATCAAAATATTAGAATATTGTGAAACATTTTCTCAACATTCCTTACAGAAAGTGAAATCTCTATATTATATAGATACATTACACATAGAGTGAAACATGTCAAGCCATTATTTGTTGGAATTCCAATGATTATAGCTCACAGATAATAAAACCCCAAATTCACTGTCTCTGAAAATTAGAATTTCACATAAGATCAATTAAAAAAGGATCATTTAAACTGAAATGTCAGGCTTCTGAAAAGTATGCTCATTTCTATGCACTCAATGCTTGGTTGGGTCTCCTTTTGCATGAATTACTGCATCAGTGCGACGTGGAATGGAGGTGATCAGCTTTGATAGCAGCCTTCAGGTCGTCTGAATTGTTGGGTCTGGTGTCTCTCATGTTCCTCATAGGCCTCAAGACCCCCAAATCATCACTGACTGTGGAAACTACACACTAAACTTCAAGCAAAGTGGATTCTGTGCATCTCCACTCTTCCTCCAGACTCTAGAATCTTGATTTACAAATTATATGCAAAATTGTGATTGCCGATCATTGTGAATACCACTGCACACAGTGCACCACAACGAAATTTGTGCTCTGCATTTTACCCATCACACGTGCACACATGGAGCAGTGGGCAGCTTTCAACAGCACCCGGGGAGCAGTGAAGTGGGGACAGTACCTTGCTCAAGGGTTCCTCAGTGGTGCCCAGGCTGGGACTTGAACCTGCAACCTTAAGATTTCAGGGGCAAAGTCCTAACCACTAGGCCACCACTGCCCTGTGGTGGCCTATGTACATTCATCTGAAAAAAGATTTTTGGACACTGAGCAACAGTCCAGTGCTTTTTCTCCTTAGCCCAGGTAAGCTGCTTCTGATCGTGTCTCTGGTTCAGAAGCGGCTTAACATAAGGAATGTAAAATTTGTAGCCCATGTCTAGGATTCGTCTGTGTGTAGTGGCCCGTGATGTGAGCATCCTCTCAAGCTTGCCAATCCTCTCAAGGCTGCAGTTGTCCCTGTTGCTGATGAACCTTTTCCTACCACACTTTTTCCTTTCACTCAACTTTCTATGAATATGTTTGGATGGAGCTCTGTGAACAACCAGCTTCTTTAGCAATGACCTTTTGTGGCTTACCCTCCTCAGTCTCCCAGACTGAGACCATTAAAAGGCGCAGGAAACATTTGCAGGAGTTTTGAGTTAATTAGCTGATTAGGGTTCGAAGAACTTTTTTCACAATATTCTAATTTTCTGAGACATTGAATTTTGGGTTTTATTACCTGAAAGCCATAGTCATAGACAATTATAGAATTCATATTTCACTCTATGTGAAATGAATCATTATTATATATGGATTCCACGTTCTGAAAGGAATGGTAAGAAATATTGAACTTTTTAAAAAAAAGGTTTTATATGTACCTCGATGACACAGAAAAGGGAAATAGATAATTAGGCACAATTTGGACATTTTCACTTAGAGGTGTACTCACATTAATGGCTTTGTGTGTTGAGTTTTTTTTTTCACTGTTATACAAGCTGTACACTGACTTCACATTGTATCAAGGTGTCATATATTCAGTGTTATATAAAAAGACATAAAGAAATATTGTGAGGGGTGTACTTACTTTTGTGAGATACTGTATACACCAATCAGCCATGACATTAACATTATCTAATATTCTGTAGCTCTCGCTCATGCAGCCAAGGGAGCTCGGATTGTGGGGCACTGTGTGTTTTATCATAGCAAGAGTTAACATTTTGTGCAATAGGAGCTTCTCTTTGAGATCAGACCAGATCTCCCCACATGCATCAGTAGGCCTTGGGTGCCCATGACCATCATCAAAACACGAGTTTTGGTAGGTATCAACAATTGCAGGGCTAAAACACTCGGTTGTGTTGGAAAAGCTCTGGCTCTGTGGCTTAGCCATCACCATAAAGCTCTTGTCAAAGTGACACAGATTCATATGCTCACCAAAATAAACACAAAATATGTTGTTTATTATTAAGGGAGTGTGGCAAAGTGATTGCCCCCTAAATCTAATAACTGGTTTGGCCCTTAGCAGCAACAACTGCAATCAAGTGTTTGCAATACCCTGCAATGAGTCTTTTACAGCACTATGGAGGAATTTTGGCCCAAACTCAAGAGTTTTCGAGCATGAACTACCCTTTTAAGGTCATTCTACAGCATCTCAGTAGGATTCAATTTGACTAGGTCCCTCCAAAGCCTTCATTTTGTTTTTCTTTAGCCAATCGAAGGTGGACTTGCTGGGGTGTTTTGGATCATTGTCCTGCTGCAGAACCCAACTTTTTTTCAGCTTGAGGTCAGATAGCAGTTGGCTGGACATTCTCCTTCAGGAGTTACCGCCACTAGATTTTACTGTTGGTGTGATGTTCTTTTTCTGAAATGCGGTGTTACTTCTACACCAGATGTAATGGGACACACACCTCCCAAAAAGTAAAACTTTTGTCTCACCGGTCCACAGAGTATTTTCTCAAAAGCCTTTGGGCTCATCAAGATGTTTTCTGGCAAAATTGAGACCAGCTTTAATGTTCTTTTTGCTTTTTCTTTCAGTGTATTTCATCTTGGCACTCTGCCATGCGAGCCATTTTTGCCCAGTCTCTTTTTTATGGTGGAGTCATGAACACTGACCTTAACTGAGAGAAGTGAGGCCTGAAGTTCTTTGGATGTTGTTGTGGGATCTTTTGTGACATCTGGGATGAGTGGTTGCTGCGCTCTTGGAGTAATTTTGGTCGGTCGGCCACTCCTGGGAAGGTCCACCACTGTTCCATGTTTTCACCATTTGTGGATAATGGCTCTTACTGTGGTTTCCTGACTGAGAAGAGGTAATCAGACCTGGGTGTGGCTAGAGATTGACCTGTGAGGAACCACTGTTATGTTTTGTCTGAATAAATCTGCACTATGAATAAATCCACAGTAGTAGGACACACGTTTCGTTTGTATCTTTCTATATCTGTTTGTTTCGTTCTGTTCCACTCCCTCTTTCACTGCCCGACTTCCACCCTGCAGTGCTGTTGTAGTAATGCTTTCCTAATTACCACATCAAGCTTGTGTGTGTGCAATGAGCGTCTCTCTCTCTGCTTTCTGTTCCACAAACAAAGATTGATGGGAGACCCTTGGTGCTGTGCACAATATGTGAATGCTGCCTTTATTGCTTTGATCATCATAATCAGTGCTTTGACTCACCCTACGGCCACAGACAGCTGTTGGTTCATTGTCAGCTAATGCTGCGTATTAATATGGCCATAGCAGAGGGGTTGCTGATAATGAGGGCAGAGTATTTAACCATATCACTGAAATTTTGTCTCCCAGAAGGCCCTGCAGGTGGGAAATGACTGCTCATTTCTTGGTTTAACTACATAATATTGTATGCACAAGTCTTAATGTTGCACAGCAGGTTTGGTTCTCATTCCGTCTGTTCATACAATGTATTTTGAATGACTGTTTTTTTTTACAATCAGATACGTCTCACCTCATAAAGGCTATTGTTCATTTTTAGAACAGAATTAAATTGGTTTTAAATGATTCAATAGTCCATTTTGATCCTATTAGTTAACAACTGATTATAAACTATTTATATATATTATAAAAATATTATATATATATATAATATTATATATTATATATATATATATTATAAAAAACACTGTCCTCTTGCTGATAGCTGATATTACTGTTTCTATTTAAAAAATCCAGATCCATATTCATTTACATTAAGATTCCTAAACATGTTATACAAAATTATAAAAAACAACAAAGGTTTATAAAAAACACAAAGCATAAAGTTGCATGACACATTTACAGCAAAGAATAGTAAGCTATAGATCTTTTAAAGTTAATAATATCTAGTCTGTCATGAGCTATTGTGGAGAAGAAAATTTGAAACCGTGGCATTTTCAAACCTGACAGTATACAAATAACTCTTTAAAGGAACCTAAAAAGACAGCATTTATGCATACTTTACAGAATGCTAAACAAGTAGTTGCTTTAGGCTTCTGTGACAGCTTTCACTGGGTTTAAGACAGGAGGTATTCATGTTTAACCATAAATGGTGACCCTTTGCCATTTGATCAATGGAATCATAGCATTTTATTGATGATATTTATTAGATTATTGAAGAATGCACCTTTCTTGAAATGCTTGAAGCACATAGGATAAAACGAGAGGTTTCTCAATCCACCATCTATAAGCCTAATATTTTGGCCAGATATCTTTTTTAAAGTACTAGAAATTCTACCTCACATGTTATTTGAAAAGTTTTGTTAATGCATGACAGAGTCCCTGATTCTGCTTCAAGTGCATTTTTATACTGTGAGAATTGCATAGTGCTGCAGCTGGATGAATGTGAGCAGTGGTATAAATGGTGCCCATACTCCTCTTTATCACACTCTGCAGACTGCAAGGCTGCTATTTCAAAAACGAATTTATAAGGGCTTTTTATCTGAGGATTTAAAATCTCATTATTTTCTCCTTTTGTGCAATGTCACAAGCAACTCTGAGAGAAGGAAGCTCCCTAAAGCACAAGGACAAACCCTCCAATTGCCTTGTATAATTTTTTTTTCTTTTTTCTCACTACAGGAAGTCCAGGACTGAGCTAATGATGTGTAGACATTGAGGAAGAGGAAGGCAAGAGAACCGCTGGTACGATGGGTGACGGAGGAGTCCTGCGAACGGAAGGCAACGCCCTGTTGAAGGCGGTGTTTCAGGGGAAGCTTCGGCTCACGCGTCTGCTGCTGGAAGGGGGAGCGTACATCAATGAAGGCAACGAGCGAGGGGAGACACCCATCGTGGCCGCTTGCCTGGCAGGGTACGATGACTCACAGGCCCGTCAGAAAATGGTGCGGTATTTGCTAGAGAAAGGTGCTGACCCAAATATCCCTGATAAATCAGGCCGGACTGCCTTAATGCACGCATGTGCGGAGCACGCAGGCAAAGATGTAGTGTCACTGTTGCTGGAGAATGGAGCCGACCCGAGTCTTAAAGACTACTCTGGGTCCTCAGCTCTGATGCATGCCATCAACAGAGGGGACAGAGAAACTCTGCAGGTCCTTCTAGATGCCTGTAAAGCGAAAGGTAAAGAGGTTATCATTATAACCACAGACACTTCCCCCTCTGGCACCAAGAAGACAAAGCAGTACCTGAATTCTCCCCCCTCTCCAGGTGTAGTTGACAAACTCTCACCTGCCTGCATGTCTCCATCAGAAGTAGAGATCCGCACTTCAAGCTCCCCTGCTGGTGAAGAGGAGGACGGCATCTTCAGCTTTGCTCTGACCTCTGCCCTACCACTGCCCTCCAACAGGCCACCAGGTGAGAGGAGACCACCACCACGTAAACTCCTTAAAAGGCTAAACTCTGAACCCTGGGGTTTGGTGGCTCCAAGTGTACTGGCTGAGCGGGTGGAGAGCGACTTAGCAGAGGAGGAGAAGGTGGTGACTGAGATGAACGGCCTGTCAATCTCTGGTCCAGGAAGACCTCTGCTCTCGCGTAGACACAGCATAGAGACACATGACCCCTGCTCCCCAAAGCTGATCGACCGCTCCTGCTCAGAAGACTGTGCGGCACTATGTAGCTCCTCCTGGGCTGATAAAGTCCAACAGCATCAGTCGCTGTACCGCAGAAACACAGCACCCGAATCACAGGAGAACGCCAACCAGCCGCCAGGGGGAAGCCGCACACTGCCACACCCTAAACTCACACGCATGGAGCACTACGAGTCAGACACACATCTGTGCCCTGAGTCCATCCCTGGATCTCCAGACTCTGGCCGTGTGTCCGTTGAGCGCCGCAAGTACAATGCCTCGCCGCTGTCACTGCTCACCAGCTCCTCTCGAGAGTCACTGGAGAGCATCCCAAACTCAGTGTCTCCCATCACTATGAGGAGAAGGCCCCCAGGCCTTCTGGAGCGCAGAGGCTCAGGTACACTCCTCCTGGATCACATTTCACACACACGACCTGGTTTCCTCCCTCCACTTAACGTCAACCCCCAACGCCCCATACCAGACATCCGGGCTAATGGAAAACCCACTTCACCTGTGCACTCTGGTACCAAAATCCTGCTACCTGTAGCTCCCTCATCACCAAAGCGTGGATTAGATTTCAAGATGAAGAAGAAACTGCTGAGGAGGCACTCCATGCAGACAGAGCAGATGAAGCAGCTCTCCACCTTTCAGGAGATCCTGACAGAGAAAGTTATGGAGGTCAATGGGGACTGAGACTGAGATACATGGCATATTCACAGAACGTCACATCAAATTCAGATCACAAGACTCCTACCACAGTTAGCACTGAATAATGCTAATTATGAATAGCAAACAATTAGCATTATTTAATGGACATGCTTAAAGATGGCTACTGGCTTCCATTCATTACTTGCCATATTAGCATGTTCCCCTAAATCCATGCAAGTTTTATTTATTTTTGGTTATTCATTTTTGACAAACGGTTCAGGTTTTTGTTTAAACACATTCATTTTCACCTTTCACTTTTTGGGATGCAAAAAGTTAGTAACGTTGCTTAGTGAGTGACACTCTGACCTAGGACGTGTCCTTACAAAAGTAGCTTTAGAGTGACTCAGAGGAATGTTGGGTGACATATCTGCATTTGGTATTTAGTTTTTCTCATTAACATGATCGCTGACACACCTGCTAACAACAAGTTTGGTTTACAACAGTTTCCTTCAGTTGCGAGTCAGGTCGAAATGAACATTTCTGCTTTGTTGAGTCATTAGAGTCCAAATAACATTAATATTAAAACTACATACTGATTGAAACTACTGCAAATCGTAGGGTGGAGAGTGGATAGTGTATTTATTGTTTGAAGTTTGAAATCTGAAAAAAATAAAGTGCAATTCTCAACTCAGAATCCCAAAGAAGTTCCATGAAACCCATTCATGTTTACTGTACCAAAATTGGGGGAAAGCATGGAGAACCTGAATGTGAAGGACACGGCTGCCGTGCCTTGTGTGCACACACATGTAGATAATGTACAGATTTCATAGGCAGCAAAACAACAAATTGTGTTTCAAGTATTTTGCGTGCAATATTCTGTGCTGCAAGCTCTCTGGTCGTCACATTATCATTATATCTGCAGCACGAAAAAGCAATCTGCACTTCCGGGGAACATTGTGGCACTGAATAACAGAATCAGTGAACGGAAACAGCAAAGATAGTTTATCCTCGTGGAGAGAGAATACACTCATTTGAAATTAAATTAGTTTCAGTGTAGTGTGTATCAGTGTAGAGAGAGGAAATGTATATACAAATAAACAAAACATAAATTAACAAAGCTTAATGTGTTTGATAGTCTTGCTTCTGTTTGATTAAAGCTCTATTTAAGTGCTTTCGTTTAGCTTCTGTTTATATTTGTGGATATGAATACAGTATATGTACTTTAACAGAAAAAAGAGTAATATTTTTCTATGGCTGTGTGATGGGGTAATTTTTCTTCTTTTTTTTTCATCCTTTGTTTCCAGCATTTCAAATCAGTACCATGGTCGCTGGGTGGAAAATTATGTCTACATTCAGTGCAGCAGTTTTGCCAAGAGAAAGTGGATGTCCTGGGATGTTTAATAGAGAAAAGTATCATGAATTTCATGATACTTTTGTGAAGTTATTGTCTCACAGGTAAATGTGTGATCATCCATTTGACCACCAAGCCACCCCTTTAAAGCACATCCGACATCCCTTTGTTTTTATTTTAAAATAACCTAATTACTTTCATTTCACTCATTTCTTATTATGTGGTGATCTAACCAGTATTTTGCCTCATCTACGTCTCTCCTGACGCTCTATAGAGCAGTGAGTAGTTGCACTGAGTTTTATCTGTTTCTGAGTATCTTTATAAAAGAGAATACAAAACCTGCTGTACAAAAAATCCCAGTGAACTTGTTTTAAATTGTGCTCAGGTATGTCTGAACAGACCCAAAAAGAGAAAGAGGGTCACCAGTCGTCTTAGTCGCAGTACACACAGGCCGTGTGTCAATGGTGTGCTGCTAAGTTGCTAAGTAGTGTGGGTGATAGGAATAGCATTACTGCACATCCAAGTGTCTTACTTCGCGTGTATGGAATAGCAGTTACAGTTATCAACATCTAGTTTAATGGATTCAATATTTATTGTAATTTTGTATGTTGGTGTGGTACACTGGTTAAAAATGTACTAAACTGAATACGTAATCGCTTAAAATTAAGAATTTTGTGTTAGCACTAAGCCGCATAGGCGGCAGACAGTGGTGTTTGTGTAGCACTCTGCACAACCTGATGGGAATTAGTCTCATATTCATATGAGACATTTATGGTGCTTTGAATAAAGGCATGACTAAACCAACATATTCACCTCTTATGCAGTTATTTACATTCTTGTTATCTCTGCAGTCTCTGTGATTAAAGGTCATAGTGAGAACTCCGGCTGAGAAAGAGAGAACACCTCCAAAATCAACAAGAAAGGGAGATGGAGAAAGCTTTCATCTCGCAAGGATCATCTCACACTATCACAAGCTCCATCTCAGCTTCAGAGAGCTTTATCTATCCTCTGTTTGTAAAGGCAGTGGATTAGTCGACCCCCACTCTGCTCATCATGAGTGTGAGACTCAAACAACCACACACCAGCCAGGGTTCCAATAAGCTTGTACACACTAGGATTGCACACTCCAATGAGTAAGGCCTTCATGTTGCAGAATTCATGTCGGGAATATATGCAACGTGACTTACATGCAGGTCGTTCTCATTTTAAAATGAGCTAATTTCAGTAATGTACAGAAAAAAACAGAGTAAATATTTGATTCTGTAAAATTCATTGTTTTATAACGTAAATAGAACAATAATTTATCTAAAGCAGCTTAATTTTGATAACAGCATGATGAATCTCAACCACAAGCTCAATAAATAAACAAATGCAATTTGAGTCTGAAATTGTGCTGTTGTGCTGGTCAGAAAGCTTTACCATATTTCCCCAATGATAGGCCACCCCACATTATAGGCCGCCCTGTTCTATAAGCCACAGAAAATGCTCATTTATGTTTTAAAATTCTAAGATAAGCCGCTGTTATTAGCCGCAGCGTTACTGAATTTACAGATCTGAAGGAAAAGCATCTAATATGACACGCCCCTGGAGACCTTTGCAGCTCTATACCGGTTGTGACATTATACCGTAGTTGAGCATAAACAATTAAAATGAGCAAATTTGGAACCGATATTATGCCACAATGTGAGAACTACACTGCAGAATTTAAGCTCCAGTTTGTTGCTTTCGCAAAGCAATGTCTGCAATATCTGAAAGTGAACATGTGTCCAACATCAGTGACAGCAAAGCAGCACAGGTTGTCTATGACAATGTTTATGGATCTGATTTTGAAGGCTTTGAAGAAAGGTAAGCCTAATATTTTTTGCATTTCAGTGTTGCTAATTTTATACTGAAGAATTTACATGTAGACAGATGATTGACATTGCTGTGCTGCCGTACCCCCACCCTCCAGTCATTCAAATAAAAACTGAAAACTCATTTCCCAGCCAACAATACACTTTTGCTCCTTTTATTTCTGTTCATTCTTTTCCTTTAGCTCGTATTAAATACTAGGATGTAATGTAATGTAGCAGAGGCTAAGGCGGCGCCATTTAAGTGAGAGAACTTTGTCACTGATCTATCTTTGCTTTGTGTTGCTTTTCAAATGGTTTGTTGCTGCAGTAAACAGTACATTTAAATTCAGCTAATCATTTGGGGATGTCATCTATACTTTTAGCAAAAGTGTTTTCATGTTCTTGTTTTTAGCTGCTTCATTTAAGCAAACCGCAGTCAACACCAGGTTTGCCAAATCTATGTATAAGCCGTGGCCTATCGTTGGAGAAATATGGTATATTATCTCATCCACACTGACTGGTCCTTTTATCTTAAGGGGTTTGGAATAACAGTCCCTTGTTGAGTCTTCTTGACAAAAGTAAAATGTGTTCATGAGTTTTCCTTTTGAACAACAACTTCAGAAATGGGACACCAGATGGTTAGGGCTATAATACTCAAGCCCAGTCTTGAACTATGTGTTCTCGTACTTGTCTTGGTCTTGGCTTGTCTCGGACTCAGCCAGCCAGACTACAATGTAAAATTTCAAACAAATGAAAATCAATCGACAAATGAAATGGTTGCCCCAATTGACCTCACCGCCCATTGTCAACAAAATAATTGATAAAAGATGTCTCATTCAGAAAATGATGATTTTAAATGATCAATGATCAATGATCGAATGTAAAACAGGCAATGACAATTTAAATCCAAAAACCTAAATCTAATAACCGCTTGGGCCCTTAGCAGCAGCCAAGTGTTTGCAACAACTTGCAAGAGTCTTTTACAGCACTGTGGAGGAATTTTGGCCCACTCCTCTTTGCAGAATTGTTGTACTTCATCCACATTGGAGGGTTTTCTAGCATGAACTGTCTTTTCCAGACTGACAGATATCAATTACTTTCTTTTTAATTTGTTCCTGAATTTCTTTGGATCTCAGCATGATGTCTAGCTTTTGAGGATCTTTTGGTCTACCTTACTTTGTCAGGCAGGTCTTATTTAAACGATTTCTTGAGAACATGTGTGGCAGTAATCAGGCCTGGGTGTGGCTAGAGATATTGAACTCAGGTGTGATGAATCACTGTTATGTTTTACAGGGGGGGCAATCACTTTGTCATGCGGGGCCATATAGGTTTGGATTTGGATTTCCTGTTGCTTCAAAATTTGTATTCGTGTTTAGTTGTGTAATTTTTTAAAACTAATATTTAAATTTGTTTGTTGATCTGAAACATTTAAGTGTAACAAACATGGGGACAAAAATCAGGAAGGGGCAAACACTTTTTCTCAACACTGTAACTGCACTCTACACCCTGCTCTACCTCCTGAGGTTTGAGTTCGTTTCTTGTAGGAGCGTTTGAGTCAATGTTTGTGCGCCCTCTGCTGGTGTATTGTGGCCCTACATGGCTATTTTATGTTGCTTCCCAAGCCGCGTATTACCAGCAACGTGTGTGAGAAATAGAACACAGCCATTAGAGACACATTCAGTAATGTAATATGTAAAGTATAGGAGTGTGTGGCCTACAATAGGAAAATGTTTAATTGTATTTACATTTGTGGAACTATAATCAGAATGACTACATGTCCACATCTTAGGAAATATTCCAACTGCAATATCTCAAACATTTTGATGGGGTTTTGATCCTATCAGTAGCATTACCCATGGGAGGCTTGGGTAATACCTAACATTAAAATAATTCCTTATGGCCACACTATTACTGCAGCAGCACTGTACTTACATATATTTGTCCAAACCAGAACATGCACTGGCAAAGTGCCGTTAGGAAAATAGTCTTGCAAGACCGTCTTAAATGAACTAAAGGAGAAACATCTCACCCTTTCTGCAAAGTGCCAAAGTGCTCAAGTCTTGTACCACAGAGTTTCATGAGATCAAAGATCCACAAGAGAGGAGGTACGTTTCTGTCAATCAGCTAAAGAACACAATACGTTTCTTTCAATCAGCTAAAGAACACAATACATTTAACTTAAGCAAGAGGCAGATATAACCCTTTTTAACCCCTCACCAGTTTACCTGGCAGAGCTCCATTCAGATCATATGGAAACAGGAAGCAGGAATGGTTCTATACAGAGACATCACCTGGAAAAGGTCCTGCACAAATGAAGCACCTTGAAAGGCTTTATACTTATACAGTGTCCTCCATAATTATGGACACTCCTGGTTAAGATGTGTTAAAAGTCTTCAAAGAAATTCAATTTGTATTGCAGAAGTATACTCTCACACTGAAAAATGTACAAAAATGTTTTTCTCCCCTTGAAATTCACTTGAGTTGAAGGTTACATTTTTCTACCATTTTCAGTGTGAGAGTAAGCTTCTGCAATAAAAACTTATTTATTTGAAGGCTTTTAACACATCTTAACCAGGGGTGCCAATATTTATAAAGGGCACGGTAAATCTGACTGACTGACTGATAAATCCAGACTGAGGTCTTTTAAAGACATTACTTTATAAATCTATACTTTGGGTTGGTCTGACTATTTGCACAAATAACAATAACCCAAAGGCGAGGCGAGAGCGATAACGTGGGGCATCATATTTATGGGATATTTTTTACAGGCAATGACTAATACTGCTTTACTGCTGCATTTTATATTTGCATGAATCATGACCAATTGTGCTTTGAGTTTTGGGTAATAGACGCATTGGTTCCTCATCGATTACAAGCCATTCATCAAAGCAGCTGCTCAGCATTTCTACACCCTTCTAGACTTCCTGTTTAGGATGAGGTACTGAAGTATCATCCGTTTGCTTCTACAAACACAGTGTGTATAGTTACTAAATCATATGTTTAATGTTGCCATGGAGCATTTAAGTCATTGGGATTCGTTTTTAGGATTCACTTGTGCTCTTGTAGTAATCTTTTTAGGCCAGTCATTCTTAGTGAAAGTAATAAAGGTTAATTTATTACATTTGTAAATTGTTATTTGCTCATTGTTCCATTGTTTTGTAATTATTTACCAAGTAGCACATTTTTACTGAAGGGTTATTTTCTGTTGATTGACCCATACTGTACTACTATGGTTCTCTTGGGGAGAGCGGGCAAAGCACATCACAACTGACTGGAACACAAGGAGCTTCACATTATGACCATAACAGTGTAAATAAATAATTTAATAGACATATGAGAATTTAAAATAATGTGTTGCTAAATATATGGCTACTCATGACTCATTATAAAGATCAAATCACATTTAGGAGCTATTCAAGCAGAAATCCATGTAATCCCAAAGGGTTAACAAACAATTTCCCTTTGACTGTTTGTGCACTGAAGTAGCAGACAGAACAATACAACAGTAATTACAAAGCCATCACTGATGCATTTCCTTTATTGTCTTTATTGTAAGCTTATTTACTGAAATTATATGGAGCAACATTTGTCCTGCAAGAAATTAGATCTATTATCTTCATTATACTCAGTTTCCACATTCATCTTTGCCATTCATCGCAAATACAACATGTTGCTTTAGTAATGAGAAATCATACAAAATAAAAGATAAAAAGCGAGATCAAGTTCTAGCCCTGGGGTTGAGGGCCATAAATGGCCATTTCAAACGTGAAAGCACTGAGAGCATCTTGACTGTCTGAGACAACAGATCGGTGCATTTAGTTGTCTGAGCCTTATTAAATCCACACAAATGTTCAATTTTATGTACAACACCTTCCTGTACAGAGTGGGTGTGGTAACTTAAAGTTTCTACTTTAATTCAGACAATATTGTGACCACTGTAAGTCTTCAATAAATCAGTAACAGAAGGGCCCAGGTGAATGAAGCACATACCACACAGTACTATCTATACAAAGGGGATGAAAATAGACTTGAAAAAAAAATCAAAAGGAAAAATGTAATCCGGTACATTTGTGTAGTACTACACAACGATCACATGACAAGATGTCACTCACAACATCAATGGCTTTTGGTTTTTCTATACAATGTACAAATGTGTTGATTTCATGTTTTGAGCCCCAAGGGCTAAAGAGGCATATTAACAGTACATTATTAACAATGTCTTCCATGCAAATAAGTATTTTTAATACTTGTTATAAGTTTAATATCCATAAAACCTTTACCAGTAAAGTAAGATACAGGGGGAATTACTGACAAAATGACAAATTTCTAGCAGAACTTTTTATGTGTTTTATAAGATTTTTTAAAAAAAATCAGCTTTACATATACAAAGATATCTTTTAAGTCAACAAATGTACCTTGGGGTATGTGGTAAATTGAAATAAAGAAGAATGTATTCCTAGTAACACACTATACTGTACATTTTCTAAGGAAATAAAAGAAAAACATTTGAAATAAGTATTTTTCCATCATGATGCAGGGGGAAAACAAAATATGACATTTCTTCTGTCATATAAATAAAATGAACAACTTCCCTGTGTCTCTCAATATTGCACTGGTCTCTTAAAAGGGCAGTGCATGAGAAATTCCTCAGTTCAGACTCATGAAGAGAGGAACATCTGGCAATCAGCACCTTTAAAATTCAAAATATTTACTAAATCAAGGTGATCGATTTACTTAATAATTATTTAGAGTCAAAGGTGGACTGTTGTCAAAATTCTGATCATTTTGATCATTTTGATGTGATGAGAAATAAGACTGATTCATTTTAGAGATCACCACAAAACAAATAACATATGACCACATGATCTTATGTAAAGTGCATGTATGTGTGAAGGGAGAATGATCAGTCACTTACTGGAAGCTTAGAGGTTTTACAGACCCGGCTTATCCATGCTTAAAAAAATAAAAATAAAATAATCTGCAGAAAAAAAAAGATTATGCAAGCGCTTTCCACAAGAACCTTCATAGACCAGAACATTTACACAAAGTCATTCAGTCTTCAAGAAAAGGTGAATAGGTACTGTTTAGTCAGATAAAAGTTGCCATGAAATCTCTCCATGTAAAGTGATATAATAAGGCTTGTTCATTTAAATTCTGTCTCCTTAAAAACACTGATCATTGCTTTCAGAAAAAACACATGTTCATTTAAATTCATTCACATTTACAAAAGTCTTAATGCACGCAGCCCAGGAGATTCCCCCTTTACACTCTCTCTCTCTCTCTCTCTCTCTCTCTTTCTCACTCACACGCACGAACGAACGCACGAACGAACGAACGCACGCGCGCACGCACGCACACACACACACACACACACACAGTGGTGATGGTGTGAAGGAAATCAAAGTGGCAAAGGGGAAAGCAGTGTTGAAGAGAGCTTGCATACTTGCAGAGAGTGACTGGAGTCTCAGCACTTACAGTCACTGATTGTGTTACACAGAAAGTTTAGCTTGTAAGCAGACTGACAGGCACTGCATGCAACAGCAGATGGGTTATGAAGTGTGTGTGTGTGTGTGTGAGAGAGAGAGAGAGAGAGAGAGAGAGAGAGAGAGAGAGAAAGAGAGAGACTTTGTGAGTGAATTTGTGTTGTTTAGGGTGAGTGTGTGAGGTGGCATGTGTCTGGGTTATGATGTGATGCCAAAAGTTTATTTTTGTCCAGTAATGGATTGGGATATAGAACGTGGGGGGATCATGTCCAGCAGGTACTCGCGCTGTCTGTCTGCTAAACTTGACGACTTGTGACCTCCAACAGAGCTTGGACTCAGGTAAGCAATGTTTACTCCTACATGGAGAGAGAGAGAAAGAGAGAGAGAGAGAAAGAGAGAGAGAGAGAAAGAGAGAGAAAGAGAGAGAGAGAGAGAGAGAGAGAGAGAGAGAGA
>JBBIGC010000007.1:7995770-8008563 GCA_037576955.1 Lepidarchus adonis
CACACACACACACACACACCATACACACCATACACACCATATACACACACAAACACACACACACACCATACACACCATACACACACACACACACAGCATACACACCATACACACACACACACACACACACACACACACACACACACACACCCTCCAGCTATACAAAGCAATGTTTCCAAATAAGCCGTTAGTGATCTGATGGAACTGTTGTTGCCTCTGTCCAGTTCATTTATTCACATGACAGGAAATAATGTGAATGCGCAAAAAACACGCTCGGTTGAATTTCTTGGGCAGTATCTGTGGTAGCTCAGTCTGGAATACTTCTGAAAGCAACGAGAAGCAGTTATGAGATTTAGTCGACCTTGTGCTCATTCCAGTTTCAGGGAAGTGTTTAAGAATGAAAGAGATTTGAGTCTGATATGATTATATGTACATTCAAAGGCTTCTACTGAGTAATAAAGTGTAATTAACTGTTACTGATGATAAAACAATTGTCACCAGTTTATGATAACTTGTTATTTCATCATTTCTGGAAAAAAAAAACATTCTACTGACAAACACAATGAGAGAGAAATATTGATAATGATTAAGACACAAAGCTTACTTGTCTTCTTGTGGTTTGCTGTTATTGATGTCTAGGCTGAAATCAAAAATGCTTTTTCCACAGGCCAGTACAGATTAACGCTCGTGATGCAGAAGGGCAAAGCTCACATAAGCCACACAAAGTGCTACTGCACAAGGCCCTGGGACAATGTGACATGAAAGAGTGAGAGAGAGATTGTAAAATTCCACAATATGTCAAAAACATATGTCAATATGTGGTTTTTTTTTCTGAAATCAATGGTATTAATGAGGAGTCGTTCCACCCCCACCTTCACCCCCACCCCTTACTGATGTAATGACCTCTACTTTTCTGGGAAGGCTTTACATTGGATGTCAGAACTTTGTCGTGAGGTTCATCAGCCAGAAGTGCGTCAGTGAGATCAGGTCATAATGATTATGAACGTTACTTCAATTCACCACAAAGATATAAATGGATGATGCTCAATCACTCCAGAGAATTCAGGTTCACCACCCCACTACCCAGAACTGAGGGGATATATACAGTTGTGCGCATATGTTTACATTACCTGACAGAATTTATGATTTCTTGGCCATTTGTTACGGAATATGAATGATAACACAAAAAAACTTTCTTTTACTCATGGTTAGTTGTTGGCTGAAGCCATTTATTGTCACAAACTACCCAAATGGCCCTGATCAAAAGTTTACATACCCTGGTGATTTGGCCTGATAACATGCACACAACTTGACACAAACAGGTTTGAATGGCTATTAAAGGAAACCATCTTAGTTTCTGGACTCCTGACAGACCCTTGCATCTTTCACCCAGTGCTGCACTGATGTTTTTTGGTCATGAGGAAAGCAAAAAAAGGATCTGTGGGAAAAGGTAGATGAACTCTATAAAACAGGAAAGGAATCAATTGAATTGAGAATGCCAATCAGCAGTGTTTAAACTCTAATAAATAAGTGGAAAATTAGAGGTTCCATTGAAACCAAACCACGGTCAGGTAGACCAACTAACATTTCAGTCACAACTGCCAGGAAAAATGTTCGGGATGCAAAGAAAACCCACAAATAACAGGCGAAATACAGGACTCTCTGAGAAAACGTGATGTGGCTGTTTTTTTAAAGATGCACAATAAGGAGGCACTTAGATGGGCTGTGTGATTGAGTTACGAGAAGAAAACTATTACTACGCAAAAGCCACAAAGTATCCTGCTTACAATATGCCAAACTGCACAGAGACAAGCCCTTCTGGCACAAAGTCATTTGGAGTAATGAGACTAAAATTTAACATTTTGGCCACAACCATAAACGCTACATTTGGAGAGGAGTCAACAAGACCTATGATGAAAGGTACACTATTCCTACTGTGAAACATGGTGGTGAATTGCTGATGTTTTGGGGATCTGTGGGCTATAAATGCACAGGAAATAAGGTCAGAATTGATGACAAGGTGAATCCAGTAGGTTATCAAAAAACACCGGAGGAAAATTTGCACTCATCAGCCCAGAAGCTGTGGATGGGACGTATTTGAACATTCCAACATGACAATGATCCAAAACACAAGGCCAAGTCTACCTGTTATTGGCTACAGCAAAATAAAATGAAGGTTCTGCAGTGGTCATCTCAGTCTCCTGACCTCAATATCATTCAGCCACTCTGGGGAGATCCTCAGAAGTACAGTTCATGCAAGACAGCACAAGAATTTACAGGAACTGGAGGTTTTTGCAGCAAGAATGGGCAGCTTTACTGTCTGAGAAGATAAAGAGCCTCATCCACAACTACCACAAAGGACTGCAAGCTGTCATTGATGTTAAAGGAGGCAATACATAGTATTAAGAACTGTAAACTTTTGATCAGGGACATTTGGATAGTTTGTGTTGTGATTATGATTTAAAAAGAGTAAACAGTTGATTGATAATAAATAAAGAAATGTTTTTGTGTTCTCATTCATATTCTCTACAAATGGTTAAAAAATCATTGATTCTGTCAGGGTATGTAAACTGATGAGGACAACTGTGCACCTACAGTTAAGTCCCTTGGCACTGGGCATACTCAACTGTGGTTCATGTGTGGTTGGCCCAGAGCTCTAGTGGTAATACTTTTCTATTGAGTGTCTGTGCACAATTGAACACTGGTGTGAAAAATGTGTGCACTTTTACATAGTTGAAGAACAAAGACTGTTAAACAATAAGAACAACTAGAACTACAAGCAGTTATAATGGGGCCAAGCAACCGGGGCGGTCGGTGGCCTGGGCACATTTGACAGAATGCATGTTCCAATCTAATGCAGCCAGATGTGTTCCAATCTAATGGAACTCAGGTGTGCACCACTGGCATTGGATTTAGGCCATGGCCAGAAAATTTAGACACAGTAAATCCAAATGTTTTGAAAAATCAGTAATTTTTGTAACATAAATGATATATGTCAAGAAGGCCCAGCAGAGACTGTTCTTCCTATGGAGGCTCAGGGTGTGAACTAAAACCATGGTGAACATTTCCTGCTGCACTACTACAAGCATCCTGACTAGATTTTGGAAGTAAAGTAGTTCTTGAAACATCTAGTGGCAATGAGTGATACAGTGACCATTCCAAAATTGTACCAAATTGTAGTGTCCCCCTATGAATGGAATTTTATGCTTCAGTTAAGCCATATTTGTTCAATTATTCAGAAAAACCAAGGATACATCAGCAGAACAAGGTAACATTCTGGGAAGGAATGCATAAGAATTTCATCAGTTTTTCACCAGTTAATCGTTGATTTTGTGCCATAGCTGCTGCTAACTAAAGCACTCCTCAGCAGTGCTAAGACTTGCCCTACAGACACAGGTTTGATTCCCAGTCATGCCATGTGCTGTTTAAGTGTCCAAACATTCATTCAGCTGCATTCTCACTGGAAGAGAAAGACAGCAGGATAACTCTCCTGCACTTCATTATGTGACATACCATCATGCTGAGCTCTTAACATTCCCCAATGAGCACACTGTGGCACTTCACTGGTATGTGAACAGTAATACAGAATGATTGAACAGATTGGTGGTTTTGCCACCCAACAGGGTACAGACCGATGGAACTGACTATGACTAAGCAGTGGACAAAATGAGGAGAGAAAATGATAATGTTCATTTTTCCTATGTTAATGTGATGGTAATAAACGCAAAACACACCCAGCTGAACACACAGCAAAGGAGCATTTGTCTCTCAGTTTGCTATAGATCTTAATGAACAAAAATACACACACAGCACTTACAGGGAAATACAAGAAGCAATAAATAACTGGAAACTGAGGTATATTCATTATATTTTGGAGCCATCTATACTTTATGTGCACACACAGACCACACACAGTGAGTGGGCAGGGCAGGGCTCAGGCAGAGGTCGATTAAGTCTCATAGCACTCCTTTAAGCTGAGCTATTATGTAACAAAGCAGCTCATGACATGGCTGAAAGAACCCCCCCACCACACACACAACACACACACATCATACTGTACAGGACAGCACAGTAAATGATAATTAAAGAGCTCTAACCAGCCTCCACATTTGTGCATATATGGCAGATGCTCTTTTCCAAAGCAAATGTAATCATGCTATAGATGTATGTAATGTAGAATTAGGAGTCTTGCCTAAGAAGTCTTTACTGGGAAATCAACCCTTGGTCTGTTGTGTGGAGTACGGCAGTGTTATCTACTACAGTACAATAACTGTATCTTCAAGCCCCGCAAAAGACACATGAAGAGCCTGGGAGCCACTAATGTTCCTCAAAATGTTTTATACATTCATTAACCTTTAACACTGACAGTCAAGTGCTACACACTCTCTGCATGGTTGCCATTTCAAAACCACACAATGCTGGCAGGTGAGCAAAAACAAGCGCAGGGAGGGCACAATGGATTCACTGTAGCTTTTTTTCTGCTGGGGGACTACACTAAATCACATGGCTCACTCCACTGGCCCAGTAATGATGAGAGAAAGCCTTACCTTCTTCTCTACTCTCAACCACGAGCACATTAATTCAAAATCAACTCCACTTGCACAGACGCAAGAGTCAGGGTCGGGTGGATCAGGAGTGTGAAGGAAGTAATGTAATTACATCTCACAATATGAACAGAAATGGATATCATCAGTTGACAGACAGATAAGATAGGCAGACAGATAGATAAAGGGGTGTGTAAATGTTTCATAACCTCTATATTATTTATTTACATTTACAGCATTTGGCAGATGCTCTTATCCAGAGCAATGTACATGGTGAGCAGTTGGGGGTTAGGTGCCTTACTCAAGGGCACTTCAGCCTGCTGCCCAGTCCCGAGAATCGAACCTGGGAACCTTCGGTCACAAACCCACTTCTCTAACCATTAGGCTATGGCTGCAATATCTCTAGCCACACCCAGGCCTGATAACTGCCACACCTGTTCACAATCAGGAAATCGTTTAAATAAGACCTGCCTGACAAAGTGAAGTAGACCAAAATATCCTCAAAAGCTGGACATCATGCCAAGATCCAAAGAAATTCAGGAACAAATGAGAAAGAAAGTAATTGAGATCTATCAGTCTGGAAAAGGCTATAAAGTCATTTCTAAAGCTTAGTAAGAAGTAACACCGCATTTCAGAAAAAGGGCATCATACCAAAAGTAAAATATGGTACTGTTGGTACATATGGTACTGTCGTCCAGGTCCTGAAACCGCAAAACAGCCCCAGACCATCACACTACCACCACCAAATTAAAATG
Source organism: Lepidarchus adonis (assembly GCA_037576955.1). Classification (NCBI taxonomy): domain Eukaryota; kingdom Metazoa; phylum Chordata; class Actinopteri; order Characiformes; family Lepidarchidae; genus Lepidarchus; species Lepidarchus adonis. The sequence continues at coordinate 8,001,070 of JBBIGC010000007.1, forward strand.
TTATCTGTGTATGTGACAACTAAAATTTGAATATGGTGGTGGTAGTGTGATGGTCTGAGGCTGTTTTGCGGTTTCAGGACCTGGAAGACTTGTTGTGATAAATGAAACCATGAATTCTGCTGTCTACCAAAAACTCCTGAAGGAGAATGTCCAGCAATCTGTTCGTGACCTCAAGCTGAAACAAACTTGGGTTCTACAGCAGGACAATGATCCAAAATACACCAGTAAGTCCACCTCTGATTGGCTGAAGAAAAACTAAATGAAGCATTTGGAGTGGCCTAGTCAAAGTCCTGATCTGAATCCTATTCAAATGCTGTGGAATGACCTTAAAAATGTGTTTCATGCTCGAAATCCCTCCAATGTGGCTGAACTACAACCATTCTGCAAAGATGAGTTTGAGCCAAAATTCCTCCACAGCTGTAAAAGACTCACTGCAAGTTATCACAAACGCTTGACTGAAGTTGTTGCTAAGGGCCAAACCAGTTATTAGGTTTAGGAGCAATCACTTTGTTACACAAGGCTATGTAATTTTGTCTAATTTTTCTCCCTTAATAACAAAATCCTTCACTTAAAACACATTTCATGTTTACTTGCATTGTCTTTGACTAATATTTAAATTTGTTTGATGATCTGAAACATTTAAGTGCGACAAACATGGAAGAAAAAGAAATCAGGGACATTTTTTCACACCACTGTAGTTACAAGCAAAAACAAATACCTCTGGCAAATTGCGACTTAAAGTTACTTTTATTCAAACAGCAACTTTCTACTTCACTGGAAATGACAACAGCGTCTTCCAGAAGATAGTAAGAGAATGCACAAGAGGCATCATTGAGGGAAAAAATATTTCTAAGCTTTTATTAACATTTAAACAAAGAGTGGCATGTCCAAAATTATTCATACCCTTCTCAATAATCAATAGAAAAGCCTTTATTGGCTATTACAGCAATCAAACGCTTGCAATAACAGCTTTTTGCAGCCTCCACTGGTACTTTTGTCCATTGTTCTTTAGCAATGAGCTCCAACTCCTTTAGGTTGTAGGGTCTTCTTGCCATCACCCTGATCTTCAGCTCCAGATTCTCAATGGGATTCAAGTCAGGACTCTGGCTGTGCCACGGCAAAATGTTAGCATTAATGTCCGCTAACCATTTCTTTACCATGTGTGCTGTGTGTTTTGGGTTGTTGTCCTACTGAAATGAAATGTCTCTGAAGGTTTCTCTGCAGATGGCCTAATGACAATCTTGATGTTTTGCTGTTTTTTCATGGTGGCGTTTACTGTGATTAGATTTCCTGAGCCAGTGGCTGAAAACACGCCCAAAGATTTAGATTCCCACCACCATATTTGACAATGGGGATGGTATTCTTGGGGTTGAAGGCTTCTCCCATTCTACGCCATATGAAAGATAAATCATTGTGGTCAAAAATTAAATTTTTGTTTCATCTGACCATAACACAGACGACCAGGTCTTTTTCTTTGTCCAGGTGAGCATTTGCAAAGGCCAAGTGGGCTTTTGTGTGCCTTATCTGAAGAAGTGGTCTGCGTCCATGGAACCCAGCATTGAATAGTGTCCGCTGGACTGTCTGCCTTGAGACGGTGCCACCAGCAGAGCCCAGATTAACCTGGATGGCCTTGGAGGTGATCCTTGGATTCTTTTTCACCTCTCTCACGATACTCCTGGCCAGCACAGGGTTCATTTTGGCTTCCGACCACATCCTGTGAGATTTTCCACAGTGTGTAACGTCTTGTATTTTTTAATAATACTTTGCACTGTAGCTACTGGAACTTATAAAACATTTAGAACTGGTCTTATAGCCCTTTCCTGACTGCAGCCACAATGCACAGAGCTGCTGTTTTTCACCTGTTGAGTTGATTATGATGTTTGGAATAGTATAAAACTTTGGATTTTCCCATAGACTGTGACAGTTTGCAAGAAGTATGAATAATTTTGGACATGCCACTTTTTGTTAAATTTTTTCCCCACAATGAGGCCTCTTATACATCATCTTATTACCTTCTCGGAGATGCCTGTGTCATTTCCAATGAAGAAGAAAGTTGCTGGTTGAAAGAAAGTAACCTTAAATCCCAATTTGCCAGAGATATAAATAATTCCTGGCTTGACTGTATATTGTTCTTATTACTCTACTGGACTTTGAAATTCTGATACAGCAGAAGGCATAAATATACAAATACACCATAAATCATCCCACTTTTTTGCATACTGTGAACATTATGACCAGCCCTAGATGACCCCCTGTGGGTGTGTTGATGAATCAAGGCTTTCAAATGGTCCAATAAACATTCAACCACTTTTATCTAGGTAGGAGTATGGACTCTGGTTTCTGCCAGAGTATCTTTGGACTCTATTTGCACAAGCTTAGGGTTATGCTACTAGCACTTGTATAAATCAGTCTGTACAAGAGCGTCCACAAAATGCCATCAATGTGTGTAAAATTCATGCGCTCTAATATATCGCAAGGAAACCTCATATGAAATTTGGTACTTTGTTGATATTGTGTGGCCCTCACCCACACACACAGATGTCAGCAGACAGCCAGCCAAGAGAATAGACAGGCTAATTGGTGTAGATAGGAGCACAAAGGCTGGAATAGTAAATCTCAGCACTGTTCTTACACACACACCCACCTATGCTTTTGCCTACTTCTGAGCGGGCAGACCTCCCTAGAGAGGCTCTCACCTGAGGAGAAACCACAGAGAAAGACAGACTTTTGCATGAAGATGAGAAAGGAACAAAGGGTCAACTAAATTAAAGAGAAGAGAGGAAGCGAATGGCCATGTAAAACGTTGGCTCACCATGGCAAGCGGGAGAGATTTGCTTGTCACGCAGCTTTGCGCATCTGCGTCTCTCTTTCTCTCGCTCTCTTTCTCTCCGTACTACAACACTTAAGCACAGGTCTTCATTAAACAAGGCAACAACTCCGGCCCAGGGGTTGCCATGGCAACCGGTGCGTCTATTTTTAGACAGTACCACTAATCAATTTAATTTCTGCGGTAGCCCAAGGCAAACACAGAAGGATGGAGGGACTGGCCTTGGACGGAGAGAGTGAGAGATTAAAACACGTATGAAGAAGAGGAAGAGGAAAAAAGCAGGTCAAAGAAAGCCAGGGCTTGGAAAGGGTTAATCTGAATGAAGAGAATTTCCTGAAACAAAAGCAGGGCTTTCTGTCCGAGGCTCAGAGCTATGGCTCAGAAACTGCGAACGAAAGCCAAGGCCTTTACCCACAAACACATGACACCTAAACAGACGGATGAGCAAGCGTGCACATTAGAGCTGCACAGCACATTGTGGATTCCTATTGCAGCATTGGCCCGTGGCACTATTCAATCACTTAAATGTTTTATTGTGTCTTGTAAGGGTCCTGTACATTCTGAGATGATCCAGATGAGTTCCTGTAGGTGTTTAGTTGAACCAATATAGTCGTGTGAATCAACAAGCGCAAGTTTCTAGTAATAAAATAAGTAAATAAATAATCCCAATCTTTAATTAAGATTCACAAACTCTTTTATAGGGATGACACAATGCATCGAAAGACACTGTGACTATGTACATACAGGTACATCTAAAAAAATTGAATATTGTGAAAAAGTTTTTCTTGACATTCCTTTTTAGAAAGTGAAATTCATATATTATATACATTCATTATGCTTAGAGAGAAATATGTCAAGCCTTTATTTACTGGAATTTCAATGATTATGGCTTTAAACACAACAAAACCCAAAATTCAGTCTCAGAAAATTTTAATATTGTTCAAAAGTTCAATCTTGGAAAGTCATGGTGTCACACCCTAATCAGCTAATTAACTCAAAGCACCTGCAAAGGTTTCCTGAGCCTTTAAATGCTCTGAGTCTGGGCTAAGCAAAATTTCTTTAGGGAGTTTCACAAGGAGTGGACTGAGGCTGGAGTCAGCGCATCACTAACCACTACGCACAGACGAATCCTAGACATGGGCTACAAATGTCACATTCCTTATGTCAAGCCGGTCCTGAAACACAGACACCATCAGAAGCATCTCACCTGGACTGTTGCTCAGTGTCCAAAGTTCTTTTTTCAGATTAATGTAAATTTTGCAAATCATTTGGAAATCAAGGTCCCAGAGTCTGGAGGAAGAGTGGAGAGGCACAGAATCCAAGTTGTTTGAAGTCCAGTGTGAAGTTTCCACAGTCAGTGATGATTTGGGGCCATGTAATCTGCTGGTGTTGGTCACTGTGTTTTCTGAAGTCTACAGTCAACGCAGCATCTACCATGAAATCTTAGAGCACTTCATGCTTCCTTCTGCACCTGCCCACTCTGCCAAAGGTACCAAAAGCTGGTTCAATGATTCAGTGTTACAGTGCCTGATTGGGCAGCAACCTCACCTGACCTGAACCCCATAGAGAATCTATGGAGTATTGTCAAGAGGAAGATGAGACACCAGACCCAACAATGCAGGTGGCCTGAAGGCTAAGTTCAAAGCAACTTGGGCTTCCATTACATCTCAGCAGTGCCACAGGCTGATTGCCCCAATGCCACGTCACATTGATGCAGTAATTCATGCATGAATGAGCCCAAACAAGTACTAAGTGCATAGGAATGAACATAATTAATTAAAATATCCTTTTTTAATTAATCCTAAGTGATATTCTAATTTTTTGAGTAAGTGAATTTTGAGTTCTATTATCTGCAAGTCATAATTATCAAAATAATGACTTGACATATTTGACTCAATGTGTAATGAATTTATATACAGTCCTGATCAAAGTTTAAGAACACTTGACAAATGGCAGAAAATCATATGTTGGATCTTAACAAGGACCCAAGTAGAGCTTCAACATGCTACAAAAAGAAATGGGAGTTAGACAAGTTTTTTGAAAAAAAACTAACACAGGCTGTTTTACAGCTGATCAAAATCTTAGGAACACATGCTTTTAAAAGGCCAAATCTGTGCAAAAATGGGGATCAATTGCCATTTTCTTTTAGGTAGACACACTGTCACACTGTCATGAGCAGGTCTTTCGCAGCACCATCACGGCTGAGGTGGGAAGCAGTAAGACAGTCATTTGGAATTTCTTAAATGATCCTGAGGGTTATGGAACAAAAAAGTCAAGTTAAAGGGTCCTCGTCTGTGTGGAAACAACTGGGTTTTTCAACAGGACAACGCTACAGTACACAATGTCTGCAGGACAAGGGACTTCTTCTAGGAGAATAACATCACTCTTTTGGACCATCATGCGTGCTCCCCTGATCTAAATCCAATTAAGAACCTTAAAAATGGACACCAGTTCCAGACAGAAGATGCCCATCACGTGGTTGTCTTCACCACTTAGAGAAATGTTCCCACTCACCTCATGGAAACTCTTGCATCAAGTATGAAGTGATCAACAATAACAGTAGAGCTACTCATTAGTTCAAGTTTGGAAATTTTACTTCTGTTTTGGGGTTTACAGGGTTTTTTTGGAGGTGTGGTTCTAAACTTTTGATCAGCTGTAAATCAACCTGTTTCAGTTTAAGCGTTGTTGTCAATAAATTGCAAAGGACACCAAACCAATCCTCATACGCCTCCCACCTCTTGGTCCTTTTTACTCCATCATGATATTATCAGGACACTTAATGGTAAAGTTCAGACTCTGAATCTTATACGCAGGGTGCCTTTAAATGGCCCATATCAAAACACATTATATACTCCTAAACAAAATCTTAAGACCCAAAAATAAAAAACTTATAAAAGTTTGCATGTCAGGCAGGTGGATCATAACCAGGTTGTGAGTAGAGCTTCAAAACGATAAAAAGAAGAAGCAAGAGCAAGAGACAAAAACAGAGCAGGCAAATTACTAAAAATTGCATTTAAACTCAAACAAGCTGTACATCAACTGATCAAAAGTTTAAGAGTTCATGTGGATTGGTGGGTGAGATGGGAGGTTAATAGTGCACTGTGCTAAGGCACCATCAGTGTGTTTTGCCACATGTCACCTCTCCAATGCGGTTACTGCTGTGGTGTATGTTGAAGCATTAAAAAGAGTATTTCTATCTGGAGCAATGTTTCTTAAATGCTTTACTGCAATATGAGACGGTTCATGTATGTTGCTGGCTGTTAATAAAGCACAGTGCTGTTCAATAAAGCCTCTGCAGCATCATTACATGCAAAAGTTCCAACTTACATTGAAAATTGACTCAGAGGAACTGAATCCTGATGTAACTTGAGGACCCCCTGTATTCCAAACGGAAACATTTATCTAAAATGTTATCATGAACTGTCAACTGTTCCTTTATTTCTGAATTATATACAAAAATGCAATTCTGCCAATTTCTCTCACAAAAACCTAAATATTCAATGACAAACACTGTTCATTCTGCTTTGCTAGTCATGCTGTGTCACTTTTCCACTTTCTCATACCTACAACTAAGCAAAAACAGACATAACTGAATCTCCTGGTAATGTATAGACTTCAACTTCCACTGATAATTCCCTGGGATATTTCAACAACCATTAAAAAGAATGGGATTTCACGTTGTGTTCACAATAATTCCTTTGCATTTAATTACTCTTAATATCCTGGGTAAAAGTGCATGTGTGAAAGGGGTTCTAGTACCATTACTCAAATTCTGCTAAAAATATTTTTGAACAACCATGTAAGATTTGGCTTTATCATCGCATCAGTTTGACTGACCATAGTGCCACATCCATCTGTGGCCGGGAGTCCAAGAAGGCACACATGGCCTGGCTCTCTGTTCCCCCATCACTCAGCATAGGGGTCTGTTAGCGGATGTAATAAAATTGGCAGTTAGTGTTCTCCAAGAGCGTTAAGCTGTCTAATGATGCTGTGTTAGAGGCAGTTCAAAAAGATGCAGTGGTTGACTCCATGTTTTTCAAAGGAAGCACATTCTAGTTTTCTCCCTCCCATTGCTACTGGTATCATGTGATGGGCCTAGCTAGTGTGTAGACCTGAAGAGGAGAGAACAAAAAATATATCGTATACGACCAAATTTAATCATGGCCCGAGTGCATCACTACATCTGTGGTCTTAAATATACAGCTAGACGTTATTTTAAAATGACAGCATGGGATTTTGTTGATGTCCTCACTGGTGCTCCAAAACTCACTATTAGCCTCAGTCACAGATCTAGTTTCAGCACCAGTCTGTATATCACAGACAATAAAAGGTTCCTGGCATGAAAAGTGCTTAATATCTTTGGCAGCAGAATAAACAGTTGTTGGGTTCTTGTACAAAGGTCTAGGAAAGCCTTGCCATTCTAATATGGAGCAGTGCATTACACAGGCCACTGTGGGCCTGGGCTCCAAAATGGGCCTCCTGTTTTCGATTAAGCGTGTGAGAGAGCGAGAGGGATTAGGACTGATCCCAGACACTGGAGGGGCGGGGGTGAAGAGGGGTCATATGATCAACTGTAAGTTTACACTTGAGGACTGTGCGTGTGTGTGTGTGTGTGTGTGTGTGTGTGTGTGTGTGTGTGTGTGTGTGTGTGTGTGTGTGTGTGTGTG
>JBBIGC010000007.1:8016439-8051598 GCA_037576955.1 Lepidarchus adonis
ATAATTAAGAGCTTATACGTAATTCTGAAACACATTTCTACATTATCATTAAGAGCATATGAGTAATTCTAAAACAGGTGGCAGGACACCTAATAGCATTAAAGAGTCACTGTTGTAGAAAAAAAATAGGCAAAAATAAAGATACTATTCATTCAAAACTAGTCTATACATGCACATTTTGCCTGCAAAAACAGGCTTAATTTATTAAAATTGTTTTTAAGTAATACGTAATTTCCGATCATTGTGAATATACCACTGCACACAGTGCATCACAACGAAATTTGTCCTCTGCATTTTACCCATCACACATGGAGCAGCAGGTAGCTACCAACAGCCTCGTTGGTGCCCAGGCTGGGACTTGAACCTGCGAACTTCAGATCTCAGGGGCAAAGTCCTAACCTAGGCCACTCCTGGGCTGCTTGTGGGCACCTGTTTTGTGGCATGCAGGCCTTTAACCCTGCACTCCCATGTGGGAGCCTGGTGTGCAAACCACTACACCCACTGAGGTCAGGAAAGAGTTCATACAGCAAGAATTTAATTTAAACTTGAGACTAATCTTAAGCCTGTGCAACATTAAAATGCTGAGGGATATTCCTACTGGACAATCTTCAACCTTGGATTAAGTTTATTTGGCTTACTGATAAATACTGAGAAATCCCTGAGAGAAATGCAAGGATACAATCAGAACAGAGGTCATTTCTATAAAGTACTCACAAAAAGTTAGAGATCTTCGACTTTCTGGTAATATTTTAGGATGAACCTAAAATGCACCATAACACCATCCCAGGTGAACTTAATGTGACCTTTTCTAATGTCCAACTGTTCAATGTTTCAGTACTTTTTACACAACTTGCTTTTCTCTAATAAGGAGCTTAACAGCAAAATTCATAACAGGTGTTTGATCCATGAATCGATCAATAAATTTCCTGGTTCAATCAGAATTAGTATTTAAACAGTCCTCCTCATCATGCTGTTCACATTTTGACATCATGAGACCAAGACGACACCTAATGATTGATCAACAGTACCTCACCATTGCAAAGCTTCAAACAGGATGTTCTCAGACAAAATGTCCTTTGGCCACAGCCCACACTGATGATGACTTCATTGTGAACAGTGACCTGTGGAACCGGATGATGAAGCCATTCAACTCCAGGCACATTTAAGTGTCACGTCAGACACATCACTGTGTTCTGCATGCTAGATGACCTGCAAGGATACCTGACCACACCACCAGACACAGAGGTCATCGTCCTGCATGGGCCAAGGAGCATTCCTGTTGAGCAGAAATGATACCAACGATGTTGGAGACATCAAGGAGAGCACTATGCATCAGCTTTGGTGGTGGTGGTGTTACAGTGTGGGCAGGTGTGTCTAATCAATAAAGAACTGCCCTACACTTTGTGAATGGTACAGTGACGTGTATGAACACATGTCTAATTTCATCTTCATAGACGATGCTCCAGCTCATCAAGGTTGCATCATGAAGGAACAGCCGCTGGAGACTGGGGAACCTCGAATGGAGTGGCTGCACTTTCTCCAGACCCAAATCTCATAGAAAACCTATAGGATCAACTGAGTCACCATGTAGAGGCTTGTAACTCTGTACATTTGAAGCTCAATGACCTGAGGGACGCCCTTCAAGAAGAGTGGTATGCCATGCATCATCAGCAGTAAGTCGACTTGTGAACAGCCTCACATGTCATTGTCAAGCTGTGATTGATGACATGCATCATGCATGTTGTGGTTTACTCATCAGTACTGTTGGCTTTTTTTTCAGTAAATTGTTTGAGAGGAGGAAGTCACCATTGCATCATTGCTTCTACTTAAATGCCCTACTATCATGATATCACATCACTGAAGTGTGAACTTTTTACATTTTACATAAATTTCACCCAAAAGCCAAATATCCCCAACTTTTTGTGAGTACTGCATATCTGTCTTAAAGGCACAGTAAATAGTCTGTTTAATTCTAAGGGATAAAGAGTGGTTGAACAATAGTCATTGTATTTAAAAAAAATTGGGTCTCAGCAAAAACAATAAAAACAGGACCCTTAAGAACTAAAGGTAATCACATGTACAGTCAAACCCTGTTAGCTCACCCTTATTGGTCAGGGGTAGCAAGCTATAGTAACAAATCACCGGGGGTCATGGTTACATTGCTGGCTTCCTTTTTTTGAGGAGTTTGTCGGAGTTAGTAGAATATATGTAAAGCATATGAGAGACACTGGCGTTAGCTATATGCCTGCAGCTCATTTATGCTGCAGCATGTTACTGGCTGTTAATAAAGCCTCTGCAGCAACATTACATGCAGGAGTTAAGCAGGCATGAGTTAATAATGAGAAAATGTGGCGGCTGTGACAGCAGTAGCATTAGCAGCAGTAGCAGCAGCTGACTTACAGAATTAGCGCAACTGAGTGTGTTCTAAGTCACTATGCGAACACAGAACCAGGTTTGGTGAGCTATAGAGGGAGAAACACTGGACACGGTACGTGGGGGCGAGAAGCGAGGGAGGCTGGCAGCTTAACGAGATAAATAACATGAAAGAAAATCTGTTCTGCAGCCTTTCATGACGAGAGGATAGGTTGGCAAGTTAATGGGGTTTAACTGTAGTTAGAAATAATGCAAACAGCAATACAAGTTGTTCGCCCTTCTGAATTACTGTTGTGTTTGGGAACTTCTTTTCAAATCTGCTGCTTTTCCCCTGCACTGTTAAATCCATGTGAGCTACAGGAAAGTTTTATTAAAAAGGGGCCACATGAGCAGATTTGAAAACGAATACCGCTTCTAAAACAAAGTATTAAAAAACCAAAGACTATTTTAAATGAAAGCCACTTTATTTTAAAAGCTTAGTTATAAGAATAACCAAAACATGTAAAACATTTTAAAGTAACGGTCATAAGTAACACAAAAAGCTATTGTGAAAAACATTATAAAAGGGAAAACGTTGACAGAAAATATTTACAACAAAGAGAAGTGACAGTCTGATAGTAACACTTGAGAATGGATTTTAAAACAAACAAACCAAAAGCACACAAAGACCAATCTTACCAAATGCTTTCCAGTGATCAATAGCACTGTCAGCCATACAGCAAGCTGAAATGGAACTGCAGAATTGTTGATCAGCTCTGTGCTACGTTATTTGGAACAGACAACACATCTTTGTGCTGATTGGAAAAGCAGAAATCACATAATGGATGTACGTCTGGAGGGTGTGTTGTTTCGGGAGACTGTTCTGCTAAACAGAAAATACACCACTACTGCGCAATTGGTGCTTTACTTGGGCACTGAAAAGTATTGTGTGTAAGAGTCAGTGATTAGTAATATACAAAGACTACTAGGCCCAAAAAAAAGAAAAAGAAAATTGAGGTGAACAAAAAACAAAAAAAAAAAAAAGATTAATATATTGCATAAGTTATACAAATATGAAAGGTGTATTTATATAAGGCGCATATTACACATATAAGGTTTGAAAATAAGTTTGATTGTCCTTTTGATACAGTATAATGCTTATTAAAGGATAACTCTAAATAGCTGCTCTAGGGATATATTAGACTTAGTGTCAGCACAAACTAGGTAAAGCAATTTTGGTATTTTATAAAGTTGCTTATGCTTATTAAGTTCAGCATAACCATAGTTATAAAAAAAAAAAGCAGCCACAGAATGGAGTGTGTAGCAACTGAAGTCAAATTTGTATTTGTTTAATTACTTCAATTATAAACCAACAGTATTAGTGTGTTTGTTTAAAGAATGCATCGTAAAGTGATATTAAATCGTTTTTCTGCACCTAATAATTTCCCTTGATTCCCTTTTAACACCTCATAAAGTGCATTTTATAAAGGGGGAGGGGGAGGCATTATATAGAACAAAGTTAGTCTAGGAGTTGCAAGTGTTGATGTACAGTGCTGAATGACCTGACCATTGTTGCTCAACATCACTTTTTGAAAAATTTCTTGTTGAGGAGAAAGATGAGGAGATTGACGTTCACTTTGGCCTTATCAAACATCTTCATTACAGCAACACCTTCATACTGGAGCTGCAGCAAGTCCTGCATGAAATTACGGGGGGGGGATGAACAAAAAAAATAACGTTGACCATTACAAGCTGTTACAGATAAAATTAGAGACACGAGAAGTAGCGGTGCATGTTGTAGGATTGAGTATTTTTTTGGTATACATTTTCATTATCGGTAGTGGCCATGAGCTATCTAATGTCTTTTCATCACAGCAAACTAAATCGGTTCAGTCACTGTTGGTCACATGCAGCTTGAGGTGCCCAAAATTAAATTTTATTCAGAGTTGTAGGCTCTGCAACACAATGGCATTATATGTAATTGCCTAAAACTCATTTTAGAGTTCAAAACTCAAATTAATTGTAAATGCATTATGTTCTATATTTTATCTTATTTTGGGGCCCTGCTAAATATGCATTTAAGTGTTGCTGCTTAAAATATCTCTTAACTTCAAATACCTTCCCATGTAGCTTGCCAAAATAACAAATGTTTGAATGAATAGTATTTTGTGCATCATTATGGTAATTACCTGGTACTTTAAGGGGAAGCGTTCCATGTCTACTCCCAAAAATCGAGCCTTAACCAGAAAGGTACCTCCTTCCTGACTGGGTATAATGTCAAAAATGACATTTTTAAACCTGCACACAGGACACAGAACAAGACAAAGAAAGGTTTGAAACCGACACCAAATACATAGTTAAAAGTCTTATGTGTAGGACTAACAGCATAATGATCAAGTATTTAAGATCTGTTTCTGCAAGCAATAAATAAATAATAATAATAATTCTTTTTTAAAAATACATAATACACAATTAAATTCCTTTTGTTTATTTACTCAAATATTTCCTGCTGTCCACAACATATTTGTTACAAATGCATTAATCATAACCACAGGTCAGCAAAAATTCATGATTTAAGAGAGAGAAAGTACAAAGAGTGAATATGGTGTGTGTTCATGTGTTCCTACTGTGTAACGGGCAGGTCCTCTATCTCCAGCAGGACTCCCTTCTCATGGAGCCGGGCAGCGGTGTAGGTGAGTGTGGGCCGTTTGGCTTTCTTCCCTTTACTGTCTGCTGCCTTTTTCCCATTCACCTGACTGATAGCCAGAAGATACACTGAAATCAGCGCAGAGCTTTTTCCACACACTCACCATCTGTTCTACAGATCTGTGCTTGTGGATTTGTTTATACCAGTGGGTGGGTCTGTGTGTGTTACCTGGCAGTAAGGTTGCGCAGGCATGTGGAGATATATTGGCTGTAGTAGTCAACCTGCTCAGAGTGGAAGGAGCTCTTGCAGTGCAGGCTGTGCAATGTGTGTTTGAGCTTCACTAGCTCAGCCTGTCGTCTCTGCCGGTACAAACGCTGGTGACGGATATCCTACAGGGAAGACAACAAAGTGCACGCACACGATACTTGTTAATATAAAATAAATATATGCATACAGTCTTTAGCCAAATACACCTCAATATGTTTATGCAACAGGACTACAGACCTTTCTATTCAAAGAGAACAAGAGTGTGTGTGTGTGTGTGCACCTTAGCGATGAGCTGTAGGATCTGAGTCTCAGAGTCTGGTGGGGTGAGCACTCCCAGCGCCTCCAGCCTCCTCAAGCTGCGCTGGATCTTACGCCTTTTCTCCTCCAGAGTCAGGTTGCTGTCAGCAATCAGAGACTTGTTCCTCTTCATCTTTTCTGGGGTGCGGGCATCTCTTTGTGCCCTGCAATGCATCATCCAGCCATGCTGCACCTCCTGAATGAACATTCAAACAAAGGAACACACACACACACACACACACACACACACACAGTCAGTTATTTATGCATGTACAGAGAATATAGATAAAAACACAGACAAATTAGAAACAAAGGCAGAGCAGTAAGATGGCCTCTGTAGATGTTCAGTGTACCTGATTCTGAGAGACAGAGGATCGCAGAACCTCAGTCAGTGTATCCCCAGGCTGAGCTCTGATCACATCGATTATCAGTCGCTTGGTGCTTGAAAACAAAGACAAACAAAAATATTCATACTGTCAGCTTAGGAGTCGTCTTTGTAGTATTCACACCATCTCATTTTCCAGTTTGTCTCTTCAAGACATGAGGCACTGACAAACCCTCAGCCTTACCTGAGCAAAATGCCTTGGGCGTCAGGTTTGTCATCTGTGCTTTTAAAGATGTCAAATTTGTTGGTGAGCATCAGAGAGACTTCCATCTTGCTGTACTGTTCCAGGTTTGGGTCTGCAGAGTTGATAACCCCCTCTCCTGTTTCAGCAATAAAAACAGAAATTTAAGACAGTAGAAGAATTCAGAGTGGAAAAAGTCAAATCATACATGCTTGACATCACAGTAAAAATTTCAGTCTTGTACTTTAAAACAAAGCAGTGAAAAAACATGTAAAAAAAAAAAAAAAAACTAATAAAATATGACTAACTATTTATAGAATATGAAAACAAGTGTAGGGATGATTTTTGGGGACACTCACCAACAAGGGCTTGGATAGAGGGCACCTTTCCCAGGTCCCTTAGCAGCAAGAGGAGAGGGTCATTTTGTTCAGGACACAGTGCATCCTGGTGCTCCAGCAGAAGCTACACACAGACACAATTATATATATATATATTATTTATATATAAAAATACAATATAATAAATAAAATGTAATAAACCTAAATTTAACTGACAAAAGTACAGCAAAAAGATTTTTAGTAGTTTTACTGACCAACATAATTGCATTTTGTAAATATAGTTAGTTTTTGTGTAGGGCTGCATGGGCTACAACAGCATTGCTTCATAGACAAAGAGTGTGTGCTTGACTGCTGTGCTGCCAGTCCTGATCTCCTATTGAAAATGTATGGCACAGCATTTAGAGGAGAATCAAACAACAGCAACCACAGACTGTTCAGCAGCTGAAGTCTTATGTCAACGAAGAATAGACAAACTTTCCAATTACAAAACCACAATTAGTCTCCTCAGTTCCTAAACAAGTAAAAAAAGAAAGGCGATGTACCTTTTTTTTTTTTTTTTTTTTTTTACATGCCTCTATGCCAACTTTAGTTGAGTATGTTGCAACTATCAAATTCTAAATTGGTGTATATTTACAAAAATAGTTCTTCCTTTTGTCAGTTAAAGGTTTATATGAATTAACAGATCATGGACTTAAAAATCCCAACTTTTCTAGAAATTAAGAGTAGGTAAGAAAATAACACCTTGTGTGTGTTGATGAGCTCGACAATAGAAATGTAGATGACCGGCTTGTTAAGAATGACCATGTCAGAGTATTCGTCCATATTAAAACGCTCCTCAGGCTCAGGAACATCACATACTGCATGCAGGAACTTCCTGTGAGAAGAAGGAAGCAGCTTTAGAGATTAGCCTCAAAGATCCACCTTAAAACATACAAGTTCTAATAGGAGCATTAAATATGTTCACATAAGGTTTCATTGTTCACACTACCTGAACTTGGTGTGTGTATGAGTAATGTAGTCGTTGAGAGTACGCAAATGTGCAGAATCTCCATGAAAGTGTTTGTGCGCTGCGCTGTGCTGCAGGATTCGGGCTACAGAGCCTAGTGTTCTCCGTTGGTCAGGCAGCAGAGCAGAACCCACCCCAAACTCCACCACATCAAACCCATCTGGAGCCACCACTGCTGGGTTCATGTACCGGTAGTACACCAGGTTCCCTACAATCTGACCACACCAATGTCAGTCAGTCAGACACACAAAAGAGCTTGAATACAAAACCAGATTGTTAATTGCTATAAAGATGGAGGACAAGACTGGTTACCTTGTAAACCTCATCCTCACTGGCTTGAGGGAACTTCTCAAGCAGGGAATCTCTCAAAACCTTAGCAGTGTAGCGCAACCCATAGCTAACATATAGAACGACAAAGAAAAGCAGTCATGGTGACTTATGTTTGCAGCCAGTACAGTTCAACAGAGGTTCTGACTTATCCAACTTAAAAAATAGTAAGTACCTTGAGGTAGATTTCTATTTAAAGGTGCTATACAAAAATATATAGTTATTTGCCTTTTAAGATTAAATATTTTTTGGTTTTGGATGTGCTTTTATAAGCTTTTTTGCTCAATGTGTTTGGCACAGCCTTGACGGACCTGCAGATTTGTTTATATATACATACGGCAATTTATGGAGGTTGCTGGTGATGGCCTGTAGCACACGGTCTGTCAAACTCTTCAGGTTAGTGATAGCGATGTTTAAACGCTGCTGTACCTCTGGATGGCTCAAAGCCTGCTCTGCACTTACATCATATGGCAGGGAGCTGGGTATACATAGCATTAAAACACATGAAAACAAATATACAGACACATAACTTCCAATCATAGTATATACATTATATTGCCAAAGGGTATTTGTTCATCTGCCTTTACACGCATATGAAATTAAGTGACATCCCATTCTTAATCCATAGGGTTTAATATGACTTTGACCCACCCTTTGCAGCTATCAACTCTTCTGAACAAGCTTTCCACAAGGTTTAGGAGCGTGTTTAAGGGAAGTTTTGGCCATTCTTCCAGAAGCACATTTGTGAGGTCAGACGCTGATGTTGGAGGAGAAGGCCTGGCTCTCAGTCTCTGCTCTAATTCATCCCAAAGGTGATCTATCTGGTCGAGGTGAGGACTCTGTGCAGGCCAGTCAAATTCTTCCACACCAAACTTGCTCATCCATGTTTTTACTGACCTTGCTTTGTGCATTGGTACACAGTCATGTTGGAACAGGAAGGGGCCGTCCCCAAACTGTTTCCACAAAGTTGGGAGTTGCGGTTATTCCCAATTGCTTCCAATTTGTTAGAACACTGACAATTGACATTGAATTGGAATATTTAGTAGCGAGGAATTTTCACAACTGAACTTACTGCACAGGTGGCATCCTATCACAGTACCACACTGGATTTCACTGAGCTCCCATTCTTTCACTAATGTTCTGAAGCAGTCTGCATGCCTAGGTGCTTGAAGTTATACACCTGTGGCCATGAAAGTGATTGGAACACCTGAATTTAATTATTTAGATGGGGGAGTGAAAAAGTTTGGCAATATAGTGTATGTACAGTATATTGTATGTATTAATTGCAGGGCATGCATGTGCATCTTGGCCTGTGTAACATGCTGACCTCTTGTTACCAGTCTGACTCTCAGACTGGTTGATCCAGCTCTTGTAGATGTCCACAGGGTCAGTGCGGATGTTGAGTGCACGGTCCTGCAGAATCTCACGCACTGCTGGTCCTAGGATCTCCCTCAATGCATTCTGGCCACGTGCATGACGGTAGAAACTTATCAACATCTTTATGACTGTGGGGTTCCCCGTCACCACCTCCTGAGGCTGGTCTACCTTCAGTCTGTCAAATGCCCACACATTCAATATGAAAATTATACAAATGAACTTACTTGTAATACGCCACAATTTTCATTAAGATGATGATTTAAAAATAAAAAAACATGATTTAAAAAGTGTGTGTAAACTATACTTTATTTCGTGGCGCAGGGCCGCAGTAAAGAGCTGTAGCAGCAGGTAAGCCTCTCTACAGTCAGAGCCATAGTTAAAGAGAGTGAAGATGACAGTCTCCATGAAACTTGTGCTCTTATTCTGTGGCATCAGGAAGATGAGCTGGGCCAGGTATGAAGGCTGTGTCTGAACACACAAATTATTAGTGTTTGTTCGTTATAATAAGCAATAGATCAACATCTTTTACTGGAAGAAATATGGTCACAGCATCCTCTTACAGTAAACACTTGTCATCACTAACATATGATAACACTTAAAAACTAACACACAAATCTGAGTAAACACTAGAACTAGTTTAGCAGGTGTACCTGCAACAAGTAGAAGAGGTGCTGGTAGGTCTCCAGCTTCTCTCGTTTGTCTTTGCTCAAAGACTTTAAGCCTTTGTGCTTCTCCAGGGCCATCATGTCAGACAGCTCTTCTTTGTTCTTTTTGGTGAGTTTCCTATGATGTGACACCACCTCCTGTACCCCAGGAACCAGCCCACACAGAACATGGACATTTTAAAAGACAGACATGCTTTGTGCAGCCATGGCCTAATGATCAGAAGTGGCTTTGTGACCGAAGGCTCACCCTGTACCCAAACGCGGTAAATGTAAAACATGCTGAAGTATACAACAACTGCCTCTTTAATTGCATTTTTGTAGCAGGAAGTTTTATCTGTATAAATCCCTTATAATGTAATCCCTATTACATTAATTAGTCCTGCTACTTCAAAAAGAACAGTAATATGTTGCCCTGTACATTTCATAATTTTCATTTTCATAACAATATTCCTTCCACTCCTAGTTTGCATCCCTGGATAAACACATGCATCTGACATTCTGAAACGATTAGCCAAATTGCTAAACTCTTTATGCAAAACAGGAACATTTAAAAATTCAAATAAGAGGGAGGAGGGAACCTCCTGCAAGTTTCCAACCTGCAGTGTGACACGGTTGCGGACCAGTAAGCCAATCTTCAGGTCCATAAGGTCCAGGTCTGCCTCCAGCTGCCTGTTGGAGCGAATGGTGCGAACCACATCCTCCCGCAGGCGCAGCAGCTCCCCCTCCTGGCGGATGTCATTATCACCAAGCTCCAATAGATGTGCAAACTTTCGCACTACAGACAGAGAGGGAGTGCTGGAATGCACTACACCCACACAAAAACAAAAAACAGATTTATCTTATAGCAAACAAATACATAAATAAAATCAAGGACAAAACATTTCTAGATTTGTTCAGAAGAAAAAATAAATAAAAACATACCCAGCATCCTATAATCTTCACGGGCTTTATTGGCTCTAAAGAAAGCCTGAATCCTTATAATGGCACCAACCTAGCAGATAAAACAATCACACTTGTCGAATTTTCTTCCTTGCTGTATGTTAACTTGCATTAAATAATGGGGTAAGACTCACATGTCTCCTGAAGTAACGCAGACGAGCCAGGTATTTCCTGCGAGTCAGCCACATCTTAAATGTAGCCTGGATCTGGGTGAGGAGTACCAACCACCACATGATCAACTCAACATGAAAGAAGGAACTGCTGAACACATTAAAAATTGATCTATGCTTTTACCTTGACCACTGCTCTCCAGTTCTGGTAGAGGTATTGCAGTCTCATTCTATACATTCTCTGCTGCAAGAATCTCCGCCAGTGAGACTGAAACACACACATACACACACCCTTCTGGTTGGTTCTTAATGGACCACTTAAGACTTGTGATTTTACAGATCAAAGCAATTACTTTTTACATGATCATGTAAAACCTATTTTATCCTTTCATAATTTAAAACTACTTGATTTTGTTCCTGTTACTTTAAGAAAATGACCTCATAAGAAAATGTTCATATTGGCTGCCATGAATTGTGCATCATTCAAAAAGTGAAGCACTCCCTTTAACAGTGAGTGGGCAGTTAAATTGCTGATACCCAAATTGAGAGAACGGTATGCAAATGTGTTGGCATTTATGTCGTTATAGTTTATTAAAAACACTTAAATTAAACACAATTAAATGCCATTTTTGCAGTACTACAATATTATTATTAAATGTACAAGTACAACTAAAAACATTTTGAATATCATTTTGAACTTATCAAAAGTTCAATATTTCTTGACATTCCTTTCAGAAAGTCAGATTCATATATTATATACATTCATTACACAGAGTGAAATTGGTCAAGCCTTTATTTCTTGGAATTTTGATGATTATGGCTTTGACATAATAAAACCCAAACTTCATTGTGTCAGAAAATTAAAATATCACAGAAGATCAATAAAAATTATATTTTAAACAGAAATGTCAGGCTTCTGAAAAGTATGTTAATTCCTATGCACTCAATACTTGGTTGGGGCTCCTTTTGCAAAAATTACTGCATCAATGTGGCATGGAGGTGATCAGCTTGTGGCAATGCTGAGGTGTAATGGAAGCCCAGGTTGCTTTGACCTCAGCCTTCAGGTCGTCTGCATTGTTGAGTCTGGTGTCTCTCGTTTTTCTCTTGACAATACTCCATAGATTCTCTATGGGGTTCAGGTCAGGTGAGTTTAATGGCCAATCAAGCACAGTAACACCCTGCCAAAGATACCAAAAACTGTTTGAACGACCAGTGTGGGCAGGTGCCAAGTCCTACTAAATAATGAAATCAGCATCTCCATAAAGCTTGTCAACAGAAGGAAGCATGAAGTGCTCCAAGATTTCCTGGTAGATGCTGTGATGACTGTGGACTTCAGAAAATATAATGACCAACACCAGCAGATGACATGGCTCCTAAATCATCACCGACTGTGGAAACTTCACACTTCAAGCAACATGAATTCTGTGCCTCTCCACTCTTCTTCTAGACTCTGGGAACTTTGACATTTTGTGTCTTACCCTTTATGTGGTGGGTGTCACTGACTGTCCTCTGAACTCCCCAGGATTGTGTAGCCTCCTGAGACCTGAGACCATTTAAAGGCTTTGAAAACCTTTGTAGGCGTTTTGAGTAATTATAGGTGAGACACCATGACTTTCCAGGATTGAACTTTTTCACAATAATCTAATTTTTTGAGACAGTACATTGTGAGTTTTATTATCTGAGAGCCATAATAATAGAAATTTCAAGAAAAGCTTGACATTTCACTCTATGTAATGAATCTATATATGAATTTCACTTTCTAAAAGGAATGTCAAGAAATATTGAAAATTTTCACCATATTCTAATTTTCTGTTTGGTGTACATGTGTTGAAACATCACATAAAGCCTTTAACTTGGACCTTTGCCATGTATGAAACATCTGGCCTAAATAGCCAACTTTGAAATCCCAAAATTCAAAGGGACTTTACTGACAGTGTTTAGAAATTTATACCCATTTCACACCAATGAACCATCTGACATGTGACACTAGACATTTGACGGTGCCCTCACCTGAATGGTTATAATGGCAGGCAGTTGGGTGTTGAGGAAATGCAGGCGTTCAGCAAGTTTCTGTCTGAGGAGGAAGCCTCGTGCACGGGCCTGCAGTTGCAACACTAACGGCTCACTGGCCTTCCACTGCCCCTCCCTACTGTGGGCCAGAGTTACACTACTACACACTGCCTGCAGAGGGGGACAGAGTGCATGCATACACATGCACACACAGTAAGTGTACATACCTCCAGCTGAATGTTGCAATAAATAAAGGCGTTAAATAAATAAATAAATAAATGCTTTGATTATCTCTTGGTGTAGTTAACCAAAAGCTGGGAAATTCAGCTGAATTTCCCACCTCAATGATGAGGATGAATACCTGAATCTCTTCATGACTGAGGAATATGCTGTTCTGAACAAAGCCATGAGGTCTATCCCACATGCCTTCCAGTTTCTGTAGGTGGAAGTAGTACGAGCTGCCATCTGAAGTCTTAGTCCTCAGCCATGGACTTTTGTTATCACCTGATCAGAAGCAGACACATATACCAACAGTCAAGATAATCATAGTACACTCGCAGGACCTAGATTCCAAAAGTAACTTAAACTAGCATACTATTTGGGGATTTGGATCACTGCCAGCTTTAAAAATCTTTTTAAAGCTAATTGCCAACCCTTGCCATCCACAAACCAAGATCTTGAACGGTGTGTGCTACCAAAGTTTCTATACTTGTTCCAATCTCTCCCCCTTTTTCTTACTAAAACTTTTTTCAATAACTTAAATAGCTTAATCTCAACCTTTGTTTGGAACAGGAAACACCCCAGGATAAAAAGAGAAATATTGCAAAGGCAGAGGAATGCGGGAGGTATGGCTCTTCCTAATTTCCTTTATTATTACTGGTCGGCTAATGTCAAAGCACTTCTATTTTGGACTGGAAATGATACTAATACTCCAGGCACAAATCTTATCACGCTGCTGTGTAGTGAGCTACCACTTCCTGTGTCATTATCTGCCTTTACTTCCAAGATCATTGTGAACCACACCCTCAAAATCTGGAATCAGCTTCGGCATTACTTTGCTCTTTGTGAACCTTTAGCCTCTGCGACAGTGATGAGGAATGCTATGTTTCCACCCTCAATGCTGGATGGTGCCTTTGAGATATGGTCAAGACGTGGCATCAATACCCTATGGGATCTTTATCTTGAAGGTAGCTTTGCGTCTTCAGAGCAGATGGTGGAGACGCATGATATTCCCAGGTCTCATTTCTATAGATATTTGCAACTTAGAAATATTGTAGCCGCTAATTTTAAATCCTTTCCCTCACCCCTCCAAAAAAATATTCTGGATTCGATTCTTATTGGTATTGGCATTCTATTGGCACTATTTATAAAATGCTTATTAATGTTGATCAGGAACCTCTGGAAGCGCTCAAATGTAATTGGGAAAAGAATATAGGAATGGAGATTTTGGAGGATACATGGCACAAGGTGGTTAAGAGAATACACTCCTCATCTATTTGCCTCAGACACGCGGTTATCCAATTTAAGGCGGTGCATCGACTCCATTGGTCCAAGGTGAAGCTGTCTAAATTTAGGGGGTACATCAACCCTTTACGTGACCGATGCAAACAACATCCAGCCACATTGCTTCATATGTTTTGGACATGCCCCACACACAAACTTCTGGGAACAGGTTTTTCAAACTTTTTCCAAGGTTTCAGACAAAGTCCTTACTCCATCCTTCACTACTGTACTGTTTGGGGTCACCCCTGGGTGTAAAAATGTCAAATTCAAGACCCATTTTAACTCAGTTCCTCGTCCAATTAATCAGTCATCTTTGTTGGGCTAGCATTACTACCTTGCTTTGCAGAAATATTATAATGGGCATAGTGGTGGAAGAAATCTTACCCTCTAATGTTTTTGCATGCTGCAGAGCAGTGAGTTCAGTCTGGTACCCATCTGCACACTCCACCACCACACCCCGTAACCCCACCTCAGGCAGACGTAGTACACGCAGGGTTTGAGAGGACTTTCCTTCCTTCACTGCCTGATTGACAGCAGCCAAGCCAAGAGACACTGATAACAGAAATCATAGATAAACATTGAAGCATCAGTCATAAACCCAAAGAGATGTTTTTGCTCCTTTAAAAGCCTCATGTGTATAAATAAACTCACTTTTTAGTGCTCGCTGACTGTCCTGGTTGGCCAGTCTAACCCCCTCCTGAATGTCAGCTAACCACAGCTCTGCTGCAGGATCCCTACTCAGCTGCAGATAAAAAAAAGAGCAACAGATGCATAATCTGTACTAGTTCTCCATGCAGTGTTCTTAATAATGCAATGTAATCCATTCATAAAGTACAGAGGAAATCAAAGGCATTGCTTTTATTTCCTTCCTACTATAACCCATACCTCTGCTTTGCATTTCTTAATACGGGTCAGAACATCATGGTAACGTTTGCAATTTTGTTGCAGTACATCATTTACACCACTAGAGGGTAGCAGCAGAGCAGCCAAAGTTTTCTGAGGCTCATTGCGACAGAGTGCCTGATTAATCAGTCCAATAGTCAGGATCTCTAGTCACAGTAGAAAAGGAAAATAGATCAGCATACTAGAATTACAACAGACACGGAGAACAAAATGAGGGGAAAAAAAAAAACTCACGGTCATGCTCTTCCTGAGCAGCTACATTAACACTGTTGAGTCCATTCTGCAGCTCATTCCAGGTCAAGATAGCTCTTCCCGCCTTTCTCTTCTGTTCACAGAGCTCCTCAAAATACCTGAGTAATAGACCTTACTAATTAATTCATTTATGTATACAGGGGTTTTGCAGGTTTCAGCAAATTAAAGACTTAAGACCTTTCATGAGGCGGTGAAATTCATAGGCATGAATCACTACCTCATAGAGCTGTACTTAACTACTGCTATTCCATTTTTGCATATGTGCCATTTGCACATTCTATGACCAGGATTGCACATAAGCACTGTTCTCTTGTAAATAGCTTGTATTGTATTATTATCTCTTAGATAGCCTGTACTGGGTCCTATTACTATTTAACGTTCCTACTGTCTTTCTGTGGTCAGCAAAATAATTTCATGGTGCAGGGAGATGGTTGTCTACTGTACATATGGCAAACCCTTTGAACCTTTATAAATCCAATTGAAGACTTAATTCACAACTATTCTAGCAAAAAGTCTGTAGAATTATATGCAAAGTAAATTGATTCACATTCAGCTGGACATGACTAAACAAAACTGCACATTTGCAAGAGTAACGTGTATCTGTGTCTGTCATGTATACATTGCTCAATACAATTCTTCTTATTTTTAATACCTTACAGTACAATCAGTTTCTAAGAAGCAAATTGAAGACTTTTAAACCCTAAAATTCAAATTATTAGATTCTAGATTCTCTTTTAGCACCTGCAGTAACCCTAGTACATACATCTACAAACATGGACATAAGACACGAAACAGGAATGCATACTCTTCAGAAGTGTGTTTAATATTGTAATTTAATATCTGACCTCTGCATTAAGCTGTCGTCGATGTCAGAGAGACCAGCAGCAGGGCTGACCAGTGTGGCACAAAATGCTCCCACATCCTTAGCTTCTACCGCCTGGTTTATCAGAGCCACTGCAGACAACATTTCTACAGCCACAAACAGCTCCTCTTGTTGCAGCTCACCCTAAACACAACAATTGTAAAGTCATCATGGAAATAACATCTTACCCTTCTGTTAGGTGAAGAAAAGTCAGGTAAGATTGTATTGTAAAGTATTTTCAGATTTCTCTGTAACAAAGAATTAAGCACTGCAACTGTATAGCCCTTAATTCACTGTAGATGATCAGCCACCTGGGGGCACTGCTGCTGAAGAGGGGCCAGCTCTCTCTGGTAAAGCTCGGCTGCGAAGGGGTAGACATCTGGGAGGTGGGCGTCTGGGTTCATTAGGGCACGCACGGTCTGACGTGCATCACCACACAGCAGAGCCTCATTGATTTTGGACACGGCCAACATCACTGTATGTGTACATACACACCCAGTCAATTGCTGCTCATTATACACTTTCAGAAAATGTTAAACAACCACACTTGATCTCACACTGACTTGTTTGGGAGTGTTGAGCCTCCTCGTTGGCCACACAAACACCCTCCTGAAGCTCATCTCTCTCCAGAGGATCTACACATCCCAGGTCCTGTGTGAAAGCAGATGCATATGAACACTGACACACACCTTCAAGTGTTTGTCTTTACAAGCATCTCTCAAGAGTTATATCTTGGTGCAAAGAGACAATACAATTAATTTACATACTGCAATGTTTTTTAACCTCAAATCAGATTATTGTAAAGAGTTAATTGGCACAGAACGCAAGGTAAATGTGAGGTAAATGTAACGTTTTATTCCATTTAAACAGGTTCAAGTAGACCTTGCTTCTAAATGCCTTCTCTTTTGAAGCAAATAATCAACTGCAGCAAGAGTTCGCCAAATCAAAGTACAGCTTCTACAAGACAGTAACCACGTAAAACTAACTAATATAATCTAAAATAAACAGAGAGAAGTTCATTTAACTCCTTTGTTAAGATTTGCTCCTTTGTTCGGCATAGGTGACAATTACTTTACCTTGATACAGCATTCTATTTTTTACCCATAAAAATAAGAATGTTATTTGTGAACATTTAAACTTTTATTTAAAGAAAAGATATATGTATATACATATAGAGGAAGTGGGCGTGACCTCAAACGAGATTTTCGACAAAAATCTTAATTTCCATAGAAATGAAATAGAAATATTCACATGTAAATGCAAAAACTTACATATTAGTTTTCTGTGACTTGAAGGCTAAAATTTAGGACAAAGCTCAAAACTTCCAAGCTTTTGGGCACTGAATGAGAAACGGTAATGCTTTTAATAAATATGGCCACACAGGTTTGAGAGAACTGGGGAAAACCGTGGTCACTTGACACAGTATGCCACTGCATAAAAAATGCAACCTTAAAACTATTAAGCTAAGAGAAACTCCCATAGCAATTCAGTTTAGAAACAATGCAGAGTTGTATGGCCCCAAGCTCACCTCAGATTAACAAAAAGGCAGTGTCAATCTTTTAGCTTGTTTTTAGGAAAAATGGGGAAAAAGTGGCAGCGAAAGGTGCAATTCCAGTCATTGTACAGGAGGGCATCAATGCCCATGGCTTGGGGGTACCAGTTCCATTAACACAGGCATATTTTAGGGGGGATTTTAGACACTAATTCTGCCATTAAGATGGCATTTTTCCTCTAGAAGTCTATGGTTCTTTCAGCAAGACAATGCCATACATGTGTTTCAACGACATGGCTCTGCAGGTAGAGTGCTTGAAAGGCCTGATCTGTCTGTTGTTGAAAATGTACATAAAATCCTCAGTTTTCAAATTATTAAACCGTGTAATTAACAGGAAAGGTGATGCAACACAGTAAAAGTAACTATTTGCCATTGGGAACAAACCCCATAGCTCAAAATGCACCATAAAATATTGACCTCTGTGTTTGACCCATATACCTGTATATGTTGACCCCTGGCCAGCTATCAGAAACCCAGGGAGCAGTGTAGCAGGACAGCACCTTGTTCAATGGCACCTCAGAGACATATGGGCCAATACTTGTGACACTCCGATCACAAGGACAAGCTCCAAACCACAATCTACCACCACAGTATGACTTTATTATGTAGCTACCTAACCGAACACACATTGTCCATTTACTATATATTGTTTTGCATGCAAAGGTCAATTTCTCACCAGGGCTTTCTGTTCTCTGTCTGATGCGAGCTGTTCCAGGTACCAGTCAGCATGGTCTCTGATCAGCCCTCTGAGAGCCAGACTGGGGCTCTGCAGGGCCAAGATCAGAGCCAGCGGATCCCCACACTCTATAGCCTCATCCACGCGCTCCACTGCTGCTCGCACTACACACACACACACAGACACAGACACATTGCAAATACATACAGACTTCTCAACACAAGATCACATGCAACATGCATTGAGTAACTTACCATTAACCCTGCTGATGTTGTCTTGAATCTCACTCTGTGTCAGATACTCCTCATAAATGTCCTTCTCCATAGAGCCATTTACCTAAACAAATATCACAATCAACTTGTGTTCTTTCAGTTGCTGATTGTAAACCAAACAGTAGGCTCAGTCTCCCTCACTTTAGCAGATGCCTGGGCTGCTTTGTGAGAGCGAGCTTGGCGCAGCATCTCCTGGTAAATGGCCATGAGTGGTTCCTGCAGGTTGGTCAGCATAGCGTTGGGATTTCGCAGGGCCAGTGCAGTGTCCTCTACATAGCCCCGCTCCACTGCCTCATTAATGGCGATCACTGCTGCATGCACTAGAAAAAACAAACAAACAAGAGATTCTGAATAATAAATGTGACAATTTGATAAGTTATATTGATACAGATCTACAGCAATTCTTGAGGTTTACATTTTTATTGAGAAAAACAATAGAATATTACATATGTGAGTGGTAAATATATGTACCTTTGCATTCAGTATGTAGTGTGACCCATTCATGCAGTGATAACTGTAGCTACATTTTTAGGTAATATTGATCAGTGCTGCACACCAACTTGGATGAATTTTAGCCCAGACCTCCATAAACAACAACTTCAGCTCTGGAACATTAGTGGGTTCCTTCACAAACTCCTTACTTTAAGATTTCTTCATGAAATTTGCCGTAGCCTTCCACAAGATTTTCCCAATATCTTCCCATCTTTGTAAACATGATCTTTAGCAATTACAGAAAAAATTATTTTGGAGAGTAATGGCTTTTGTCTTGCAACCCTGCCATGTACACCATTGTTGTTACATATTTTCATTGGTTAACTCATGAACATTAATGTTAGCCAATGTGAAAGAGGCCTGTAATTGCTTATTCTGTTTTCGTGTGCCATTGTGACCATACAGAAGATTAAAACCCTAGTTATTTGAGTGATCTTTGTTGGTTGACCACTCCTTGGAAAGTAATGATCTCAAATTTGTACACAGTATATGTGACTGGATAGGTGGAGTAAAGACTTTTTGGAGAAAAAGCTGGGCAATATGATGATATCTAATCATTACCATGATACATTGTGGACACAATGTGGTTTTCTGAGCACATACTGATCTGGTAAACACTGCTGAAATTCATGTTTCATTTCAAAGAGATAATCTATAATTGCCCAAGTATACCGATGGGAAAAACATGAAAAGGAGAGAGCCAGCCAAGAAGCTTAGAAAGATTATAGATATCCATGGGACTTCTGGGGGCCCTCCATAAACCCAAATCTTATTCCTATAGAAAATCTATAAAGATCTGCAAGTTGCAATGTGGAGACACCACCCTTCAAAACTGCCAACAGGTAGTTTGGCCCACTGTTCTGTCTCAAATTCAGAGGCCTCATTGTGACGTACAGATCGCTTGTTGGCAAAGATTGCTGCAAAAGATGGTACCACAAAATATTAAAAGGTACCATTTTTTCATACATGCCATTTTCATTTGTTCAATTTTTTATATATTCTCCTGAATCAATATTAAAAATCAAAGTCTGATTTGTATTACCGTACATATTTTAATAATAGCCTGTTTCTTTTTGATGCCCATTTCCATTAAAAGCTGAGTTTGAAAGATAGAACTTGAAATAGTTATTTAATAGAAATAGTAGCCGGTCTGTAGTAAACAGCGATCTGTAATGACCCACCGCTCATGTAATGAGCCGCTCAAAGATCTCACATGTAGCGCGATGTCGTTGGGACTCGGGTTTTATTAGTTCCATTCAGCACAAAATGAGTCTCAGCTGTTTCCTGACTCTCTCTGTGTAACATTAGTGCTCTTTTACTCCTTAAACGAGCTGCCTTTAGCTTGCGCTCCCTCTTACTTCCACCAAAACAAACTCTTAACTCCGCCCTTCTTCCACCAGTAACAACGTCAATCATAACCCACAGGGTGAAGCAGTCTGAGCGATGGAAACGGTTATTTGATTTAGCATTTAAACTCCACTTCAAAACGCAAAAGGACATTCAGGCAAAGAAGCTGCACAATATTTTGTGCTGGAAATACCATCACCCTTCCATCTGTGAGGAGAAGAATAGCCCGTCTCCATTAAATGCATCTCTATTAATCACCGGGTCACCCAAATAATTTTTTTAATAAACACTCGGGCAACTATTGGAAGATATAAGGTAAATGTGGAATAAATATTGAGGGATGGCATTAAACTTTGGTCAGTTTCATGTTACTTCAGAGATTGTTGTTTTTTTGGGGGTTTTTTGTGGAACCGTACCAACAAATTTGCCCATGTCTGCAATACCTTTGTCAGATTTGCCAATGTCTTAGGTCACATTTTTTGCAGAAAAATAGACAACTTTAAAACTTTCAGTCATCAGGGTATATGAAAAAATACACATGCACAGAGACAATTAGTTGTCAGATAATTGCAAGACTTTGCCCTTACCAGCAGCCTCATCTACTGACAGCTCATTGGCCAGGATTCCTCCAATTTTGCCAAAAGCAGGCATCTGGATACCATATTTATCCAACTCCAGCTTCATGTTGTTGATCTCCTCCTCTGGGAAAGAAAAATGGCACAATCACACATGCATAAAGGTGCAGTCAATTAATGGTTGTATTTATTTAATGATGAGAATACATTAAATACTTAAGACAGTAACAGGTTTTACCTGTGAACTTGACTTTGCCACACAAATCATGGATCTGAGGAGCCAGACCCAGACGAAAGAGGTAAAGGCTAGACAAAAAAAAGAAATACAAATAAAATCTTGTTAAAATACATTGTTTGTAAATTAACATTTTTTAGTCAAATATATATGCTTTTACTCTACTCCCATGTGTCTTTGTAAATGTCTTATATCAAACAGCAGGTGCAGACCTGAGAGCATGAATACAATACACTGTTCGGGGCATGTTCTTCTTGTCATAGATGTCTGTGGTCTCAGGGTAGAAAATCTGACAAGAAAAAAAAACATTTACAGCATCAGTGTGTGCTGTATCTGCTGCTGGAATTAAAGACTGGTATTAGAAGTACAGACACTTTTAGTGACTTGGCACTATTTTCAGCTTTCAGACATTGGCCCATGATTAGTTACTTTCCCCTTCATTTAAATTCTGCAAGTTGTCCCACTTAAAAAGAGGAGAGTTCTGCAATGTTCATCATAGATTCACTTCAACTGTGAGAGACAGAATGTAAAATAAAAATCACAGGAAATCACATTGTATGATTTTTAAATAATTTATTTGTATAATGGTGCAGAAAATAAGTATTTAGCACCAACAAACAAGCAAGAATTCTGTCCCTCACAGACCTGTTACTACTTCTTTAAGACACTTTTATCCTCTACTCATTACCTGTATTAATGGCGCCTATTTAAACTTGTTATCTGTATAAGAGACACCTGTCCATACCTTTAAACAATCAGACTCCAACCACCACCATGGCCAAGATCAGAGAGCTGTCCAATAAAACAACACCTGGGACAAGATTGTACATCTGCACAAGACTGAGATGAGCCAATATAAAATAGACAAGCAGCTTGGTTAGAAAGATCCTGAGAACTGTGAGGAAACCTTCCAGAAGTACACGGGGGGAACTGGTCAATGACCTGAAGACATCTGGGACCACAGTAACAAAGGTTACTATTAGTTACACACTGTCATCATGGATTAAAATCCTGCTTAAGCCAACACATGTCCAGGCCCGTCTAAATTTTGCCAGAGACCATCTGGATGATCCATAGGAGGATTGGTGTAATGTCATGAGACCAAAATGGAACTATTTGGTGTAAATGCCACTCACTGTGTTGGAGGGGGAAGAATGCTGAGTTGCATCCCAAGAACACCATACCCACTGTGAAGCATGGGGGTGGAAACATTCTGCTTTGGGGTTGCTTTTCTGCAAAGGGGACAGGACGACTGATCCATATTAAGGAAAGGATGAATGGGGCTATGTATTTTTAGATTTTGGGCAAAAACCTTCTTCTATTAGTGGAACTTCCAGCATGACAATGATCCCAAACACACCACCCGGACAATAAAGGAGTGACTACGTAAAAAGCATTTCAAGGTTCTGGAGTGGCCTAGCCAGTCTCTGGACCTCAATCCAATACAGAATCTGTGGAAGGAGATGAAAGTCCTAAAACATTAGAGCTCTTGAGAAGATGTGCATGAAAGAATGGGCCAAAATACCAGCTACAGTGTGTGCAAACCTGGTGAAGACTTACAGGAAACATTTGACCAACCAAGGTTACATTACAAAGTATTGAGGTGAAGTTTTTTTTGACCAAATACATATTATCTTCACCATTATACAAATAAATTCTTTAAAAATCATACAATGTGATTTCCTGGATTTTTTTTCTGTCACTCACAGTTGAAGTGAACCTATGATGAACATTACAGACTCTCATTTTTTTAAGTGGGACAACTTGCAGAATCTGTGGCTGCCAAATACTTTTTTGCCCGGCTGTAATTTCCAGATTATTACTTTGTTCTACAGGTTTTAAATGCTTCCAGATAAGTTTGTTGTCAGCAATAAGCTGTCAGCATGTGTGTATCTTACATTACAAACATTACATGGCTTCTATGATTGTTCATTTGTCATAATCAGGCCCAACATGCAGCTTTACACTGCTTGAGAGAGTGCAATGTATGTAAAGTTACATTATTATTCTAAAATGTGGAAAAGCTAAAAATCATGAAAACGCTTCTTTGAGCTGATGCGTCTGAAGACTTGACTGGTACCAAAAATATGCAATAACTATACCAACAAAGAAAAAAAGTTAATTTTACCGTTGGTAATCCGACCTCTACCATTGCATTCCTCCAGTGGTTGATGTTATCAGTGTGACGGAACTGCAGACCTACCGCCTGTGGACAGAGACATAATGTTGATAAATTTGTATGTTTAATTTTTGTTATTTTAGTATGCAAATACAGTTCTCCATTTCACAAGCTTTGGTGACCTGCAGTATCACTTGTCTGCATTTCTTAAGACTTTCTTCAGAATTAAACTAAAATCTGGAGGACATCACTTCAGCAGTACATGTAATGTTACTTTGGTAGACTCCTCTTTCTAAAACAGACCTTATAACGTTCCTGGTCAAGATCATAAATCTTTTTAAGAGGAACCACATTCGGAGCAAAGCAGTGGCCAAGCTTTGCTAATAGAACCCCATTCCTCAGTGCCTCCTCCAGCTCAGTTGGTACTGGGAGCTCATCATTCAAGCAGGCCTCCATCCATCTAAAAAAAGGAAAATGAACAAGTCAGAATAAAGGTCTTTACCCTTAAAGATGGAAAAAAAAAGTTGTAACTGAGAGGGGTCTTGCCTCTTTGCCTCCTCCAATCGGCACAGATACTGGTAAGCCACATTCTGGATGCGCTGCTCATCCATTTCTTCTGCCGTCAGG
Source organism: Lepidarchus adonis (assembly GCA_037576955.1). Lineage (NCBI taxonomy): Eukaryota > Metazoa > Chordata > Actinopteri > Characiformes > Lepidarchidae > Lepidarchus > Lepidarchus adonis. The sequence goes on from JBBIGC010000007.1 coordinate 8,040,756, forward strand.
CGTTCATCTTTGAAACAAGTCCCAACAGAACAGGTAAAAGCACATAAATACAGCACTGATGTGACCAGGGCTTCTCTGCCTTTCGCTATATGAACCCCTGGATAGACTCCAACACACAAGCAACCGTGGTTAGAATAAGTGTCACAGAAAAGTAAAGAATGGATTTAAAATATAGTCCTAAATACACCCAAAATACCACTTTGCAAGGCCCACAAACGCAGTCAACCCATCTCAGTAAACAGTGTTCTAAGAAGTTAAAGTCACAACACAGGTTACTGGTGTAAATAGCTTTAAACCACAAGAACATTATTATTGTAGTCCTGTTTACAATTCAGCTAGCAACGTAAATCTGTAAATCAAATGTTACTTACAGCCAGTCCGGTGTTGAACCCCGGATTCTCCCATTTCTGCGGTTTCCAGTGGCCGAGAAGCTTGTAAAGCTGTTATGTCGATAAGCTGATAACTTCAGAGCAGGCGCTTTTACAAGCCACAGTGTGCAGCAAATTATCGGTACTAGCTAGCCGTACAACAACTTAAATAACGACGCCGATTAAACAACAACTAGTTTCTAGCTATATTTGTAAGTCCAAATAAACAATTTTACTCGTAAACACTTTAATGCGCGTGGTCAAACTGATACACTTACTTAAACCACCTGAACGAAGAGTACGCTGGTAACTGTTTGAACGTTCAAGTGACTGTTTACTCCACGACAGGTTTGAATGTCCCGCCGCGATCTCATTGGCTAGCAGGCAGCCCCGCCTACAACTCACAGTGCATTGTGGTTATTGTAGTCAGCCATTTTAAATATTTTCTCAAGGCACTTCAGTTCAAACAGAATGTAATTTTTTTTAAATATAGCACATTACACCGAATTATACAAATTTGACAGTCGCACATTAAACACGTGTAATTTATTCTCCGATGTTGTGTTCGACGTTTTTTGTAAACATTTCCGCGATTGTGTCGCCATGGAAACGGAAGTAAACAACCATGCGGTCAGCAGAACAGGTGTTAGCACCTGTACCAGGAGTACGTGGATTAGCAGTGACGAACGCATTTTCCCCATATTGCCCACCTTTCTTTCGTGCGATAGACGTATCGGTTTTGACCGAGGATTTCAGTAACAATGCAGTCAATTCCGGAAACTGTAAGTTGAAAAGTATACTGTAACTTTACTTTAGCTGATATGAGGTAGTTGCATATCGTTAGCTAGCCAAATTAGCCGAGTGGATTTAGCGTAAGGTTTCATATTCAACTAACTGCTAACTGTAAGAGATTGTGAGTAAAATTAAAGCGCAGTACACTGTAACGCAGATAATGTTTTACTGTTATGTGGAACCTCGTTATGAAGGCTTGTGCTACTGTATGGAGGGTGACACCTTAGACCAGTGATAAAACATTCATTAGTGAAGCGTGAATCCTCACAGCTATTAACAACCACAGTGCTCCTGACTTAGTTTGGAGTTTGCGCTAATACAATCTGACACTGAGATCATGCTGCTTCTGCAAATGAAATCTCAAAACTAAGTAAACTCATTTATTTATATAGCACATTTTAAATAATGCAATTGTCAACCAAAGCTCTGCACAATAAAATCACCAAAGATGAACCATCATTTAAACAAAATAAAAGAGAAAAGAAATTAAATCAAACTATTAACAAATTAAAAAGTAGTAGAGGGAGAGATCCACAACCAACTGACAGCATTACAGAACAAATCAAGTGTGTTTGTATAACGCTTTTTACAACTTACATGGTCACAAAGCAGCTTTACAGGATACAGGTTTAAATCCCTAATGAGCTAAAGGCAACAGAGGCAAGGAAAAACTCCCTAAACTGTAGGAAGAAACCCAAGGCTCAGAAGGGGAACCCATCCTCCTCTAGTTGACACAGGATAGTTATAATAGACAACATAATGAAAAAGCATAATAATTTCAGTTTAAGAAGGTGCCTGCAGTTCCTAGTGTACAGATGGGCCTCACAGAGTTACGAAGGAGCATGTTTCTGTCTATATGGGCTCTCCTCAGTAGGAGTGAGGCATTTCTATCAGTATTGGTCTATAGCAGAGCGGGACATAATCACTGGTATCTCAACAGAGTAACTCAATACAGAGAGAGAGAAAGAGGGAAAGAGAGAGAGACTGTTAGGAATGCTTGATGTTGCGAGCGATTAAGAATGGTCTACATGCAGGAGCTCCTGTAAGACTATCTATGACAGCATAGCTAAAGGGGAGAGCCAGGGGGTACAGACAGGAGGGCATACTGGGACATAGAACTAAAAGAAAGCTTGACTAAACGTGTTGTCACCCTGGACCTAAATATTGATACTGACCACAACTGTGGGGCTGTGACCTTTGCAACATGAGGTACCAGCAAAAAGCCTGCGTCTTGTGATCTAAGTAGGCATGGTAGATTATGAGGGACTAAGATTTCACTCAGATACTGTGGTGCCATTCAGTGCTTTATAGGTTAGTAACAGTATTTTAAAGGTAACATTTGTTCAGGATCAGGAGCCAGTGCAGATTAGATGAAATGGGGGTGATGTGATCATATCTTCTGGTTCTAGTTAGAACTCTTTCTGCTGCATTCTGGACTAACTGCAGCTTGTACTACTAGTACATTCAGAGAGTAAAGCATTACAATAATCTAAACTAGAGAAAGAAGGCAGTCCTAGTAATGTTATCTACATAGGCTTCAAATGATAGACTGGGGTCAATAATCACTCCAAGGTCTTTCACTGCTGTACAAAATGAAACAGAATGACTCCCCAGAATTAACATATACAGGGAGAATAGTAATGGGCCTATATTTGAACCTTGTGGAACACCAAACTATACCTTGCTATGAGTAGAGGCATCTCCATTTATATGAGATGCTGCTTAGTCTAAATAATCTTTAAAAGGATTCAAAAGCTTGGCAAAATTAATAGGTTTTTATTTGTTTTTTTTAAATATCAATTGTGCAAGTTTTCTTTAAAAGATGGACGACTATTTTAGAGTCTTGGGGCAGCTACAGTGAAGGCCTGGTCACCTTACAATTACTTTAAAATAAGATTAGAAAGACAGCATGCATTACCCAACTTTAAAGTCTTTGCACTGGCTGCTTCTGAATGGATTTAAAGATTATTTTATTGGTTTAAAAAACTCTTTATGGTCTTGGACCAAGCTGTTTATCCAATGAACCCTCTAGGGGTTCGGTTGTTGCCTCATAATTATTCCTAAAGTTTGATCAAAAACCTACAGTGAGGTATCCTTTTATTACTACAGTCCACATCTGTGGAAAGACCTGAGGGCAGCGTCTTTAAAAGCAGACTCAAGACCTTTCTTTTTAATTTGGCTATTTAATACATTTTATTCATTTATGTAAAGCACTTTGTGTTTGTATGAAAACTGCTATATGAATAAAGTCTGCTGCTACTACTACTGTAGCTTTCCTGCTGCTGCTGCTGCTGCCACCACTATTAGTAAGTCTACTACATAGAATGGAGCAATGTCATGAAGGGCTAAAAAAGAAGTAATAGACCTTTTTTATTTTACAGTCAGTAAATCCAAAGATGCAAGCACATGGGTCATGCTCTCAATCCAAGACAAGCTTGACTGAAAGATACCGTTCTCTTTCTGAATAGTGATGATGAAAAGAAATAAAAGCATAAATGACTATTTCCAGATGCTTCAAACATAAGATGTGTTTGAGTTTTCATATGTTCATGAATTGAAAGAAGCTACAACAAGCAACTGAGTTTAATTGCTTGTTGGATTTAAGAGCAGAGACAGACATAAAGCCAAGGATTTTTACATAGCTATGTGCATCAGATTTTGGTGGGACCAAGGCATTTGCTTATACTGTAGCTCTGACAGAGTCAGGACTCCCAAAGATGACAGCATTTGTTTTGTCTTAATTAACATAAGAAAATACTGTGATATTAAACACCAAATGTCCCTTATGCAATTTAAAATGAGCTGCACAGCACCATCCTGACCTAGCATAAAAAAGATATAGCTGTGTGTCATCTGCATAATAGTGATACATATGTTATATTTCTGAGAAATTAATCCAAGAGGAGCATATACAAGGAAAATAGAATAGGGCCTAAGATGGAGCCTTGAAGTATATTTCGCATGCAACTGTTGTGATAATGTTTTCATTGTAACAGAAAATATTCTGTTTTCCAAACCACTTTAGTGCAGAAGCCTGAATTCCAACAGACAAAAGACAGAACATATTCAGCAACTAAAAGTAAAAAGTAAGTGCAATGTGTAATTGTTTTATTTGCTTGTCTTTCTAGCATCATGCCTCTACATGATTTTAATCTGTTGTTCATGCCATGGCCTCTGATGGGTCGCCATCCCGAGATTCTCAGAAGAAGAAAAAGAAGACCAACAAGAAAGGGGGGGATGATTTTGTTGAGGACAGGAAGGTCCAGGTGGACATAGACAGTTTTACAGCATTGGGACACCTTGCGTTACAGAGGGGAGACTACTCTGAGGCTCTGGAATGTTTCAAGAAAGCTTTTAAAGCTGCTGTGGAGGTTTGTTGAGGAAATTCAATCTGACAAATACCAACCAAGAGATGATTAAATTATGACTTTTATGAGCCCTTTTTGTGCTTAGGATTTCTGTAAATTTCCTTAGATTAAGTCCATGTTTCTCCTTCCACAGCTCAAGGAGACTAAAGTGCAGCGGGCATGTGCCTTCAACCTTGGCGCAGCATATGTAGAAGCAGGTAAGCCTCACAAAGGGCTGGATTTTCTGTCACGAGCAGAGCCAGGAGAAAAAGGAGAGCGGGTGGCAGACTTGCAGTTTAACCTTGCAGCAGCCCACGAGGCACTGGAGGACCACGCCCAGGCTGCCAGACACTACCTGCAGGCTGCACAGCTCTATCGCTCACAGGGAGACGGGAGCAGTGAAGGGGACACATGCATAAGACTGTCCCACTGTCACCTGCAGAGAAAGGTCAGTTTGGAGGAAGATATAGAACTTCATAATAACAAACACAAACCATAAAGCAGTACTTTGGCCAAAAATGACACACATTTTCCCTTGCTCCATGTGGATTCAATGAGCCTAGACAAATGTTTTGAATAGGTTTTAACCATTAAGCACCCAAACAAAGGAACACAATTTCAGCAAAAATTAGAGAAGATGAATCACTTTCCTGTTTTTTTACCCTGGATTTTAATATTTACATTTTTAGGATCTAGTAATATGTTTCAGCCATATGAACTGTCTGTGTTCATGCTGAGACCTACCCGACTTCTTCCTAAAGAAGCCCCTCCATTCCATATGGGAGAATCAGAATGAAACAGACACACGTGTCATCTATTTATTAAAACTGAGTTTTAAGAAACTATTAATGTAATCTTTACATGCAACAGGAAAACTGCAGCACTGCTCTTCATGTGCTGCCTGCTGCTTCACGTGTGCAAAAGGTCACATTTCGTTGTGTCGCAGTGTGTGTGATGGTGTGTTCACAATGAGAAATATTCACTTTCACTAAATTATGGGTGTATGAGATTTTTTTCTCTGCATTTTGTTCACAGCATCACATTTTTTGTAATTGCGGTTGTTAATGTTTATCTAAGCACAGACTGTGTTATGCCTTGGTATGGGGTAGTAATTGAGCTCGTTTCACACCACTTTCAGTTAATTTACCTTTTCATTCTCCTTTGGGCACAGAAATGTATATGGAACTCATAAGCTCAACTTCAGCAGTGTTGTTGACCTGACTGACTAACATTTGACTAAACAAAGTTTCAAAAAAGCTATGAAATCAGTCACCTTAGAAATGTAGAAATCAATTCACTTCAATTTGAAGTCTCAGAAAGCAGTCATGCAGAAAGCATAGCTTGATTATACTTTTTTAAAGTAATTACCAGTACCAGCCTCACTGTTTGAACTGTAACATTTGCAGTAGAATGGTTACTTTGTTCTCCGAATGTTTCAGGAGTGGCCTGAAGCTGCAGAAAGTTACCTACGTGCAGCAGAGAGCTATAAGGTGGCAGGAAAATCAGGCTCTGCTGCCTTGGCGCTGAAAGATGCTGGGAACTACATGCTACAGGGTGAATGCTTCATATCGGATGACATCATCAGTGTACTCACAGAGTGCTTGGAGCTGAGTGCCAACATCACAGATCAAGAAACTCTTGGTGAAGTATTAACAATATGATGATGATAGAACATTCAGTAAACACTTTGGAGCTATTTTTGCTTTTTAATACACTCTTCTGATTCCATGCAGTATATACGTTCATTTTGACATTATTTTGATGTTAAAAACATATATTTGTTTACAATAACTAAACAACCAAAAAACGAGTAAGAATATACCCTGCTTGTCCAAAAAAGTCACCACCTGAATTTAACAAAGCAAATAGACAAGAGCCATTCATTGGATAATTACTGCATGGATGTTTCACCTGACTTAAACAATCATGTCGGAAGGCTTATCCTGTGGTCATGGAAAACATGTTAATCTGTTTCAGGAGAGTCAAATTATTGTCAAGCATCAAGCAAAGAAATAATCTGAGAAGAGTACTGAAACTACTCAATTTGAGTTAAGAACTATCCAACTATCCAATGCATTAATTACGTTTTTAAAAAACTGGAAGTATAGTGGAGAATCATAATCTTTGTGGAAGAAATGTAGTCAGAAAAAACAACAGCAGAACTATGCTCAATAGTGAAAGTAAGAGCAATTTCACAAATGCAATGTGAGGGGAATTCAAGGGACTGGGACTAAACAGCTGTGTAGCCTTAAGAAAACTACTGAGATGTGAAGCTTGGACTCTGGATCAATGGAAGAAGGTCATGTGATCTGATGAGTCCAGATTTACCCTGTTTCAGAGTGATGGGCACATCAGGGTAAGAACAGAGGTACAGGAAGTGAATCACCCTTCATGCCTGATGCCCACTGTACAAGCCTGTGGGGGCAGTGCTATGACCTGGAGTTGCTGCAGTTGGTCAGGTTGAGGTTCAACAACGTTATGTGCCCAAAATGAGGTCAGCTGACCACCTGAATATACGAAATGACCAGGTTATTCCATCAGTAAATCTTCTTCCCTGATGCCATGGGCAGATTCCAAAATTCCAAGATGATAGTCAGGAATCTTCTGACTCAAATTGTGAGAGAGTGGTTCAGGGAGCATGAGATTTTCACACATGGATTGGCCTCCACAGAATCCAGACCTTAACCCCATTGAGAATCTTTGGAATGTGCTGGAGAAGAATTTGCGCAGCAATCTGACTCTCTCATCATCGCTACAAGATCCGGGCAAAAAATGAATGCAACTCTGGATGGAAATAAATGTTGTGATGTTGCCAAAGCTTTTTGAAATATTACAGTGTTTGACTATTTTTGGACAGGCAGTGTACTTTACTTAGTCACCTGTTATGGTTTGCCTAATGAAGCAAATCAATAATAAAGCCTGATCGATCTGGCTTTTGTTCTAAATGTGCACACAAATTCACTCTGAAACACAGTCCATTCAGCAATAAAGGCAGCATGGGGCGTCTTTTATAAATGACTTTAGCACACAGAAAGCTCCAATGCTCCACATGCTGAAACATTGTTCTGTTTTTCAGATGAATTGTATGTGTTAAAGCAAAACAAGCACTAAAGTGTACAGGGCCTAGAGAATTAGGGATGGTAAATATTGATTTTGCATAAATAATTATTTGATGACATCAATGTAACATGTTTTAAGCAGAATAATGCACAACCATGGTCCGTGTAGTGCTCTGTGATGATGTTTAATCAAGTTTCATTACCAGTTAATCAGCATTTTATGACATGATCCCACAGTATGCACTCAACATGTGCTGGGAATTGATTTTAATTAAGAACTTGTGACACATAGAATACTAAAATTCATAACTAGAGAACAAAACTGAACATAAATCTCTCCACATTATACCCACACTCCTATCACCACTACTGCTTAAATTAGGTTCTCTGAGGGTGAACACAAAAGTCTATCTTCAGGAGAGATTTCTATTGTGCTTTAATCTTGGTGGCACTATTTTTTCTAATTCACTTAGCTAAAGATTAATTTTAGGAACCACCTTCTTTCCAGAACAAAAATATTAACCTACCAGCCCTACTAGCCTTAGTTGTTTGAGGTCATGAGGGCATAGGTCTGCATTTGCTGTTGAGCAGTGTCTAATGTTGAGTGATCTTTTGTTACTCTCAGAGCTGGTTCTCAATAAAATAACGTTCACATTTTTTTATTATAATGGAGATGAGGATTCTCACTTATGGTTCTTTTTGTAAAGAACAATATGTATTTTTTATACTCAAACTCAAAGCTCAGCTTTCAACATACAGTAAACCTCTACTTGCACCTAGATCATGTTGATGATCAAGGTGATGCTTTGAGTATCAACTATACATCTAGCTAGTTGTCTAGGCATAATGGTTCAGAGTCATTGGTTAAAATTGAATATTAACATTAAAGCCACATAACTAATATCATGTAGGTCCCTTTCATACCACTAAAACAGCTCTGACTGCAATACACTGTGTGTTATGATATCTTTCCATCACAGCCATTATTAACATTTTGTCCTGTAGCTCTTCTATGAAATTAGACTAGATGAGTTAGCCTTCGCCTCTCACATGCTTCAGTAAGCCTTGGGTTCCCATGACCCTGTTATCACCTTTTGTCCTTCCTTGGTCTATTTTGGTACTAACCACAGTGTACCATGAACACACACACAAGAACACAAGACCTGCTGTTGAGGAGAAGCTCCAACCATTACCATTTGGCCCTTGTCAAAGTCACTAAGCTTGCTCATTTTTCCTGCTTCCGGGACATCAACTGACTGTTCACTCTCTGCTGAATATACAGCACTCTCCATAATTATTGGTACCCCTGTTTTAAATGTATTCTTAGACTTCTAAAAATTCATTTTTTTCCAAAAATTTTTGAACGTCCTTGTAGATACAGGCATATATAGGCAAGTAAACAGGGAAACAGGACGTCATTATTTACTATGATCAACTTTAAAAACTAAATAAGAAATTACAAATCTGTTTCAATTACACTTATTTTATAGGAATTGTTAGGCATGCCAATGATTGTGGCACACATGATTTTATTAGTTTCCTAATGTGGGTTTTTTCCTTAGTGATTAAATGTAGCTCAATTAAAGGTTGGATTTTTTTCTTTGTTGTGTTGTGAGCCTATATTTTTTGGGGAAAATGTATTTATAAGAAGCCTAAGAACACATCTTAACCAGGGGTGCCAGTAATTGTGGAGGGTGTTTTATCCAACCTCTTGGGAGGTGCCACGATAATGAGATAATCAATGTTACTCACCTAATTGGGAATTTTATATTTTGAGTGATCAGTCTATGTATGAATACTTCCCATACAGGCATCCCATAAATGCATGGGAATTCTCTTACTCCCAACTCTTCCTAGCGCCTCTGTAGAGGAGGAGTGGAAAATCACTTTAATGTTTTAGTTTCGTTCCAGCATGATCCATCTGACATTAGGTATTTGTTTTTGTGTTCTCAGGTAAACTATATAATGCTGTGGGTCTGAGCTTTTCCCAGCTGAAGCTGTTTTCTGAGGCCGCTGAGTGTTATGAGCTAGCTTTACCACTGGTCCGCTCTTCACCCCGCAGGCTGGCTGTGGTATTACAGAATCTGGGTGCGGTCCACAACACGCTGGCACAGTACCAGCAAGCCCTGGAGTACCACAGAGAAGCATCTGCTCTTCATGGTCAGCAAACTAGAAACATTGTACCGTCTCAAGATTATATGTGTTTAACACAGACACAGTGTCCAGCCCCCTTAGCCATTCCCCCATTATTGGATGTCCTATTAAGAATCTCTCTCTCTCTCTCTCTCTCTCTCTCTCTCTCGTGTGTCTGCGGGTTTGTGTGTCCGTGTCCGTGTGTGTGTGTGTTTGTCCATCTGTGTGTATGTGTGAGTGTGTGTCTGTGTGTATGTGTGAGTGTGTGTCTGTGTGTATGTGTGAGTGTGTGTCTGTGTCTGTCTGTGTGTGTCTGTGTCTGTCTGCGCGTGTGTGTGTGTGTGTGTGTGCATGCCTGCGCTGTTACTGTGCTGCTCTGGTCACCAGGAGCATCACTGTAAATGAAATGTGCAGCCGCTGGCCATATGTCAGTCTCAGGGGAGATTGAGAAAAAGCTTACAGCAGCGTCTCTCTCTCTCTCTCTCTCTCTCTCTCTCTCTCTCTCTCTCTCTCTCTCTCTCTCTCTCTCTCTCCTTCTCCTCTCACAACCACACACAGATGCTCAGGTAGCACACCCTGCTTTTACGTCAGAGCGTGTGCGTACAGAGGTTTGTACGTTGCTTTAGATCAGGGAGGGCCCCACAAAGGGCTGGTGTGGCTGCAGAAGCACACGTGACCAAGTTGCTCATTGTATATATATATATAATATATATTATTCTCAGTCAGTACAAATCAGGTACAGTTTTCCCAGTCTTTTTATTTGTGAAATGAATGTTTTGCTTCTGCTACATTATAACTTCAGCTATCCTCAAATACCATGGTGTTACCTTATTGCCCTTAAACAACATCTGAAATGAATGTTTATTTTATCTGCTGTGTTGGCAGGATCCCTGGGCAGCCGCCGGGCTCAGGGTCGCTGTTTCTGTAACCTTGGCTATGCTCTCAGTGAGCTGGGTGAGCTGGAAGAGGCAGGAGAGAGCTTCTTACATGCCCAACAGGCCTTCAAAGACAGCAGTACGTACCTCAATACTAGAATATTCCCAGTGATGCTTCAGTAGCAAACTTGGCCACAATCTATCTATCTATCTATCTATCTATCTATCTATCTATCTATCTATCTATCTATCTATCTATCTATCTATCT
>JBBIGC010000007.1:8051698-8067109 GCA_037576955.1 Lepidarchus adonis
GTGTGTGTGTGTGTGTGTGTGTGTGTGTGTGTGTGTGTGTGTGTGTGTGTGTGTGTGTGTGTGTGTGTGTGTGACCTCAGTGGTGCCTGGGCTGGGACCTTCTGACCCCGGGGGAAAGTCCTAACCACTAGGTCACCACTCGCCCTAAAGTTTCACCAAAAAGCAGTTTTCCTTTCGGCCCAAATGAAGTCAACTGGCTGTTGGGTTTGGTGTTTGAAGTTTGCTGCTTTAGTGTCTCAACTGTTCCGTGCCCACATCAGCATCTAAGCCCAGCAAGCACACACACTCTTTCTCCACCTTAATACTGACTGGAGAATGTTCCCAGAAAGTAATGCACCACTTATTGTTGTTTGCTGTATGTATATAATATATTGGACTGAGTAGCATTTAATGAAGAGGAATGCGTTGGACTGTTTCTAACAGATAGTAATGTACCGCTTATAGTTCATGTTGTAGCTCTCGCCGTCTGTATTTAATGACTAAAAGTGTTGAATGTGTTGAACTCACATCAGTGCTGTCATGTGCAAACATAATGCGTGATTGTTCCTGTTGCTGGAAGTCACTTTGGACAAAAGTATCAGCCACATGAATAAATGTAAATGTAAATTGGAATGGAAGTTTATCTCACCTATTTCAGAAGACTTTTATTATAATTTGCACCCCCACTGTAAAATGTAAGAAGCCCATTATGGACAGAAGGGAACATTTTTTTATTTTTTTATTTTCTATTTTTTTATTTTTTTATTTATTGGTTTTATTTATTGGTTTTATTTATTTATGTGTGTTTTATTTGTTTCTGTTTCCAAAGTACATGCTCTGTTGCTGGTGTGAGTAGACGCTGTTTCATCTCCCTGTACATGTTAATAAGCCCCTAAATGTGCAGATCATTACATGGGGATGGGTTTTAGATGTTTAACGTGATTTTTGCAGCTTTATTCTGAATTTGATCGCTTAGTTAATAGCGTTCAGATTGAACAGTTATTGATATCATGTTGTATGTGCAGAGATGATTTCAATGTGGCAGGAATTCTGCAAACCCAGCGCTGAAACCGCGTGCTCCTCTTGCTGGGTGTTGCGCAGGTGTGTGTGTGTGTGTGTGTGTGTGTGTGTGTGTGTGTGTGTGTGTGTGTGTGTGTGTGTGTGTGTGTGCGTGCGTGCGTGCGTGCGTGCGTGCGTGCGTGTGTGTGTGTTCGTCTCCCCTCTTCACGTGTTCGCAGATCTAATGCTGATTCTCCTGCAGAAGAACCGAGAGCTGCTTCAGCTCAGCTCCGCCCAACTGCTCCTCCATCTGAGAATCAGCGCGAGATCGGGCTACACGTTATCTGCAGCTTCTCCACCTACAGCTCAGCGCCCTTTGGACTCTTGTATTTGATCTAAGATCACCCACCAGAGAGAAGAGAATGAAGGAAGGAGTTGGATTCCACCGTGTGTCCTTCCTGAGGAACAAAATGAGCGCAGATTAACAGACGCGCGTCTCCGTAGGTGAATCCAACATTGCGTCAGGTGAGATTCTCCTGTTCCTTACTACAGCATGTACTGGAATTCCTCTCTACTCTTTTCTTTTCTTTTCCTTTCTTCTCTTCTCTTCTCTTCTCTTCTCTTCTCTTCTCTTCTCTTCTCTTCTCTTCTCTTCTCTTTTCTTTTCCTTTCCTCGTTTCAATTTTCCTCTCTTTTCTTTTCCTCTCTTCTCTTTTCTTCTTTTATTTACTTTCATTTCCTTTACTTCTTTCATTTGCTTTTCATTTTCTTTTCTTTATTTTTTGTTCCTTTCCCTTTTTTATTTCATTTCCTTTCATTTCATTTCCGTTTCTTTCATTTTCTTTTCCTTTTCCTTTTCCTTTACCTTTTCCTTTAAAAAAAAAGAGTCTAGAAGCAGTGGTGCAGTATTCATCTAAGAGGTTCAATTAAATGTCCCACTGTGGCTCTGTAAGAAACATGCTGCCTTCAGTTTGTTTGCTAGAAGTGTGAGAGTCAAGCATGGCAGTCTGCTGAGGAGCCACATCGCATTTTTAGCCTTAGCCCTCATAGGCATAAGCTTACTGAAAATAGTCCTCACTCCTGTTGTGCTTAAGCTCAGAGCCACGAGCAAAACATTCTTGCTTGCATCTGCAGAGCACTGCTTTAATTAAAGAGAGAATTTAAAGCTGGGGAATTTGAAATGGGAGGTGGAAGACTCTCTGCCATGAGTCAGGTTTGACTGTTGTGACGGGGGCCGTTGGTTTCCTCTGTCTGATGTGGATTACAGTGTGTGTATTCACTGAGTGTGGAAGTCCTTAAAGCAACTTTACATAAACACCCAGAAGCTTTGTCTTAAGGATTAAAACCTGCCCCAAACATCCACTGCCCCGTGCTCCTTTTGTTGAGGAGCATGGCCTCCTTCATTGACCCTAATGGAGTGACTCTATAGAATAGAACATTGTAGCTTCTGTACATGATTCTATAAAGACAATAACAAATGCATTCAATAGATAATGGTACATAAAAAAAGCAATAAATTAATAGTACAGATACAGTGCCCTCCATAATTATTGGCACCATTGTTTAAGATGTGTTAAGAGCCTTAAAATAAATAAAATGTGTATTGCAGAAGCTTACTCTCCTACTGAAAATAGTAGAAAAATGTAACCTTCAACTTTAAATTTAATTTAAAGGGGAAAAAAATCCCTGACTAAGAAATAATTATTAGTCATAAAATAATCTGCTTTTTACACATCTTAACCAGGGGTGCCAATAATTATGGTGGGCACTGTAGTATAGTGACTGATGGCAATAGAACAAAATGCAGCTGTATCCATGTACAGAATCGCAGTAGTGTCAGTGTCAGTCCTGAATAAGACAGTATCAGTATTTCATATTCATATTTAATGTGTTATAAAGCACATACGTTATCCATTGTAACCCATCACTGAACAACAGTATTCACAACGTCTCATGACACCTAAGTAAACACCTAAGTAAGGACATAAGCCTACGTAACATCTATAAAGGCTTATTCCAATCTTCCAATGTCGTGTAGCCTTCAGTGAAGTGTTACCTATGACAGACCCTATAGCTGAACATAATCTATAATCCATAATCGCAGAGAATCATTCATTTTAAATGGCATGGTAAAGTTAAAATCGTGTCAGTGAATGTGTCACTGGTTATAATTTAGACTCTAGCTCTTCAAACCACATTACAAGCCAACAACAGAACATTGCCCTGTAACTGAATTAAATTCCTCAGGCTTAAGGCACAGAATCCCCTCATGGGTACATACTGTAATTGCCTAATGTATTATGACTGGCATGGGCCTGGTGGGTGTCCAGTTTTTTTATGAATTAATTTTAAATTACTAAGCATGAGAACACCATCATACTGTTACTCACTGTTACGTGTAAAAGACAGTGAGAATTTTTAGAAGACAGGGTCTTAAATTGTTGCTTAAATGGAAGTCTTTAGGGCAGGACACCCTTCTTAGCTGCATGGTCCTCAGTTGTGTTCAGGCTGGGCTTTCAGTGTGTGATGTGAAAGGGAAGGTGCAGGTCAGGCTCTGAGGGGAAGAACACAAAGAGCACGAGGACAGGCTTTGTACAGCACTGTCACTGCTATCAGCTCTTCATCGGGCGGAGTGAAGGCCGCCTCAGGTGAGCACACAGAGTTTCCTTACAGAACAGGAAATGCATCAGAACCAGTGAACATTTTACAGGTTTTGCCTCAATTACTCAAGCGTGAGGCGGCTGCTTCTAGCATTCAGACATTAGTTGGTGCCCTCATGAGGTGATGTTCTACGCAGGAGTCTTGTAAGTGACTCTGAAAACTGTCTAATTAAATAGAGGGCTGGTCTAACTGAGCTCCCTCCAGGAGAAGCTCATTAAAATGTCTCCCAGTTAAACAGCAGTCGTCCTTATCAGCCTTGAACATCCAAGGAAATCATTTAATTTAACATTCGCACCATTTGATTTTGAAGCAGTTCAGTATCATTTAAAAACACATAAAAATAAGGAGTGTAATCAGTTAGTTTTTATAATCAATGAACAAAGTCGTTGAATTTTGGCTTTAACATGAAGCAATTCTAATATTTAAACACTGAGTGGCATCTTCATTTTGATGGTATGTTTCTGATGTGCATCTTAAGTGAAATGCTTCACTGTAAAACGTGGAACATGGCCGTACTTCACGTGCAGTGTTCTCTTCATGTAAAGTGGGCATCTTCAGACAAATGCATCATGGTGCCCGATGCATTTTTAATCCCTTGCCTTCCGTATTAAAGCTTTTTCTGTGCATCAGCTTTTCTTGCTCTTGTATTGGGTTTATTGATTTGCTAGTAGTCATTTGATAGAGCAGTGCACACAATTCAAACAAAACAATGTAATTAAAGCTGTTCAATAAGACGTCCCAAACAAGATACGTTACAGATCTTTTCAGACAAAAAGAGCTTCACATTGGGAAGATTTTCAGAGCTAATTCATCATTAGAAATAAAACCTTGATTCCCATGGGTGATTACAACATGTCAAACCTGTTCAATGCTTACTCACTCACTCACTCACTCACTCACTCACTCACTCACTCACTCACTCACTCACTCACACTCATTCAAACATTCACTCACTCATTCAAACATTCACTCACTCACTCATTCAAACATTCATTCACTCTCTCACTCACTCATTCACACTCACTCACTCACTCACTCACTCACTCACACTCATTCAAACATTCACTCACTCACTCACTCACTCACTCACTCACACTCATTCAAACATTCACTCACTCACTCATTCAAACATTCACTCACTCACTCATTCAAACATTCACTCACTCACTCATTCAAACATTCATTCACTCTCTCACTCACTCACTCACTCACTCTATCACACTCATTCACTCACTCACTCACTCATTCACACTCACTTACTCACTCACTCACTCACTCTATCACACTCATTCACTCACTCACTCACTCACTCACACTCACCTACTCACTCACTCACTCACTCTATCACACTCATTCACTCACTCACTCATTCACACTCACTCACTCACTCATTCACTCTCACTCACTCACACTCATTCACTCACTCACTCATTCAAACATTCATTCACTCTCCCACTCACTCACTCACTCTCTCATTCAAACATTCATTCACTCACTCACTTACTCACTCACTCACTCACTCACTCACTCATTCACTCACACTCATTCACTCCCTCACTCACTCACTCATTCAAACATTCATTCACTCTCTCACTCACTCACACTCATTCCCTCACTCACTCACTCACTCACTCATTCAAACATTCATTCACTCACTCACTCACTTACTCACTCACTCACTCACTCACTCATTCACTCACACTCATTCACTCCCTCACTCACACTCATTCCCTCACTCACACTCATTCCCTCACTCATTCACTCACTCACTCATTCAAACATTTATTCACTCACTCACTCACTCACTCATTCAAACATTGACTCACTCACTCACTCACTCACTCATTCGTCCATTCAGTCACTCACTAATTCACTCATTCATTCACTCACTTACTCACTCACTCATCCGTAGGAGGCTGATAAAGGAGACACTATTAGCTGTGGTGCAGCTCCATCTTTATTTTATAGACGGCACTTGTTTGAAGATATGTTTTAGATGATGTTTGTTTATATTTGTTTAGCTTTAAATTGGTGCGAAATAGACACTTTCCCCCCTTGGAAAGATATTTTCACTTTGCATTGTTTTATTCATAGTGTTTATTTGGGTAGAACCAATAACACTGCTGTTACTTCTGTGATCAAAGCAGCGATGGTGTCTGTAGCGTCATTTCCAAACATTCTATGTGAAAATACATAAATATATTGGAGTTTAAATGATCTGCCAAACTAAAGCTCGTCTAGGCCTGGACGCAGGTGCATTGAATAGCCATAGTATTTTGTCAGTGTGCACCATGACATTCATGTTTATGAAACTCACTTCAGCACAGCTATTATTAGAAATGCATCTTGTGAGGATAAGGTTTCCAGCAGTGTAGTATTAATGCAGTGTTCTTCTGCTCAAACTAACACAACCATTAGCTCGTTGCTCACTGTGACTGTGAATCATATTTCTTCACCAAAGATGCTGAGAAATCCCAAAGAAACCTTTGGTTTGGAGGAATGATATTACAGCTCACTTTCAGGTTTTCTCTCTCTCTCTCTCTCTCTCTCTCTCTCTCTCTCTCTCTCTCTCTCTCTCTCTCTCTCTCTCTCTCTCTCTCTGTGAGATACAGCCTCTCAGTAATTACTGTCTGGAAAAGTTTAGTCAGGAGATTTGTAGATGGTGCATATGGCCTTTGATGCCATGGTGGTGGCTCTGTTTGGCAGCGAGAGATAAATTATCTAAATTATTTAAATAAATTCAGAGAATGCTGCTGTTTCCCAGTGAGTATACAAAATCTTCTCCATCCTCATTTGCATACTGTGTGTTTAGGTTTGTTAGATCAGATTAATGACAGTTGTCACCATACAATTTCCTGGAGTTTAGTTCCAGCCACAATCGGCAACCTCTCCTGCTAACGAATGTATTCAGAAGAGCGTCATTGGTTGATCAGATATGTTATAGTGTAATGGAAAAATGGGAGGTAAATAGGGTCAATACGATTTTCAAACTACAATTTGGAGTTCAATACTTGATTCATTTTTCAAAGGGTAAGTTATAAAGTGCTCTAAAAGTGTTCCTGATTTTGTATGTAACATGCCCTTGGCTTTTTATTTTCTATTGCTATTGTAGTATAAAACTGAAACATATTTTATAAAATACAGTAAAACACAAAAAACACATACTTGACTGAACTGCTGTTTCCTCTTCAGAGAGTGTGGGTCCCAGATAAACTGGATGTCGAAAAACAAATCTATCCTATTGCCCCAGCCGGACACCTTTCCCCAGGATGTCTCCAACTTCTCCCTCTTTCCTCCTTTGGCCGAGTGGGATACACCCACCTTCACACGGGCAGCCCAGTTCCGTGTGGCCGCCACACTGGTGCTCTTCCTCTTTGCGGCAGTCAGTAACCTGGCACTGCTCATCAGTGTGGCACGGGGCCGGGGCCGGCGCCTTGCCTCTCACCTGCGGCCCCTCATCATGAGCCTGGCAGCAGCCGACCTGATGATGACGTTCCTCGTGATGCCGCTGGACATGGTGTGGAATGTGACGGTGCAGTGGTACGGTGGTGATGGCCTTTGCAAGTTGCTCAGCTTTCTCAAGCTGTTTGCTATGCAGGCATCAGCTTTCATCCTGGTGGTGATCAGCCTGGACAGACATCACGCCATCCTGCATCCCCTCGACTCACTTAACGCCCACCGCCGCAACAAGAGGATGCTGCTGCTGGCCTGGACCCTCAGCCTTCTGCTCGCGTCTCCACAGGTGGGTTAAACGGAGTAAACTACATTGTTAAAATGAAGATACAGCACTATTCTGTGCCATACAAACACATCATACAAAAACGGTTCAAAAACCTTTTCATAATTTAAATGAGCAAAACAACAACACAAAAAAACAGATGTCACATGGAAAAAAGTTTGCAATCCATCATAAAACCTGTACAACACCAAAAATAAATAAAAATATTTCCAAATTTCATAAATCCATATTATATTCACAACAGACTCTAGTATCTAGTATCAGATGCTGAAAGACACATTACTATTACACAACAAATATTAGTTCATTTTGAATTTAATAGCAGCAGTACGTCTCAAAAAAGTTGGAACAGGGCAGTGGAAGTAAAAAGAAATGGTTGGAAGGACATTTTGCACTTAATTGCATTAATTGGCAACTGGTCAGTGATATGATTGCATGCAAAAAAAGAGCATTTTAGAAAAGCACAGTCTCCAAGAAGTAAATATGGGCAGAGGTTCACCAGGCTGCAAATCCTGAATCTATGAATTGTGAAACAATTTCAGTATTTTGTTCCTTAACATAAAATAGCAAACACGTTGAATAGTTCATCATCTACAGTACATAATATAATAAAAAAATTCAAAGAATTTGGAGAATTCTCTGTGAGCGAGAGACAAGACCAAAAATCAATACTGCATGCCTGTGATCTTCAGGTCCTCAAGCAGCACTGCATTAAAAACAGGCACGATTCTGTCATGGAAACCACTGCATAGGTTCAGGAACACAGAAAGTGCCCATCACATATGCAGGTTAACAGTCTGACATGCAAAGAAGAAGCCATATGTGATGATACCCTCTTCTCTGGGCCAAAGCTCATTTAAAGCAGATCAATTAATTTAGAATTTGATGTCTTTAACACACTAAACAATGTCAAGACACTGGATATGTTTATCACTTTTCTATTTACATAAAATGAGGATATTTATTGTAGCATTTTTGAAAGTGTATTTCTTAGTCATTCATGCTTGATACAATACGTCAGCTGCTCAACAGTCAAAAGAAAAGAAATTCTTTAGGATGACTCATATATTTTTAATAGGAGGCAGAGCTGGACTCACTCTGTGTCTACAAAGCAATGCTTTTGTAAAGTACATAATGAAACCTTACATTGTCTTGTTGAAAAACCATGTACTACCTGGGAAAACACGTTGATTTAATGGCAACATATATGTACGTCTCTTTAAAATTACAATATACTTGCATCAGTGGCACAACACTTATGCCAATGACCCATGCCACTGGGCACTGATGCACCCCAGAGAACCTGATGTCCAAAACAAACTAACCATTGACTCATCAGTTCAGGCTCAGATGACTTGATACTGCATAAAAGTGATGTATGGCTTTTTCTTTGAGTAATAGCATTTCAAGTTGTATTCCTTGAGGCAGCAGCAAACTGATTTAAGTAACAGCGCTTTTCCAAAGTACTTTAGAGCCAAGGTGGCTATATTTATCACAGTAGAATGACAGTTTATCATGCAGTGCCTTCTGAGGGCATAAATAGTTTCACAATATTATACCTTAGTTGGGGAAAGTCTTCAGTTCTTTGTAATCTTGTATTGAGAAATGTTCTTCTTAAACAGATTATCAATTAGCACAAAGTGGTGAGCCATGACCCGTGTTTACCTGCAAATACTGAGCCTTTCGTGGATGCTCCTTTTATACTCAGAGACCTGATTCTGTCACCTGTAACCAATTCACCTGCTTATTGTAGAATGTTAAAACAGTGTAATTTAAAGGTTCTTTAAACCTCTTACTCTTACTTTGGCTCAAATGTTATAGTATGTTGCAGGCATCATACTCCGTTTTTTTATTTTAACAAAATATAAATATGTTGGCATTTCTTAAAATTAATTTCTTTATGCTTTGTTCAGTTGAATAAATATTTTTCCAAACTGCAAAATAGTATCATTGTTTCATGAAATGGGGTTTGTATTTAATTAAAAGTGATAATCAGGCTTTATTTGATGATGTCAGGCAGTGAATTTTGGTGGCCCTTTTCATGTTGCTGCTACATAGTCCATAATTGGAATAACTTTATATTCTGTGATCATAGGCTATATTCAAGGGAACACTACAGAATACAGAGAAATGTGTTTTGTTTTTATAGCATAACCTTATTAAAAGGCTTTCATAACAGAGAGTGATGGTATATTTGAACAAATCATTTTTTAATAAAGTGATTATAAATGGAGAATGTATTTACAGGGCCTGATACATCTGCTGCTGTTGTTTTTTATGCTACGTGATGCTTCCCATAGTGACCTAGTGATGACAGATCAGAATCTCCCAAGGTCATAATGTCTGTATTCAAAGAGCAATTCTACTTGAAATTCCACATGCTGTCAAAATAAAGACTGAAGTGTCACTTTGGGATCATGTCATACCTCACTTTCTTTTTGCAGCGTGAATAAGCTCTGGTCTAGTGCTGGCCAATTATCATTGATATTATAGGAGTATGATAGAAGTGATGATTTTTAGGCAGAGCATTGATTTTTCTTTTCCCTGAGTGAGGGTTTTGTAAATGGAGCAGAATTGTAAATATTTCACATGCACTGACCATTAACATACACAACGTTGATGTCAATAATGCATACCTTGTGCATTTTGAATATTAATATTACAAGCAAAAATAATATTTTTGTGAGCCATGAAGAGTGCTCTGTCAATCATTAGTTTTCCTCTCTCTGTATGGCCCACCACAGAGGTCAGGAGTAGACCATGTTGAGACCTCAGTGGTTTGGGCAGCAGTGAGGAGAATTCAACCTGAGTGAGTTTGCTTTGATTTAAACTACAAATAGGGAAACAAGAGCAGTGGTTCAGCACAGTGGACTACATTCCCTGCTCAAACACACCCATTAGACCCAGCCAGTAACCACTGAGATAAATCAGGTGTTGGAGATCCAACTCACCAAGGCAGATGTTCCCCATGAATGTTGTACACCATGCCTGTAGATTTAGCTACAAAGCCCATATCTTCAGGAGCTCTGCAGTTCAGTACAGAACAAAGATTTAACACCGCAGAATAACTCAAGTTGAACTTGATGTTCTGACTGTCATTGTTCTTCAAGGAGAAGTCAGGTTACTAATTTTCAAAGATTTTATTTGAGAGAGCAGCTACAATTTTAGTCAAAGTAATAACAGCAAAAATGACCGATTATATGTAGATGTTTTGTGGAAGAGGGATTCTCCTGAAGAGAAAGCTTGGAAGAAATGAGGAGTGCAGAGTTTCAGTTTGCATTGAAGGTCTCTGAGGTCTGATGGTTATCAGGGGTTTTATACTATTCTGATCTAATGTGGGTTTTGTCACATATCAAACCAGTTTCAGCCAGTTTCAGCCAGCTGT
This sequence comes from Lepidarchus adonis, assembly GCA_037576955.1. Lineage (NCBI taxonomy): Eukaryota > Metazoa > Chordata > Actinopteri > Characiformes > Lepidarchidae > Lepidarchus > Lepidarchus adonis. The sequence goes on from JBBIGC010000007.1 coordinate 8,062,462, forward strand.
TTCTGTCGTGTGTGTTAGGTGCCACAGAGTCTGGGTGGTTCAGAGATGAAATAAATCAGAGGATGATGCTTGTTTCATCATTGATGGCAGCAACTTGATGGTTTGTTTAAGACAGGGTGGATCTTCAGGCCCTGCACATGATGGTTTGGAGAATGAGATTACAGCTTACAGTGTGTCAGTCTATAGTGGGGTCACAGGGCCATACATGTTACAGAACGACCACCTTTGGCTCCCTGAGAAATCTTTAAATGGATGATTTTGTTGTGTAGCATTTAATAATGTAAATGATCTTGCGGACATCATGCGGACATCAGTGTGGCAGCTAATCCCTATGCATTAAAAGAACAGTTTATAATAATAGACAGTTTATGTGCCCACTGTGGACTCCTCCACCTAATAAATTATAAATGTATAGCATGCACAATATGATAATTACTGTGCATCTAGACAGCAAAGAATAATGACAGAGTGCAGAAATAAACTGACTGATTAAAATGATAGGACAGCAGTTTGTGTGTGTGTATGTGGGCACGTTAAGATGTCGTGACAGGACTAAATTGCATTGAAGCTCAAGATGGGTATGATTTTGTTAAGGACAGGAATAATAATAATAATAGTACACTTTATTTATAGAGCACTTTTCATACATCAGGAATGCAAGGTGTATTATTTAAAGAACAGGATATGCTGGGGGGTTATATACACACCTGTGGATGGTCTGTAATGGACAGGGTACCTATGTTGCCTCTGGCACTTTTATCCTAATCTAATATTCACCCACTCACTGCAGCAGGAGTAACACATGGAGGGTGGGGTGATGCAGCAGAAGATAGGGCAATGAAGGGTGTTTACAAGTCAAGTGCACCACAGCATAGACCGTGACACTCGCACACAGCAACTGGGAGAGAGGGTCTGTATGAATCAGGGAGAGCAAATATTGTGCCCTGAGCAAGCAATTATCTCCCAAAAGTATTGTTCACATTTCACTGTCTCATGAAACATGGAAAATATATTTTAAATATATATAAAATATTATTACATATGTATATTTAAATTACAATTTACAATATTTTTTCAGCTACTAAATAGTATAAAAATCAAAAGAAATAGACAAGAAATTACAAAAATTACTCCAGGAGCAAAGCATTTAATAGTGAAGTCACAAAGGAACCTAAGATAACTTTTAATAACTCATATTGGCTAATAGTCCACCATCAGGATACACTGTAGAGCATGGTTCGCAGGGAGAAAAATATGCAACAGTTATTTTATCATAGACAAACATTTACCCAGGATGTTATTATTAACCATGCCAGACATCAATGGCCAGCTCCCAACATTGTCCCTCACTATTTACAACCTCCAGGCTGAACCTGAGAAACTTTACAAAGAGGAATGAGACATTACTTTATCACAAAATACAAAATTAATCAAGAGACTTATCCAAAGTGGAATGAACATTTATGAATTGTTGTCATTTCTGTTTTTGAATGTGTCAGAGAAATAGTGTCTCATACACGAGTAAACATTTCCAGTCACATTGATCAAAGCACCATTTATGGCTGTCATTTCTGTGAAACGGGTCTGAATGTCCTGCATACAGTATCAGATGGAAAGAGTAGGAGTAAGTGAAAGCTTACCAGCAGTGCCAGCAGCTTTAAAACTGTCAAAAAAGCAATACGGACAAATGGTGAAGTTTACATTGATACCCACTCACAGAATAACACTTAACATTCTAATCTGTTTTAATGAATGTCTACAAAGGCATTTTGGGGAAAATTGAGCTTTTTACTGTACCTAACTGCTGTACATAAAGCTTTCATTTTCATAATTACATCTGAAGCTTTGCTGATTTTAGCGCTTCCAATTCCCAACACTTTCTCCCCCCCTTGCAGCTGTTTATCTTCAGAACAATCAAAGTGGACCATGTGGACTTCACTCAGTGTGTGACCCACGGCAGTTTCCATGAACGATGGCAGGAGACCGTCTACAACATGTTCCACTTTGTCACTCTCTACGTCATCCCATTGTTGGTCATGAGCTGCTGTTACACACACATCCTCATTGAGATAACCCGACAGGAGCACAAAAATAAAGGTAACTGGAGCACACCTTGAGTAGCACTTCCTAAACACAGTAGTATTAGTAGTATAGACAGTATTCAGTCCATTTTTGTTTAATGGACCTTGCAGCCAGTTAGTGGCAAGTCGTTGTTGATGACAGAAACTCTAAGAAGTCACTCTAGGAAGTGAGCTTTTGGGCAAACACTGCAAAAGAGCATGAAAGCATTTACATAATGAAGAAAAACGCTTTAGTTATAGAAATACAGGATATTGAGGCATGCATGTGCCAACCAACCAATAAACCTAAAAAGAAGAGTATGAAATAAAATAATCATATTTACAAGAAATAAAGAAATAAAAAGAAACTGTTAAATATATTATATTTAAGTAAATAAAGCAAAATGGAAGATCACTATTAATAACGCAAAAGGGCATTACTAATATGCATGTATACATTGTCCACAGTTGGATAAGATCTAATCTTCATGGCAAGCTGGAGCAGTGAGGAGCTTAATGACTAAATGCCATTTCCCCCTGTTTACTCACAGTTCTGAGCACCACTAGCTTGATCAGCTACTACTTTGCAGACTGATATTCATTAAACATTACAGAGATGTATTTAAGATCTAGTAACAATGAATAACACTTCGAAGTCATTTCTGTATGTAGCTGGACGCGAGAGTAGATGTCATTGTAGAGAATTCTAAAAGCTGCATTTTACTCAGCATGATAGTAAGATATTAAGTTTCTCCAAATGTTTGCTTCCTGAGAGCCCAACACAATTTTCTATTCTGTCTATCAGAAATGTATGATTTACACTGTCAAAGGCTGTACTGAGATCCAGCAGTACCAACACAGTTCTTTTACCTGCGCCTGTGTTCAGATGAAGTTAATAATACTAATTAAGTGAATATAATCAATGATCTTGATTATCTTACATACTATAGTATATATTCATTGACATGCATCATGCCACAAACAAAGGAGATTTTGGAAAAAGAGTTGATGCTCATCATCCTGGAACAGGATACAAAACTGTCTCTTAAGAGTTTGAACTCCTTCAATCCACAATTATACAGACTGTTTCAAAATCGAAAGAAATTTGAGACCATTGCTACCCTCTCCAGGAGCGCTTGACCAACCAAAATACTCCAAGAGCAAGGCATTTTGTATTCTTGGGAGGAACCTAAGATAATTTTCTATTATCTAGAGCATTTTTCTGCTCATCTACAGTTTGCTACAGAATAGTCTACAGAAGACTATTTGGAAAAATATTTCTGAATGGATTAGACAAAATATTTTTTGTTTAAATGAGAAGCTCAAAATATTTTAGTTTAAATGAGAAGCTCAAAATATTTTTTGTTTAAATGAGAAGCACAGTATATTTAGAATGTAATCCCATTAAGAAACGTGGTGATGACAGTATAACTGTGTGGGCCTGTTTTGCTACATATAGGTTAAGAAAACCTGCAATCATTGAAAGAACAATAAATTCAGAATGTTAACCGACTTAATCTAAAGGAAAATGTCAGGCCATCTGTTCATGAATGGAATATAAATAGAAAGATTTAGCAAGACAACAACTAAATGCACACAAATAGTTGGAAAGACCAGATCAAAGTCTTGATCTTAATCCAATAAAAATGTGATGGAAGGACCTGAACCAATGAGTTCATGTGAGGAAATCCACCAGCATCTCATAGTTGAAGCTGTTCTTGGTAGAAGAGTGTATGAACCCAAACAGATGTACAAGACTGATCAACAGTTTCCAGAAATGTTTAGTTACAGTTATTGCTGAACATGGGGCACCAGAAACAGAAAGTAAATGTTTACTAACTTTTGCCACTTACAGATGTTATATTGAATCATTTTCATCAATAAACAGGTTTGTTAAATTGGGTTTATCTACTTTTAAGATGTGTGAAAATCATAAATCTGCAGAAACTTGCACTGTTGTAAATATGGGACCTTTAAAGCAGAATGACATTTTCTGTGTCCTCTCTGTGCAGCTGGTGAGTCATGTCTCAGACGCAGCCGAACCGATATGATCCCTAAAGCACGGATGAAGACCCTTAAGATGACCATCATCATCGTGATGTCATTCATAGTGTGTTGGACTCCATATTACCTTTTAGGGATCTGGTACTGGTTCCAGCCAGAGATGCTGAAGGTCACGCCTGAGTATGTCCACCACCTGCTGTTTGTCTTTGGCAATCTGAACACATGCTGTGACCCCGTCATCTACGGTTTGTACACACCCTCCTTCCGTGCTGACCTGGCCCGCTACTGTGGCTGCTGCAGGTCAGGTGACTCGCCTCGCTCTCTAGACCGACTGTCCACCCGGCAGGGCCCTCATAGTGGAGAGCAGGAGTCTGACCCAGGCAGTGTTAAAGGGGCAGATGGGTAAAGAGATAAATAGAGACAGAGTCACCTTCTTCAGCATTACACTCTTAAGCAGATGTGCACACAGAACCTGACGGTGGAATCCACTGAGGGTTCAAGAGAAGGGAACAGTGTGTGTGTGTGTGTGTGTGTGTGTGTGTGTGTGTGTGTGTGTGTGTGTGTGTGTGTGTGTGTGTGTGTGT
>JBBIGC010000007.1:8093573-8104451 GCA_037576955.1 Lepidarchus adonis
ATATACATACACCTACAGATTCAATGTGGACTCTAAATGCAATAGTAAGCTCAGTAAGATTCAAATAATGAATATATATATATATATCCCAGAAATTTCAAATAGTGAAAGGTAATGTAGTGATTCACTAATCACTACATAGCCTTTACTACATAGTGAAGAGTGTACCATCAATTCACCTAAAGATTTACCGCTTCAGTATGGCACTCTAGTTAGTGTACTATTTCTGTAACATTGAGAAATTTTGTACACAGTATAAATGCCCATGTTTACTAACTGTGGCTCAGCAAAAGCATTTAGGCCCTGTGAGCCAATATGCTTAGATGATAATTCATTAAAAAAAAAATATACAGCCAGAGGAACTGGTCTAGGACGCTCTGATGACAACTTCATCTACTCTGTAGGCTGTGGGGTGTTCGCATGAGAAAGTTGAGGACAACAGCGCAGGAGGGGCCACAGGCTGGCTGAAGAGGGGCTGCTCCAGGCTATTCATCTCAGCTGAACTTGCACTTGACTTTCCCCAGTCTGATTGATGGCTCTGTTAGCACCCCCCATCCCTCTCCATCACCCCAAAAACAGCCACACAATGCTGCTGAATGCCTAAGAGCCATTCAAGCAGCGAGAGCCACAGCAATGTCAGAAGTGGAGGGGAGAGGGGTGGAGGGAGCAGGGAGCAGGGTCGTATGATTTGGGGTTTGGGTAAGACCAGTGATAGCACGCCATCTTCGCACCCACCACTTTATAATTGGCCCTGCACCTCCCGCCCCCACCCAATCCCATCATCCCCCACCCTACACTGTGGAACCATCTGCCCTCTCTCCCTGCCCCCACAGAGATTTCCCCTTTTCACTTGAACTTGGAGGTGACTTTCCCATGCCACACGATCACTCAAACTTCACCCCTGACGACATGTTCGTCCCCCCATTCTCTGGGTCTTTTTTGGGGTGTCTGTGTTGAGTGATTCACCGACGCAGACCACAGCCCCTCTCACAGCCTGCACCCAAAAATTCCCTCTCCCAGCTGTCCCCATAAGAAAACAAAAAAACACTCCAGTTGCACTTAAACTTGAATGAACTTGAGAGTTTGTCACCTCTCATAGCGTCTGACTGCTGAACCCTGTGAACCCATCGCACAATGAAGTCATCGGCAAACTATCAACTGTCCCTATGTAGAGCCTTTACCATGATCCTCATCACACTTCTGCAGCAAAGTCACAGTTCAGCTGCTGTGATCATCTGTCCATCTTTCTGTTCTCTTCTTTATGTAAACAAGTTCAAAAAAAGTTCACACAAACACATCGCTAATCAAATGTAATGTTATCTACTAATCAGTACATTATGGTGTCAGCTGAAATATTGGTCATTACAAAAGAAAAATGAATTTCAAACCTGTCCTGGCTTGATTTTAGCCAAATGGTTTAATCAGTTTTGTTCTCTTAAAATGAAACCAACAGGAACTTTGTATAATAAAACAATTTCTTAAAAGGATGGCAATCAGAATTGTAATCCCATTTTTAAAAATAGAAATAAAATCTTAGTCTGTTGAGCTGGTCTTTCAATAATCTAAAATACCTAGAACAAGCCATACTTGAGTTCATATTTAATGTCTTCTGTGCATGAGATTAAAACTGAAAATGTATATTTATTTATTATATTTATGTTGTATATAATAAGCAATAAGCAACAATGTGTTAATATTGCTGTAGATGATGTATTGCCCAGAGCTTTAGTCAGGAATGACCAGCAGGCTAACATCTCCCCCTCTTCAAAGTCTCCTAATGCAACAGTACTAGATACACAATCATCCTCACTGTACTTTGATTCTGTGGCCCTTGTTTCACCACATGACCCAGCTCTTCAGACCTTGGCTCTTCTCCAGCTCATGCTGTGTTTGACACAAAGAGTTTTGAGAGGGAATCATCTTCACTTCACACCCTTTCTCATGCCTTAGAAGTCGTACAAATTAAGACCTCCTTAACAAACACACAGAGCTTTATCTTCTCTGTCTGCACATACAGGACAGAGCAGATCCACTAACCACTACAGTTTAGAGGTCTTCAACTGAAGCATCATTCATTCAATGAAACAAAAAATGTTTCTACCTTTTGATTTGGCTTTACCTGTCATTTGCTCCTTCCATGGGACATACATGAAGCAACCAGGCTTCCTACATTTTTCTAGAGTAGTTTCGACAAAGGCCAAATGACCAAGCCAATTGAAATAACCTCTACTCTAATCTTGTGAGATGCAGGCTCTGATGAATGGCTCTTACTGACACAACTTTCAACTGGCTTTTAAACCAACCAAAATATAAACACAAGTTTTTTTTCATCATAGTCAAATTTAGTTTGAGAGACTGTGGATGCATTTAACTAATCATAACTAGTTATTGTTTTGATAAACTAGTAAATGTGTGGTAATCATAGCTGTCTTTGTTCAATTAGAACCATTTAGTTATGTCTGCGGCCCCATCTGTATTCTGCTCCCACAATAGAGAACCCATCTCCACTCGTAAAGTGCTGTTGGACCTCCTGGTCTTGCATGTGACTGGGAGAGCAAGTTTGTGGATAATTTCACCTCCCATCTGGGTGTCATTATTGAAATGAGGACTTTAGAGGTTCACCCTGAACAGACACCCCCAAACCCCACCCTCCTGGGCAGACGGAGACCCCAGCCCCTAAAGGTCATGAGAGAGTGGGTGCGGGGCAGCAGCTTGTGTGTGAAAACCAAAAGCCCAGTATAGTCCTCACCCTTCCTTTGTTTATTGTCTCCGAAGCTGACCGTGAACTTCACAGCTCGTTGTGGTTCTGCATCGTCCTGAACCCACGATCAACAGAATGAGGGGGTCCAGGGAGACACAGATAGGCAAACATGGCTAAATCCCCTTATTGATGGTATGTCCTTTTTAATGTGTGTAGCAGCTGAGCCAGACGGATGATGTCGCAAAATCTAAAATTGTAAAGCTCCTGTCTCTCTAAAAGTCTGGGAACTATTGGAGAGTTTAAGATCTCCATGTAAGTCTGTATTTTTGTAATTTGACTCATAAATTAGATTTTTTCTTCAAGTCAAATGCTTCAAATAAACTTCCACTGACCCAGAAAATATCACGTCAGTTATAAAGGTAAAGTATTGTTTCTTTGAAAGTTTCTGTGAACATTGTTAAAACGATGAACATGAATAGAAAACCCTTTGGCAAGCCTACTGAACTAAAGGACAAAGGACAGGCCTAATCTTACAAGATAAAACAGTGTTAAATACAATATATTGTGCTAGATCTTTAAATCTTCCTTTATAGAGCCTGTTGTTAAAGTTTTATAGGCTGATGCATAGAAAAAGCAACACACCCTGCTGCCTCTTTCACATTCAACAGAGGCTGCAGAGCCTCCGTGTCTCCATACACTCAGTAGTTGGTCACAGTGCAGACAGGCACAGTGCCACGGTTTGGGACAGAGATTGAATCTAAGGGACTTTTAGTCTAAACCCAGCAGGAGCCAGGCAGCCTCAGCAGGCCCATTGTCTCTCTAATAGGAGTTAACTCCCCTCTCTGGCTGGCTTACTCCATGCTCTTTTACTGCCAGTGCAGGCACACTAACTCACAGCTCTCGTCTATTGTTTAAGCAGGGATGCTCATTAATGTGTGTAAGTCAAACGAGAATTGGGTGTGGATAAGACCCAGGAGCATTTCCGATTGAGGTGTTGGCCAAATTAACTCTGACGCATGCACTTACATCCCCTCAACCAACCTCCTGGGACTTATTAGTGGAGTAATTAAATTAACAAACAATTAGAGGGAGTGCATACTGCTCGTCTGTGCTCTTTGAGTAATTGATATGACACTGGCTGATCAAAGCTTGAACTTGCTCTGTAGATGTTCTGAGGAATACACCACATTTTGAACTACATACTGTTGACAATTCTTCAAGTTTCTCAATGAGGTTTGTTTCTTTACACTCTGATGTAAAATATATAGATATTAGAGTTTTTAGAAAGCTGCACAGATTTTTGCACAGACTTTTACAACCGTTACCATTGTTTCAAAGGCTGTTTTTTTTTCTCCTCCCAAGCACATTCGGTCACTGAAATAGATACCTTCCAAACTACAGAACAACTTTCTCATTTGTGCTGTTCTAACATGTTCAACTGATTCTGTAGACAATATATACATCACAGGCGTTGTCATTTTCAAAAGAAAATAGTTTTTTCATTTTCCTTTATTTTCTTTCATTCCAATTTTTTTTCTGAATTAAAATGTTATTGTAATCATCATCATCATCATCAATAATAATAATAATAATAATAATAATAATAATAATAATAATAATGTAAAACTAATGCAGTGTGACTAATAAAATTCAAACAAGTATGTAATGTGATAAATAGCATATTTATCCACTAAAGAGAGTAAAAACATGACAGGAAAGTACACCTTAACATAGGTTTATAAATCATTTAGAAGGGTGCAGGCAAATGAAACAGTAGAACACGGATATTTCTACTGGATAAAACATTGCTCACTACAATAATAAGAGTAGAGATCATGAAGCAACTTCTGTCTGACAGAATAATACAGATCCCAAAAAACTACTACATCTGTAGTGAAGAGAATGATTGCATTTTTTAATGTGACCTGCTAAATGGTAAAGAGAGTCTGTTCTGGTTCTTCAGCACTTGCCCTTAATGCATATTCACAGCAGCAAATCAGTTCCCACAGTACTGAATCAAGTTCAGGCCTAATTGGTAAACATGGAATAGCCCCAGCTCGTGAGCGTATTGCAGCGGGGTGGGTGATCCACCGGGTGGAGAGAATGGGCGCAGTGTACCCCCTTCTCTACATGGGCCGCTGGACTGGCTGTGAGACGCACGCTGTGTGGATCTTTTGGATTAAGCCCCTGAACTGGGGGGAGCCTTGTTGGATTAAAAGTAGCCTAGCTGTGCCTCTGTGTGTGTGCATTTGTGTTTGTGTGTGTGGGGATGGGGCAGCTGCATGGATTACCGCCCCTTGTAATGAGATCTCAATCAGAGCAGCCCCCTCTCAATCCGAACCCTTCCCCAGTCGTATGGAGATGAGGGGTGTGGGGATGAAGGGGGGCTGGGATGAGGGGCAGGGTCAAGGGTCAGTGTCACTGTCTGGCCCAGGTCCGTCTGCTATGCTCTGCTGACCATGAACTTGCTGTTTCCAGCACAAAACCTGGTGTTATGCATAATTTCTGCCTGAATCCCAATGCTCCAGTGTTCAAACAAATGCCCTGTTTTAGCAGTAAATGGGCTACATTTAAAATGACAAAAAAACAGCATTAACACAGAAATTTGATAATGATTGCATAATGTAACATATATAAAGTGATATAATTAGTCAATCAGCATTCTTTGATGTGGAAATGTGCATAGTAGAGAAATCTACTAATACATATTCACAAGGGTGGTGAAAATCAAGGGCTGCAAATGTTAAAAGCATAAATCTCAATGCTTCTTTTGTATATATGTATATATATATATATATGTGTGTGTGTGTGTGTGTGTGTGTGTGTGTGTGTGTGTGTGTGTGTGTGTGGTAAATATAAAAAAAACAATTGCAGAAATTGTCTTTCTATTCAAATGTTTATTGATTGGTATATATCGCAAACACTGATTATTGAAACAAAATATTATTGGGGGGGATCTCTGATTTTCTATCCACCATTGTGACTTTTTCAAAAAGTAACCACAACTCATTGGCTTTGTGTCAATGCATGCATCACATTTTTACAAAATCTACCTGAATTTTCAAAATCCAAGAAGCCAAAACGAAATGTGTAACAATGTACAAAAAACTCTAATTCCAAAACCTGCATCATTCACATATAATTCAATCATGAACATCAGTAAACCAAAATGTAGGAACAAAACTGGGACTCATAAAAAAGTTATTCCAACTTCCAAGGCAACACGCTTTGTCTCTACAATCCTGAGCTGTCCTGTACACATGAGCTGATCATCCCCCTTCAGTAGATTTATAATTTCCAAGCTAAATCGTGTGTGTCAACAGTGTTCATAAACAACTTCTTAGCAACATCTAACTTCAAACGTCAAAACCTCTACAAAAAAACGGGACAAGGTGCAAAACACAAGCAGGATTCACTAAACCCACAGGGGAAACGCAGAAATGTTGCATAGTATCACGTGGACCCCAAATGGACAGAATATAATGAAAAACAACCAATTTAAAATTTTGTATCTAAATGTTTAACCTGGTTGGTGAGCTTGTCTGGGCACAAATCTGAAGGAACTTTTCAAACTGACTCATCTCAATGTCTAACAAATAAGTTTTTACCAGGTGTATTGTTAAAGTCTTGGTTACAAGCGAAGCATTTTAAACAAAGACACAAATCAGACTTTGATGGAGAAAGGTCAATTTGAACATTTTTATAATAAAAAAGATGCTCCCCTAATAATACAAAATGCCATCACTGCGTTGTTTCCCGTCATTGGATATGAATGGGTTAAAGAACAATGCAGTCACTTCAGATACAAAGCCCAAGTGAATATATATATATATATCTTTTATGGTTTGTATCCATTATTATACTAAAGTTGTACATTTATATTTTCACATCGTCTACCAAAGAAGCCCCAGGTACCACATTTCACCTGTTCCTGGAGTTATACAAGGAAATACGAATCAGTTGGAAATGTGTTTAGCTTTTTGGTTAAAAGTAATTATCAAGGAGAACATCTAATTATTGCCTGAAACTGCTGCAAAAATTAACAAACAAACAAACACCACACTGAAGAAGGTGCACGTTAGTTTCCTATTACATAAAACATATACCAGCAAGCGATAAAGAAATACACTAGAAATAGTCCTAAAAGAGCCCGTGGTCGTCTGTTATCTCAGACTGAATAAAGCAAGATTAAACCAACAGCGTAAACGGCTTATGGCCACGTAGCATACGAATACAAATAATACTCCATTGTTTTAACGAACAATTGCAATATAAGAGACAAATAAAATAGTAATAAACTAATGTTTCGCCTACCTGCTAATGTGGTGAGCAGGAGCAGCAGTGGTGCTGTGGTGGAGATCATCTTGTGGAAATAGTTTACTCCTCCGCTCTAAACACTTTCATTTGTTGAAATTTCACAACGTTCAAAAAGGTAGAAAAATCACACACACATATATATTCCAGACGTTAGTGTCCTTTCCCGTGTGGAAACTTAGCTGAACATTTCAAACGGCCTCACGTTCTATGACCGTTGAGAGCGCGCGACAGTGCGTTGGTGTGATCTCTCGCTTCCGAGCACCGCGTACTCAATGAAACCCAGGTTGCCCTGGTGACCACTCACACCGAGGCGACTGATGGACACTGATAAACTGTCCAATCACAGCGTAGGACAGAGCTGAGCGGGCGGAGCCGAGAAGCGCTCAAATTAAAGCCATTAACATTCAGCACAAGCAGAGACTAATCACAGTTATCGAGGCTGGATTATTCTCTTTGGGTTTATTGACTGTCTTGTTGGTTTTCGGTGAACTATAATGTTCAGATATAAGTCAGTCCCGAGGACACAATGCTGTACCACACCTGAACCAGAGAAGCTTATTACCAGGATCATGAATCAGGTGTACTTCATGAGGGGCAGCACAGAAATGTACATAATGTAAAATTCAGACTGGGATTGGGATTGGGAACCCACTGATTTAAAGCAAAGCTAAATGGAGAAATGTTTGTCTCGGTTTCACACACGTTCACTAAAGTGATGTGGGTGGATGAGCCTAAAAAAGTCACACTTACAAAACCAACCTAAAAAACCTGAATCAAAGTCCAAAATCTTCTCAAATGCTTGGGTTCTGCTACACACCCACTTCAGCTCGAGAGAGACTTCTTTATTAGCTCATTAGAATGTTTTTTTGGTCAAAGAAAGCCCCTAGAGCTCAAAGAACTGTGAGAAGAAGGAAGCAACCCCCAACACTCCTCCCATAAGAACTCTGACCTGAATTAAATGGAACTAAGTGAAAAGCAGATTCCTCAGTATTAGTACAAGAGATTGCCAATAAACAAACAAACAATACTTCTACCAATCCGGTCTAGCACCACAATTTTACAAGCGTACATAACACCGTAAATGAAACAGACGACATTAAAGCAAAATGAAGTTGCCCTGACTGGTCCCACATTCTCCTGCTTGAGGAAGTGGATGAGGCGGTTCAATGCCTGTGTTGTTGGAACGCTGTGTGCTGCCCAGCATGACAGGACAGCCAATTAACAAGCATTAACATACACAGTGGGGCGTCCACTACACACACAATGCAAAGGCCCTTAAAGCACAACAACAGGCCGGCAGTGTGTTTTTCATTAGCTGGTCTTCTGTTCCCTCTTAAAGACATCCAAAAAGAGATCTAATTAGGATGTGGTCTGAGTCACACAGGCCCATACGTTACACCGCAACCTATATAAGCCCAAAGAACAGAGCATGTCTGTGAAGGAGCAGAGGAGGAGCCCTCCCTTCATCCTTTCTTGTGTAAGATTGAAACAATTCGCCCCCTTTGGCAACTGCAGCAAAATTCACCCAAATGTGTGAAACACACTGAGTCCAAAGGTTTGTATATGAAGAAATCCAGTTTTTCTTCTGAAATCAAGGGGTATTAGTAGAGTTTGTCATCTTATTGCCACAGAAACAGCCTCTAGTCTTCTGAGAAGGCTAAGCACCAAATGTTGGAACATTGATATGAGGATCAGTGAGGTTACTTGCTGACGTTTGATAATTAGTTCTGGATCACAAACCTCATTTCAGCTAATCTCAAAGGTGTTGGATTGAGCTCCATCATTGTGGAGAACACAATTCCTATGCTCCACAGCCCAGTGCTGGTGGGCTTAATATTTTATTATTAGTTCACGCCCTAAGTTCATGTGCGACTGTTTTAGAATGTCCCATTCAACTAGTAGTACTTTCCTTTTGAGATTATAAAAGCTTTGTGTTTGAACTGAACACATGGGTGCGTTCAAATACCTGGGCATCTACATCTCCAAGGACCAGACATGGTCTGAACACATCCACGTTCAGACCAGAAGAGCAGAAGAACAGCCCTGTACCACCTGAGACAACTGAGGAAGTTTGGGGTCTCTTCAAAGATACTAAAGACCTTCTGCACAGGCGCTGTGGAGAGTGCCCTGACCCAGAGCGTGATTCAAACAACAGAGCGCTGCTGCAGGTCCCCTCTGCCAACTGTGCAGGACATCTACACCAAGAGATGTAGGACTCTGGCCATCAGGAGTCCCATCAGGAGTCCTATCACTGTCCATTATTCACTATTCATTAAATAACTATTTTTTTTTTCAGATTGGATGGTGGGTGTTGGTGGACTGCTATCTTCAAATCTTTCCACAGATTTCTAGTGGGATTTAGGTCTGGGCTCTGAACTGGGCCATACATGGACATTCACTTTTTTCACCTTCAGCCACTTTGTGGTCAGTTTTGCTGTGTGTTTCAGGTTTTTTCTCAAGAATTAGATTAGATTTTGCCCCATCCATTCTCCTTTTACCTGTTGCGGAAAAACACCTTTACAACAGGATGCCGTCTCCTCCATGCTTTATTATAGGTATGGTGTGTTGTGGATGGTGAACAGTACTGGATTTCAGCCTGGTGTACCGTTTGGTGTTGAGGCCAAATGGTGCAATTTTGTTCTTATCTGACCATAATCTTCAACATGCATTTTGCCAAAGCTCAAACGAGCCTCAACGTAGTCTTTCTTGAGAAGTGGCTTTTCCTTGTGACCCTCCCAAGCAATTGTGACGTGCTTGTGAAGTGCTTGTGAAATTGTTGTCATATATACACAATGACAACTCTTTGCCATAAAATCCTCTAAGTCCTTCAAAATGGTCATTGGCCTCTCTCAAGGCCTCTTGGAACCTCTCTTATCAGGTTCCTCTTTGCTCTTCCATCCAGTTTGTAGACCCGCTGGGTCCAGGGAGGGTCCTAGTAGTACCAAACACTTGCCACATCTTTATTATGGACTTTACTGTGCCCCTTGGGATTGATAGATCCATCTCCTGCCTTATGTCTGTCCACAACTCTATCCTTGGAATTTTGGTGTCTTGGTGTCTTGCCACCCATAGTCAGTTGTTTGCTGTCAGGAACAGCTGTTTTTATGCTTCATTAATCACACTGATTACAACTGATCACAGGTGGAAGACAGTAACCATGGTCTGCAATGGAAATAGTGGTTACTTACACCTGATTGAGATTACAAATATTGTTTAGAAGGGGGTGATCCTTTATTAATCTCAGTATTTCTTGTCTTTTTTATTATTCTTATGAACTGTAGTTATGATATCTTAGATTGCATTGAGTAAGTAAAGCTGGAAAAATATTGGTTTGTGTGTTTTCAATTTCAATTACGACTATAAAGCAAAAAAAAGGTAACTAATATACCATTTCAAGACTAATGAAGGTATCAATTGATTGCCACATATCATTTTTGCATTATTTCATATTCTCCATGTTGATAAATAAATGAGTGAGGCTGGCGTCTACATCAGCTCATATTTATTTAGTTAGACACATATACTATATGTCAACATAGAATATTTTGTAATATTTTTGTAAATAGAAACTCACCTACGGCAGTGGAGAAGAGAATGCAGAAGATGATGCAGATTCTTCCAATGTGGATGCCAACCTCTATGCCAGTCATAGAACCTTCTCCATTCTGCCTGCAGTTACATAAACTCTGGCCTATTCAGAAACACAAGCACATACACCTACACGCACGTACACCTGGCTGGCTGGCTGGCAGACAGACAGACAGAGATAGACAGACAGAGATAACAGAGACAGACAGACAGACAGACAGACAGACAGACAGACAGACAGACAGACAGATAGATAGATAGATAGATAGATA
>JBBIGC010000007.1:8111105-8128397 GCA_037576955.1 Lepidarchus adonis
CAGAGCAAATCCAGTCCTTTGGATGTGAGTAACTCCTTCAGGATAAAAGTTTTGTTTGCTAGCGACCTAGCATTAACTAGGCCAAACCTGACAGCGAGCGGTGAATCCACATCTGTAGCCGCCCTAGAAGCCCGACACAGAGGCCGCAGGTTCCGCACATTCACTCCACGCCTGCGGGGACGGGGAGAGCAGGATTTTCGGGGCTGGGATGTCCCATCCAGGCCGATGACAGGTACCAGACAGGCGCTGATAGGTTCCAGTGAGCGCCGAGAGATAAAGAAGCGACGCTCCTCACTGAATCCTGTAGATGACTGTAGGTAAGCTTTCAACTTTAGCTTCACCAAGCGGCCACTACGGCGCCCTCGGCGACGGGTGCGCTTACGCCGGAGAGGTGGAGTCGAGACCCGGCATAGGTGAGCTGGGATATCCGACAGGAACGGGGGTAGAGTTTTTTGACCAGAGAAATTCGGGTTTGACAAATTTTTGACAGAAAATCTGAGATCCAGCAGAGTCTGGCGATCGTACACCAGGAGACAGTTGACATTTATCAAAAAACTCAGTAAAATCCACACAAACAAACACACCACTGGCAGCGACAGACGGCAGGCCATGCACACTGGCGCCATCACGCCAGTTTTTAACATTGATGGGGTATTTGTTAAGTGTGCTTCTGTTGTCAGAAATCTTGGTGAGCTTTTCATTTCTGTAACATTACTCACCTCCATCCATTGTATAGATTCTCATGTTCTTATTCATAATCTCATTATACCTTGTATTGATTATGGCGACCTACTCTTTACTGCTGTTCCTCCCAAATCTCTTAAAAACTTTAGTATGTTTAAGACTCTGCTGCTAGGGGTCCTCACTCAACGTACTGTGCACCCTACCCCTATTCCTTTCCAACTACACTAGTGATCTGTTCAATCTCATATCCAGTTTAAAATACTGCTTTTCACCTTCAAAGCTCTATGATCTTGCCAAAATACCTACTACTCTGATCTACTCATGCTACATTCTTAGGACTACTTCTCACTCTCCTCACATTAGGCTTTACAGCAGCCACACTATGGAATTCTCTTCCTCAGTTTATCTATGACTACTCTTCCCTTTCTGCGTTCAAATATGAAAACAACATGTCTGGTCAGTGATTAGTTTTCCACTTTCTTGAGTGTTAAGTGACCATGGGAACGTGAAATGTGCTATATACAGTAAATTCACCTTATTATCATGCATCTAAAATCCTGATGTCAATGGTACTTTCACATACATGAAACTCACCCATGCCTTGGGCATTGATGTACCCCCACACACCACCACAGATGTTGGTTTTTGCACAATTGCTGATATGATTGGTCGTTTTAAAATTTGGCAATTTTTTTTAACAGTACTGTAGAGGTTGAAATAATCCTACATGTGCGTATATTTACCAAATACATTGACGTCGGTCAGTAAAACTATTTTAAATCTTTTAACTTCTGTCAGTAAAATATACACTCATTAGCCACTTTATTAGGTACACCTATCCAATTGCTTTGTAACACAAATGGGTAATTAGCCAATAACATGGAAGCATCTCATTCATTTAGACATCTCGCCGTGGTGAAGAGTTCAAACCAAACATCAGAATTGGGAAGAAAGGGGATTTAAGTGAACTTGAATGGGGCATGGTTATTGGTGTCAGAAGGGCTACAGTAGCAGAAGACCAGGTGAAAACAGAGACTATAATTTGCAGAGGCTCAAAGCTAAACCATACAAGATTGGAAAAATGGTGCCTGGTCTCATGAGTTTAGACTTCAGCTGCAACATTTGGATGGTAATGTGATATCAAAGGAATACACATTACAGTGAATTTCTCCAAGTGTATTAGATCATTGGATGTTGTCTGTACGCAAAGTTCTGTTCCATCATCTAAAACCTGGTCATCTGATTACATAGGGGGTGCTGTGGGCAGAAATGCCTGCTGTAGAAGTTGCCTATTGGTTCATTCGAGTGCTTAATGTTCAGAAAGCATAGCCATTGGCAGGTTTAAATATTTGATGATAGACAAGCATAATCATTGGCTTTTTGGTTTCAGGTATATGGAATATATGGAGAAGTTGGAGATAAACCCACATTACTGTCTAATTTTTCATTAAGAAAGGAATTCTATTCCTGTGTTATTTCACATACGTAGGATTTGTGTTATTAGTAACATGTTTGCATTGAATGTAATGATGTAACTGGCAATATTAACAACTATTGTTCTTTTGTACTAAACCATTGTTATTCTGCTAAACAGATTTCTTTTTATGAAGCTATGTTAAAGGCTGAGGAATATACATCTATCTCAGACAAAACTGTCACTATCTAGAGTATTTAGAATTATAGACAATGATATAAATGAAAGATTTGGAGATTAATTTGCAGAGACAAAGTAAATACCCTGTCCAGCCTTCAAATTTGATTTAATATAGATGCTGAATTCCCAGGTCTTACTCAATAGAAAGAATTTATAAAGAGGTTTTTTTACAGTTTGTTAAAATTTAAACACTAATAATTCCTTAACCCAACACACTAAATGCAATGAATCTTACCTCTGTGATAACATTTGATAAATTACTATTAACTGGAGTCAGGTTTGATAGGAGTGTGCCCGCCGTTTTTGGTCAGGAGTCTACACATAGCTGCAGGATCACAAGATTTAGACATGTAAAACCCTACAAGAGTGCAGAAAGTACTGTACAGATCTGTTGGCTTAATCAAAGTATGAATGTAAGTGAACTGGGCTAAAAAATCTTGGATTTTGGAGACTATTAAACTCTCCCATCATCTGGACCCTGAAAATGCATTGGAAGCATACATACATTAAAATGGTACCAAGTGTTTCAGACACAAACCAATTCATGTAATCCATAATCAAATAAAATGCAGAGCTGAGCATTCTTTTTCCATTTATTTTTTAAAAACAACATTCACAACAGATTTCACTTCTATATAAATTACTACAGCAAACACAATACACCTTAAATATAGCTCTTAGATCTTTCTCATGTAACCTTAAGAAATAAAAACTATGAACTCCCTTATTCTCCCATAACATGTTGCAGTCAGATGCATTAATATACAGTGAACTCATCATTCCTGACCTTTAGTTCCACTCATTTTGGCATGCTGTCCTCTGCTGGTCATCAGTAAACACTGCAGAACTAATAGGCAAATTCAGACCAAACTGACCATGTTTCTAGCAAGAACAAGCTATTGTTTCTGACTCATGTTCTTTGAATTTAATATGCAGCTAATTAATAAATTATATCAGTGCGTTTTCAGATTTCTCCTCTAAAATTAAGACTAAAAATTACTTGTCTTGGGTGCTGCCATTCGGACCTTTCTCTACTACATTTTTCATTCTACATTTTATATTTTCTATATCACAGCTTTTTTTCCCCCACCCCATTTTCCAACATATTCAATGAAACAGACAAGTAGACTGCTTTCCAAATCTCTTAACATGAGATAAACTCCATTGCTGTGTTGTATGTGGTCACTTACCCTACACAACCCAATGTACAGTATATGCCCTTACTATACTGTCACTTTTAACCTACACGATACATAGAAGATTACTCCACAATGCCACAACCTGCTTAAAGAAAAAGTATGGAAACAAAACAGAGGTATTAGTTACAGAGTGTGGAGGAAAAGGATGTGGTGAAGGACACAGGACTGCAGGTCACATGACAGATATTCAATATCCTCTCAGCTAAACTGGCAAAAAAACGTATTAGGCATCTTCCTATTAAACTACACAATAATCAGATCCCACAGTAATGCAATACTAGGAACAGCTCTTGGGGCCTTGGTTTTGATCTAGAGACTGTTCTATCAAAACACCAGCTGTAAGGGCTCTTTTAGAACATTATGGACATGTATGTTTTCATATGCAAAATGAAGCACACAGAGAAGCAACACAACAAACATTTACGTTGTTTTGCAGACCAAACCCCAGACTGAACAAAGTCTCAGCTTTTTAGTCTTTTTAGTGTGCTACCCAAATTAGTTAACTAATTTATAAAACTCATGTTTTTGTTGGTTAAACATTTGCACAAATAAGTAGTTTAATGATATATATAAAAAAAGTTAAAAAATAAAAAAATAAAACAAAATTAAAACTTTTAACTGCAGTTGGGGATGTAGCTTTCCTTATCCTATACAATAACCCTTTTGTTAGCGCAACTGACACAAGCTAACAATCAGAAAGTTACCATAACCCTTAGTTTAATTTTTTCTGTACCTGAATTAGCCATTGCACTAGCTGGCCAACATCCACCCTATCAGGGAGTGCATCCCCACCCTCTAAGGCTATGCCCCTGCCTGAAGCTTGGGCTACTGACCTGCGACTGGACACCATTGACCTCCCACTAAACTTACTACAGTGGGAAAGGCTCCTGGACAATTACAAAAGCATTCCTCAGGATGAAGCAGTACCTGTCTGACCCCTACCTGCCAAACCAAGATTGAAGGCTGTAGATTAAGCCTAGTTTCACTCAGCAGTTCTCAAAATGGAGAGCTTGCTCAACATTCATGAATGCCTGCCAAGTTTGCTATTGAGCTGATACTGACACTGGCTGAGCTTTGATATTGACAAAGGTTAAATTTGGCTGTGCAGTATGGATGTAACATGACTCTGCATGACTGTGTTGCCTGGCGTGGGGAGCTGTGCAGCTGATTGTGTATGTAAGGTGTGTGTGAGGCCACATTAATTAAACAGATTCACTCACAGTGATAGAGGGCTGAGCTAGGAAGGGTGTAAAAGTGTCTTTTGAGATATTACTGCAGCAAGAGAACTCCCATGCCAAAGAAGAGGCTGGAGATACACACACAAATGCACAATAAAGGTGACTTTTGGAGAACAGCATGTGTGAAATAACAGGGGTGACATTTTGCATTTTTTCCATTAACCCTCAGATACTGAGCTGAAGTTTGACCACATCCCCAGATTCTGCTGAAACACGGCTCATATAGTCATTTCACACAATAAAAACAATAAAGCCAAACAGAATATAAATGAGACAAAAAAGGAGGTAAATTTCAACTACAAAGACTTTGGGTTAGGCAGAGAATTCCTTAGAACGATACTGGTCCAGTGTATTATTCCACCGAACTGTTCAAAGTGGTCTACACCCCCATTACTGTTGAGGTTGCTATGGGTCACTTGGTGCTTTCACTTCTGCTCTGCATTCATCCACACTGTAAACCCCATTCAGATGATTTCTCCAGTTGTCCAACAGCCAGGACCTTCATTCCAGTGTAGTGATGGTCCTCCTTTCACACTCTATAGGCAAAGATCTGCTGCTTGAGACCCAATCAGAAGCAAAGAGTCAATAATAATGCACATGGGGAAAAGACAGGAAGGAACCTTAAAAGTTTTTTTTTTTTTTTAAATTGTTAAAACAAAGTCTGTCTGGCAACATAACTCACGCACAAGTGGCAATTTTTTTTTGAATAAGCTTATAAGGAGAAATAGGACAAAGAGGCCTTGTTGTGAAACAAATCCAGGAGTTCAGCAGAAGGCATTGCAATGGAGGGCACTGCTCATATTGATGTAATGCATAGATCAGAATGTCACAACACAGCCAAGAACAAAATTGCTGTGTCTTGATGGGATGAGTCCAGGTGAAGTCACTGAGCAAGGACAAAACGCAGCAAACTTGAGTGTGATACTGCAGTTTCAGTATTGTATCTAGCAACCTCGAATATCTAGATCCTCTGTAGGTAGACAGATCCAACCACAAATGCCCCACTAATGGAATCAGTGAGGCTAAAACTGCTTATAACACTTCACAGCTTCAAACCAGAGCAGAGTGCAAATTAAATAAAAAAAAAATAAAACACCACCAAAGAGAGAAGATCCTAACCAGAGAGAGCAGCTCGCTAGAGTGAATAATCACACAAAGGAGAGTGATGAGCAGCTCCAAGGATTTACCTTACGTACTATACCTCAAAAGCTGGAGAGAGAAGATAAAGAACTTCTGAATGACCATCCACTGACTGCAGATCTACAAGAGAACCACTTTGGAGTATGGATGTGTGTGTGTGTTTTTAGAGGCTGAGCTGGGGAGAGGGATTAGTGACCACAAAACACAGTGTGAGGCAGCCACTGAAAGTGAGGACAGTCCATCTGTATTGGACATGAGTGTGTGTATGTTTGTGTGCGCCTGTCTGAGGCCCTTAGCACTCCAGCGACAGCAAGAAGCAGCGTCTGCAGTCCACGGCTTTGGGGCTGGGTGGCTGACCCCTCTTTCTTCTCAGCTCCTCTCGGCCCAGAGAGCCACTCAGCCTGGCATATGCAGCTTTATACTTCTTATCAAAAGCAGCTGGAATACATGAGAAGAGAGACAATCAGCATTAGTCGGATAAATATAATTATGAATTAATTCACAATACAGGACTGGGGTCATGTTAGATACTTACCAACATGGTCTTTGCCCATAGCAGCCAAAGTCAGAAACAAGAACTCCCTGTACAAACTCCTATGTAGAAAATAAATTAGTTATTTTCATGGTTTACATTTTTCAATAAATGACAGTTGCTTCACTTTCACATGGAACACAGCTTTCCTCAAAAGCTCATCATGACACTTAAATGGTTAAATGTATCTGTATTGCTCATAACTCCAACTACAATTCAGTATTTTTAGCAATTGCAAACTAAATAAAATAGCAATTAATCTGCCACTTTGATTATTGCAGAAACAACACAAAATGTATAATATTAGTTGGATTCCACTGAATTGTCTATTTTCTCTGGGAAGGAATGCAGTATCAAAGCTACTTCAGAAGCTTCTCATCTCTGGTATTAGGACAGTTTCTGTTTCAAGAAGGAGGATCGACAGGAAAAAGCAGTAGCTCTTAGGGTTTCTGGAAGCAACCATCGCCTCAACTTTAAATCTGTTGTTAGTCTGTATGGGCTGAATGCTGCAGAATTAGCAGAATAGAGTTTGGTCTTTTTTTTTAAATGAGGCAAGCAAACTGTGAACCTTTAAAGCATTTAGTTGTTCTTCTAACCATAGAACAGTAGGAGGGCAGACAATGTTTTTGTCTTAAATAAAATAAAACGCATTTGGGAACACATTTTCTTTGAATACGCTAGTTCTACCTTCTAGGTAAATCCGTTCTATCTTCACGGATTTAAAGTTATAAAAATGGTGGTGTGACCAGAAGGATGAACAGCGCGATAGACAGATTATTCTCTAAACCAGGGGTGCTCAATATGTTGATCAAGATCTAACGGTCGATTGCAAGGACACCAAAGACACTACAGTGCAGGTAGTGTGGGTAGATAACATGTCATTTTAAAAAAGGGTATTAGCCTTTCATCCTTCCCCACTGCAGATTTTGGCAGTTGATTGACATGTAGCACAGCCAGTCTGAAATCTCGTCTTTTGTATAACAAGACCAAAGTTCACCACTCATGTGTGAGCTACTGCAAAACTCCAGCTAACAAATCACCTAGTTAGTTCCAATTTAGTTCTCCTAAAGAAAGGGTGTAAAAATGAGTGGGGGAGCTGGACCAAGTATGAAACCAAAATCTGACTGTTTCTTAAAAAGTATGACACTGACTACCCACAGAAAAGTGAACTAACAGAAAGAAAGGTGAGAGACTATGCAGCACTAGCTGATTCCATTCAGTTTAAGACATCAGTAAGGTAATGCCCAAAAATGTGTGTGTGTGTATGTATGTATGTATGCACAGATGCATGGATGTACAGATGTACAGATGGACGGACAGACGGATAGAACAAGCAGTGTATCATGAGCCATATATGAGCCAATATCAAGCCCATTTCCTCACCTCTGTATCCTGGGAGTCCCAGGTTGCTTGTCAACGGTGTCCAGGAACAGCGTCATAGCTTTGTGTACCTCGTTCATTCCGACCCAGCGCAGGACTTCCTCTAGGAAGCTCAGACTGAAGGGATGGTTGTGCCTGCGCCAACTGTGATTACGCATCTTCACGCCACCTAGAAAAAAAATCACTTTCATCAGTTTTTAAGAACAAGTTGATACAACTTGGGACTTTGCCCAACCAGTCCACATTAGAGTGCTAATCGGGCCTCTTATTTCTGTCTGAACAGAATTATAATTCTGCAATTATGACACTCTCTTAGGTTAAAAAAAAAAAAGGCCTGTGTATCCCACCTTTATTAAACTTTTAAAAGAAAAGACTCTCAATGATACACAGTCACAGGTCACAAACATGCACAGGACAAGAGGTACCGTGTCATGGCCTATTGAGAATTTAATTCATGATTTATGACTGACAAAACTTCTATTTTTGTGAACATTTTAAATGAAGTCAATTATTATTTAAATGACAATTATTTAAACTAGACTATTTACATAATCCAAACTTCGAGATTTAACTGGAGTTGTGTAAAAAGAGGAGCATCAACACTGGAGGCTTCCGCACCGTCTTCCTTGGATCAATGGTTCTTCCAGCAGCTGAAGTTGCGTTCGCTGCTGCTGCTGTTGCTGGAATGGCGAGAACGCCGGGGGCAAGGACACTTAAGTTTCGGTTAAGAGAGATTTTTGTGCTAACGTGACTGAACCCGACCTGAACCCAAGTAACATTTCAAAATATTTGTCAGAACCCGGCCAGACCCTCCTGCTCCTGTCAGGCTCAGGTCGGTTAGCCATGCTCTACTCCACATGTGTTTTGTAGATTTGGAGAAGGCATTTGACCGTGTCCCCCAGAATATCCTGTGGGGTGTGCTCCAAGTTTACAGGGTACAGGGCTCGAGCCATTCAGCTGTACAGGAGGAGCAGGCACTTGGTCCACATAACCAGTAAAAAGTCAATTCTTGTTGAGGTTGGACTCTGCCAGGGCTGCCCTTTGTCAACGATTCTGTTCATAAGTTTTATGGACAGAATTTCTAGGCACAGACAAGGAATGGAGGGGGTCAGGTATTGTGATCTCAGAATCTAATCTTTGTTTTTCACAGAGGATGTGGTTCTGTTTGCTTCAATGGGCCATGACCTCCAGCACTTACTGGATCTATTTGCAGCTGAGTGTGAAGCAGCGGGAATGAGTCAGCGCCTCGAAATCAGACGCCATGGTTCTCTCCTGGAAAAAAGTGGAATGCTCTCTCTGGATTGGGAACATAGTTTAAGAATTTTGTGGTCTTGTTCATGAGTGAGGGAAGATTGGAACGAAAGGTTGGCAAATGGATCAGTGCAGCATCTGTAGTAATGCGGGCGCTGCAGCGGTCCATGGTGGTAAAGATAGCTGAGCTGAAAGGCGAGGATATTGATTTACCAGTCAATCTACGTTCCCATTCTCACCTATGGCCACGAGTTTTGGGTAGTGACCGAAAGAGCAAGATTGTGGATATAAGCAGCCGAAATGTGTTTTCTCCACAGGGTGGCTGGACTCTCACTTAGAGACAGGATGAGGAGTTCAGTTATCCGGGAGAAACTCAAAAGTAGAGCCACTGCTCCTCCGCATGGAGAGGAGCCAGCTGAGGTGCTATGTGCACCTGGACAGGATGCCCCCAGGGCGCCTTCCCAGGAGGGTGTTCCAGGCATGTTCCACTGGGAGAAGGCCACATTGTAGACCCAGGACATGCTGGAGGGATTATATCTCTCGGCTGACCTGGGAACGCCTCGGGGTCCCAGCTGGAGGAGGTGGTCGGGGAGAGGGAGGACTGGGCTTCCCGACTTAGGCTGGTGCCTCCGCAACCCGACTTCGGATAAGCAGTGGACAATAGATGGATGGATGGATGGATAATACTACAAAGAAGAATGCAGTTTTTTTTTCAACATTATTTCCAACAACAAATGAATATAAGATGTACTTACTGTGTATTCTCCAGAGCACATAGAGGGGTGGCCAGTGATCTGTATCAGGTGTCAATGTGTCCCACAACAACCTCACCCTTACTGAAGTACTCTCGGAACTCTGAGACACACAATAACACACTCTTCATTATCAAAACTTATTTACACTATGTTTGAGGCTCTGCTAGTATACAATGCAAAAAATGTATAAATAAGTGAAAATACGTTAAGAAAAGTTCTTGTTATAAACAATTTCATTATTACATGTTGGGCAGTGTTGGCCTAGTGGTTAGGACCTTGCCCTTGGGACTGGATGGTCACAGACTGAAGTCCTGAGCTATGTACCACTGTGGTACCCTTGAGCAAGGGACTGTCCCACTGACCGCTGTTCCACAAGTGCATGTAATAAGTTAAATGCAGAGGTCACATTTTGTTGTGGTGCACTTTGTGTGTGATCTCTCAATGACACTAAAATGTCACTATCACTTATAAATGCAAAAAATTATATTTTTCCTCCTTTTAAGTAATTTTATCAAAAAAATTTACCTTACAGACAAATGAATTATGCATAAACAAACATGTTCTAATTATAATTGTAGTTTTATTTTCTTCTTATGCTTAAATAATGTTTGTATTATTCATGTATAAAGGTTTGTGTAGGTGTGTCCATGCATTGTTACCTGTGAAAACTGAGAGACCAGTGGCGATGCCCGCACCAGCTGCAGTAAGTTGCAAGGAAGGCCAAGGCGAGTAAAGTACCACACCAAGTTCCAAAAGAGGATAGAGTGGCTGTCCAGTAACTGGACCTGGGAAAGAACACTCTCGCCTTCGTTTTCCAAAAGGCTTTCTAGCTCCTTACGCAACACGAGAGGGCTCAGGTATGCCACCGTCACCTGAGGGGTGCCACCCATGGATGAGCTCTACCAATGCAGACACATAACACACACGCACACACATATGCAAAAGCATTATCATATATGTGCCTGAAGACACTCAGTTGAAAATGTGTAGTTAAAGTATAACCATTAAAGTCTTACGAGAGGGTTGCCACTGCTCTCAGAGTATGTGCTGGTCTCTGAACTGGAGTCATGTTCATTAACTCCATTATGCAGGTGCTGCAGGTTGACATCAGAACCACCAGGGGGCCTCATTGCACTCTCCACCTCATTCTCCAAGTTCCAGTCACTGCGTTCCAAGCTGTTTACATAAAATGCGAAAGCACTGAGCTGTACTAGATTCTTTGGACAACCAACATGAAACTTACAATCTTTGGCTCAGTTTCAGCAATGCTTATGATTTGATTTGGCAGGCCGAACTACATAATCTTCACATTATCATGTAACCTCACCTTTTTACAAAAATCCTAAATTTGGTTCCTTTGCTATGTCCTCAGGTTTAGAGCCCTCCATAATTTTTGGCAACTTTTGGGTTAGAAAAACTTTTGCACTTTTTGTGAAGTAGCTTGATCTTGCAATGAAAAAAACTGACAAAGCAATGCTTCTCAAATTCCTTATTAATATATAGTTATTTTTAAAAATCCATGTGGCAATATTATTGGCCTTCCTAGAAATCAGTGAAAGTAACTCCAGCATGCTTCCCATTTAAAATGTTTTATATGAGTGTGTACAAACTTTCAAACTGTAATTTCCATGACCTCCTGACTAACTGGGGAACAAATATGAGGTGACAGCTGTCAAATTCCCATCCTTTCCATTCATCATTGTGGAAAAGAGAATACAAATAATATGAGGGAAAATGGCCTAGTGTATTCCATGAACATACCAGAATAATTAAGATAAAAATATGTGCCTCTTCTAGGAAAATAAAATTATGTCATAAGTGGATCTTCCAGCAAGACCACGATCTGAAGCATGTATCCAAATATACACAAAATTGTTAACTAATCACAAAATCAACTTCTGCCATAACCATATTAGCCCCCTGACCTGTACCGGTCTAATTTAAACCAGTTGGGTGAGATAAAGAGGAGAGCACAACAGAGGGCCTAAAACACTAATCTGAAGATGCACCTGCTTGTAAGGAATCACACTTCAACTGACAAAAAACTTCCATTAAATCCTTTCAATATAAAGGACTTATTAATACCTGGTTACTGGACACAGCATTCATTGCCTTTTACTCTGTGTAGTAAATGCTTTTCCAGAATGCATGGCATTTCAAACAGACCATAGAAATGGGGTCATGTGGAAAAAGGACTTAAATTTATGAAAAAAAAGAAGCCTTTCAGGTTTCCAATAACTAACCTCGTTTTATTAAGTAATGACTCTTCCTGTTGGTTCACATTTGACATTTCTGCTCTACAACCATTGCAGTAACTCAGTTTTCACACTTTGTTAACAAAATAATTTTCAAAATAAAGTGGGTGTGCACAGGAGTTACCTGCTGACTGGCCCTACGTCACATATCTCAGCGTTGAGCAGAGGCACAAAAGTGGCTGAGCAGAAGGGGCAACTAGTGTTTAGATTGGAGTCATCTGAAGTCCAGCCAGCCATGATCTCCTCATCATACACTAGTGAGTTACAGCTCCGACAAAGAGTACAGCTGGACATCAATACCTGCACAAAATGAACAATACTATATGAAAGGATTCAACAAAGAAAACCACCCTTAATACTATCAAGCAGATGACAAAAATGCAGTTAAAAGTTTAAAATCACATTTTTCACATGTTGCAATCCAAACAAACCACTAACACGAATTATGCAAACATAATACAAGTGATGAATGAAGGGTATGTGAGTGCACTACACTCACTAAAAAAAAAAAAAAGAAGAGGGGGAGAGACAGACAGACAGAGAGAGAGACAGAGAGAGAGAGAGAGAGAGAGAGAGACGCTAAAGAGGGAAGTTCAGCATAAACCATAAAATTTCCTCCTGTGTAAAACAAATTACCTCAAGGCCTGCACCTTCCTGTGCAGAATCCCATGACTTCCTGAGTGAAAAAGTCGAATTTAGGGGTTCTGTCAGGTCAATGTCACTGCCTACAGACAATGAGCTCTGGAAAAAGCAAATGAGACAGAGAAAAAGTCATTCCAGCTACTAATGTTTAAGTTTCTGCTTAAATGTTTCAAAAAAAAGGGACAGTTCACATTTTCCAAGAAATTTTGTCTACCTCACATATGGCTGTCCCAAACACCTAGAATACTCAAAGACTCATTTATTATGTTGGTGTCCAGTTTCTTATTTAGTATTTGGAGGCTTTATCTTTTGCTGACAAATACACATAAAGCACATGAATGTTTACCCCACTCCTCAATGCAGAATTCTTTAAGATTTGAGATTTTTGAGGTTTCTTGAAAGTACAGCCTGTTTCAAGTCACCCCACAGCATCTCAATGGGATTAATGTCAGGGCTTTGACTCAGTCACTGCAGAACTCTCCATGTCTTGGGTCAATGTCATGTTTAAGGGTCCAGTTCCGCTTCAGCTTTCATGTCCTTATAGATAATCTCACAAGTTCCTTAAGCACCCACTGATGGTAGAATTCATGGTGGATTCTATTATGGTGAGCCAGCCAGGTTCTTTTCCTGGAATGAATCTTTGACATGTCCTCTGACTCATCTATTCACAGAAGATTATTCCAGAAGTCCTGATCTTTCCCTACATTATCTCTGGCAAACATAAGACTGGCCTTGATGTTTCTCTTAGAGAGCAATGGTTTCATCCTTGCACACCCCCCATGCAAGTTTAAGTCTCTTTCCGATTATAGAGGCATGCACTTTCACATCAACAGTACCAAGAGCCTGCTGTAGATCTCACAATGACGTTTGAGGATTTTTGGAGACTTCTTTTAGTATATTGCAATCTGTTTTCAGGGTGAACTTGCTTGAACGGCCGGACCTGGGCATGTTGACCATTGTTTTGGAAGTCCCTTACCACAATGGTCCACAACCTTTTTCGCACCACGGACCAATTTAATGTCAGGCAATATTTTCGCAGACCGGCATTTAAGGTGTCGCGGATAAAAACAACAAAATAAAATGAAACGTCCAACACAAAAAACGTGGTATTTTGTCAATATAATAACAAACATGAATCCACTGTGTAATTATGTAACTTTATTAGCAGAAGCCTCCTGAAATGTGATAACAACGATCCCAGTAATGTCTTCCTCTGCCGCTCACGCGCCCTGGTCGCTATGGTAACGCATAAACGTTTCTTTCAAAATAAGTTTTCAGTGCTGTTGTGGTAATCTCAGGGTTTTCTGCCATGACTTTCCTCCAAAATGCCAGCAAAGTTGATGTTTCAAGTTCAAGAATGTTACAAAAACACACAGGCTTCCATAGGGTGCCCTGATTTTTTTCCCACCTGACTGTAAATTGGCAAAAACTTTGAAAACACTGAACAAAACTTAGTGTATGATGTTGTTCCACTCTTTGGTTTCGATGAATTAAATACATACTTATGAGTTATTATGAAATTAAGAAGTGTTCAAAGTCTGTAATGAACTCTGCATTAGCTGTTCATCTTCATCCACTAAATGGACACAGCTTGCTCCTCACCTCCGAGGTGGCATTATAGAGTCGCTCTTTGGCTTTCAACAGACCCTCTGCCATCTGCGCTTTGCGAGACTGCCTTTGTTCTCCTTTGCGTGAGGGGCCATTAGCACCAGGTCGCCGGTCATCCACGCTGGCTGCACGTCGTGCTGAGGCGCGGTGGCGTGTGGGAGTGAGCAGCTGCTGCAGTTTTACCGCTAGCCCACGGCTTGGAGAAGACACATGATTGTAATTTTCATCCACAACCTTCCGGTTCAGTGTCTCCCGCTGCTCCACAGGCCTGAAGGATGACAAGAAGAGCCAAGAAAAACTAAATATGAGGAAAATTATCTATAAAAACTACTACAGTCAGCATGCTTCTCCAGAAGCAAGCTTTTCTACTCATACATTCTGCCATTTTAGCTTTTGGCTGAGAGAACCCTCATCAGTCAGAAAATTCAACTTTCATCATCAGCAGACATTTTGGGTCTAATTCACAAACTTATACGCAAACTCAGAATCGCCAGTCAGACAGCAGGGTTTTAACCGGTGCAAGTTGGAACTCATGCATGTAATGATGCTTCAGATGGAAAAATTGCTTCAGATAGAAATGCTCTTTTAAATGGCTTCAACATAATAGTACAAGTAGTGTGGCAAGAACAACCACACTGACGGTGCCTTAGCACAGTGCACTATTAACCCACCATCTCACCCACCAATCCACATGAACTCTTATTTAACACTATCGATGAATAAAACAAACATCTCAGCAATAACAGCAATAAACAGTAATCAGGGAAGCAGCACATCATAGCACCCTCTTTCTCCCCATCCCTGCCGCGTGCAGTCTCATATTAACGTATAGCATTTAGCAGGAATCGCAGTATGCCGAGTGCGACATAACTCGAAGACCTGTATTCATCATTACTGAACATGGTGCACAATAATTCTGTAATATTCTATACAGCAGAATATATTATTTAAAATATTACAAATTGACCTACTAATACTCTACGCACACATAAGTTCTTATATAGCTACTTCTGCAGTGTGGATCAAGCGGTGGCAAAATATAATTTAAAATAACAAGTCAGTTTTTGATAATGTAAAAATACACACCAATTCATACATTTAAAAAATAAATAACATTACAGTAACTCTTTGGAAAAAATATCATTTAATACAATAAATCCATTCTAAATTTACATATGATGCTGCTGTTCTGTAACTCTTGTCCAACCACTTAACACATTTGTATCTAGTCAATTAACAGCGGTATTTAATAAAATATAAACAACTCCTGTCAACATTATAAACACCAAAGACCTCAATTTCCTTCTCCTGAATTGTATTTACCTGCCATCTCTCCCAGCTGGCTGGCATATGCAGTCTGTATCCGGTTCAGCACACTCCTTGTAAAAGTCAGATAGGCATATCTGACTACGGCGCACCAGGATCCGGTCATCATGGGGCAGCTGAGAGGGCATGGTCATATCACGAGGGCCAACGGGGGGCTTTCGAGAGGCAGGATCATCAATACCTGCATTCTGCAGTATTGCTTGTCTAGATAACTTGGACTCTGTCAGGGAGAAAAAAGGCAAACACCAGCAGAGTAAAGGGCATGCTGACTAGGTTCAGTTTTCTTCCTCCTCTAGTGACTTTGAAAAACCGAGACCAGCTGAGGGCCTTGTATCTCCAAAATGTATCATTTTCCACAATGAGTCTGATTTTCTTCTTGCAAAACTGCTTGTGCTAATTGTTGGGTTTTCTACGCTACAATGCCACTGGAAACATCAGCTCTGGTTGCTGTGCCTGGACCATCTAATGAAAAGTAAAGTGACATGAACATCAGCTGTAGCATTATACCAGTGTTATATAAACAAGTCTGTCTTGCTGTACTGGAAGTCAGGGTTTCAGATGAGCCTTGTAACATAAGGAAGAGAGCATCCAGAGCTGTTCATGCACTTGCAGAAATGGCGAAGAACCCAACAAGAATGCCAACTTTAGACATCAAAAGGGATCAAAGGATTCTTGCTACATGTACTACAACCTGGCTCTCCTGCCTCTACTGATGTCTCCCTCATTATCCCTGGAGAAGAGGCAGCTGCTACTTCAGCAGGATGAGGCTCCATCTCATGACACTGATGCCTTATATACTGTCGCATCAGACTCACTTTTCAGAAGCAATTCTGCCTTTCCCTGCTCCCATGGCTCAACACATGCTGAAGTCACACTCGCCTACATCATTTACTAGACAGATTTTCTTGTGATAATTCCTTACATTTTTGCTTGTTTAGCTTTAGAGGAGCGGGGACCATGTCAGCCCAGATACTTTAAGACCAAGTTCATGAAACCTGTAGACATCCGCAAGGCTTACCCTGTAGTGTTATGACATAAACTGCCCAAGCATGGAGTGCAAATATAGACAACGCAATAACTACACTTGATAAGACCATAGTGTGTTTGGGACATGAGAACTCACTCTCTCAGTTACTGACTGCACTAAAAGATTTACTGCAGTCTCAAAACCTGACAGGGAGACCTCCATAATATCTTACTCCAGATCCAAACACTTTATACCTTTCTTCACACATTAGGCTGTATTGCTCATGACTTTGCTAGGCTTCTGGCTTCTCTGGTTCATGGCCACAGCTATGTCTGGCTCAGTCCAGTTTAAGCCAAGGCAGCTATGGCAGTAATCCAGTCTCTGCTTCACAGTACAGAAGCTGATTCACATGCACTTGAGGAGGTTAACCACCAAACAGGTATGTCGGTTGATAGTCAATGAGCTATATTGCCTTGGTGATTATGACATTTTACGGGCAGCAATTTCACCACAGGCCTCCAACATAAACAAGAGATCCTTTCTGTCCTGAAATGCTATCAAAGAGACAGAGCTCACAATGCAGTCGAAGGGGTTCGAAAACATTTCATTTGAATAGGCCAATGCATATTTTATCTTGCATCAACTTAAGCTTAACCTTATA
>JBBIGC010000007.1:8142916-8175789 GCA_037576955.1 Lepidarchus adonis
GTGTGTGTGTGTGTGTGTGTGTGTGTGTGTGTGTGTGTGTGTGTGTGTGTGTGTGTGTGTGTGTGTGTGTGTAGGAAAAAGAGCGAATGGTCAGCTCTTTCCCAGTCCTGTCCCTCTCTGACTGATGGCTGCCGGCTGGCTTAAAGTTCGTCATGCACTCTTCCTACAATCCACACATGTATCCTGTTATGTGTCCACCAGTCTGAAATTGCCAACCATTTTCTGCCATTTATACAAATAAATTCTGTGATCACAACTGAGCAAAGGCACAAGCCTGAGATTTGAATGCAATGCACAGTGTTACGGCATGAATATAGTCAGACATAGACTCACTACAGCACACATGCGAGTGCAAATGTATGCACTTTTCTAAATCTAGCTATCCAGCACCAGATCCATTTTCACATAAATAAATAAAATAAAATAAAAAAAAAGAGTGAGTATTCAACTGACTTGTTCAGCAGTTGGATGAACTACCTCAAGCAGTCTGGATAACATTTTACACAACATGATGAAGCAAGTTCTGCTTATTCTTCTGTAAAATTGCTTAAGCGTTTTAGGTAAGTTTGAGAGCCCATGGCAACTTTAAAGTTCACTTCAAAGCCACAGATGTAGATGAATGTATTATAGTTTCATACCCAATTTCCATAAGAGATGTGTGCAGTGTCTTCTGAGTGTCTGTTCAACATTTTACAGAGGCAGTGGTGATACTTGACATTGTCTATTTAAACGTACTGTCTCAAAGATGAAGTCTTCTACTGCATTAAGATTGACTGAACCGAAATGGTCCTGTAACCTGCTCCAGATCTGTACTTCCCTATTGATATAGATTTGCAAGCAAAATCATTCCATCTTATATAAAAAGTAAGTAAATCTAGTCAAGATGGCTCTGCTTATGTATGGAAAGAATACTGAATACTGAAAAATTGTACATTTAATACAAAAAAAAAAATTAAAGGAATACTTTGAAGACACATTAGATGTCATTGTGATAAAAATGATGGACCTGCCAATTCTGGTATTCAATGGCAATTGGCAATCAGGCTCCACTGTGCCACCCTCATGAACTCTTTCTGATTATTTGGGCAGATACATGTCCTGTCCTGTCTCCTAGAGTAACATGGTTAAAATTAATATTTGTGCAGTATATTCCTCACAGCAGTAATGACTGTACTTCTAATTATAATAATTATTGTTAATTATATATTTTTAAAGTTAAAGTTATTAAGGAACATTCAAAGCCAGTACATTGAAAACATATAATGGGTAAATTAGACATATGGGTCATATTTCCCATCTCTACTCCGAATCTAAATTAGACGTTAAAATCCTGAATTAAAAAAAAAATTGAAGTCCTTAAATTGAAGCTGGGCTGCAAAAAGGTAATCAATGCAAGTGATGGCAGTGTAAACTTCAGTGCTGCTGAAAAATTCATGTTTCGCTGCACTCTCAAGTCAACATCCACACTTTGCTGCCTAACTTCTCTTCTCATTAGAACAGAATGGTTGCATGGCAACAAGCTGAGAACCAGAGCATGTGAGTGTGCGTGCGTGGTTGCGCGTGTGTGTGTGTGTGTGTGTGTGTGTGTGTGTGTGTGGCTCAACGCTGCTGCAGGCAGGAACAGAGATGACATAATTAGAGGACCCGAGTGTGCCACTATGATAACAAAAGCAAGAGAGGATCCTGCAAAGAGGCCACAGAAAAACCAATCTTCACAGAATATGTGCAGTCAGACGACACATGGAAAACAACTCTCAGATTCTAAAAGGCACAACGAGCCAAAGCAAAGGTTTTTACTACTTCAGTCAAACCTCATCTAAAGTGCTGAATCGTCTACAGTGAGTGAATGAACTACTTAAGAAAGTGCAATGTTGATTTTTTCAGCCTCTCAAAGGCTTAAACAACTTTCCTCAGGCTTCCAGTAGAGCCGAGCCAAACCTCAAGGCACACTCATTCTACAAATTAATTACCACATTTCCTCTATGATAACCGCCCCACATTAAAGTCCGTCCCATTCTATAAGCCCCAGAAAATGCTCATTTATGTTTTAAAACTCTAAGATAAGCTGTCCCATGTTATTAGCTGCAGCAATACTGAATTTTCTAATCTGAAGTACAAGCATCTAACTTTTGCAGCTCTATAGCAGTACTGACATCATACAGAAGTTGAGCATAAACAATTAAATTGATAAAATGTGGAACTTAGACGATATCATGCCACAATGCAAGAACTATTCTGCACAATTTAATCTCCACTGCTTTCATGAAGCAATGTCTGCTAGACATATCCAAGGCGAACGCAAATCTGACATTAACAGCAGCACGGGACACATTTCACGACGTTTACTGATCTGATTTTGAAGGATTTGAAGAAAGGTGAGACTATTCATTTTCAGTGTTGCTTATTTCATACTGAAGAATTTACATGTAGACTTGATCATTGACATCACTGTGCCGCCGGACCCCCACCCTCCAATGAAAATTTTAAAATCTTTTCCCTGCCAAAAACAAACTTTTGTTCTTTTTATTTCTGTTAAATTGAGCTTTTTCCAGCTTTTCTTATACACTAGGATGGAATGCAATGTAGCAAAGGACTGAAAAAGTTTAAGAGAGGCTGGATGCAGCAGTGGAGATTAAGTAACAGAACATAGTCACTGATCTGTCTTTGCTTTGTGTTGCTTTTCGAATGGTTCGTTGCTGCAGTAAACAGTACATTTAAATTCAACTAATCATTTAAGTTTTTAGATAAACCGCATCATTTAAGCGTTGGGGAAATATAATAACCTCCAACTGCACACACATGGGCTCTATGAACAAATAAGAAAGTGCACAGTGCTCTGGAAATGCCAGACTCAATATTGAAAATGGCCAGCCCATCATTGTGTAGCACAGTGACATAGCATCACCCTGAACAAAAAACAAGGAGAGGTGTTGCATAAGTGACAGTCTGACTTGAACTTATTTTGTCAGGAAGTTAAATTCATGATACATATGATTAGTATTTTAGAAATAATAAAACATAAATAAAAAATCAAAGTGATTTTTATATATTTTGTCTTTTTATTTCTCTTTTTAATCCATCTATCCATCCATTAAATTGATGCAATCCAATTTTTTGGGGGGAGAGAACGAGCGAGAGAAAGCAAGCGCAAGAAGCATGACTTTTTGTATTGTGTAATTGTTCTTGCACTTGGGTAGTAGCTTTCAATTCTATGGAAGAACTAACTTCAGCTGAGGTTACACTACTATTGTGTGGGATGTGGGTTGAAGGAGCAGGGGTGGATCCAGTGGCACGGTTAGGCAACTCATTGTGAAGTTAAGTTTTTCGCTGTGTTTATCTTTTTGTTTAGTTTGAGCACTTCAAATATGAAAGGCTTGGATTTGAAACAAGCATTTCTGAAGCTTATTTTAAAAGAATACACATCAGATCAGTATTGGCAGATAGACAAATGTGCCAATGTTAGTATCAGAAATGGAAAGTGTTTTTAAAAAATAATAAAAATGACCAATATTGTAAACAGGGACAAAATGTTAACTGTGCCAACTTGCTAATTTTGCTGAAAAAGATATTTCTGTTTAATGCTAATCCATTATTATTTTGATATTTAATGTCAGCCCAGAATGAAGTGCCTCATTCTTCTTACAACTGGGCAAATTGTTTTTTTGCACGTGGCCAAACAAGACCAAATAATAAGCAAACCTTCTGCTACTTCATTAGTATTCACAGGTTTAACAGTAACACGGCATGTGCACACAAAGGTGAGCAAGGCGACAAACAGGAAACCGAGAACAGCGAGACGCACACCCCAGGTTCTTTGCCATAAACATAGAATCTGCTGTATGTCATTACAATGTGAGTGCAAGGTGTGAGGAGCTGATAAAAGTGAACAATGTGATCATAACATGCTAAAATAGACAAACATATAGGGGTAGGGGGTCTTCTGCCATTCTGCTGTACATTTCCCTAAACGCAGATGAGCTAATCATGTATCTAGTGTAGGGCTTGAAAGATTGTGAAGCTTTCAGTTTCCGATGTGACCCACAATAACTGCAACTAAAACTTTCTGGTAACTTTTGATCAACACATGGACTTGGAAAGCTGTTAACCCTTTCCTCTGTACAGAATAGCTTCAGTTCCTGGGTGTTACTGGATTTCCTCGCATGAACTGTGTTGTTGGAATAAAGGGAACAGCCCTCTCTTAGTTTAGGTGTTATCTGACTAGTCAGTATCAGTTCATAGATATAAATGGTGATTCTTCTGCTCATAGTAAAGTAAAGTCTGGTGTTCCACAGGGTTCCATTTAGGCCCTTTACTGTTCTCCCTCTATGTTACCTCTGGGGAACTTCCACTGCTATGCAGATGACACAGTTGTATGTTTCAGCAAAGCCAGATGAGAAACACCACCTTAAATGTAATTGAGGAATGTGTAAGGGACTGTGTAAACGGTTAAATTCTGAGAAGACAGACGTGCTCATAATTGAACCACTAGCAGCTTGGAGCAAGTTGACTGGTTCCACAGACCTTTCTGTCTTAGCTTGTGCAGCAGTGAAAGACCTTGGTGTGATTATTGACCCCAATCAATAATAAGACTGCCTCATCTCAGGAATATTGCTAAGATAAGGAATGTCATTATATCACTCAGAAAAACTTGTTCAAGATTTTGATACCTCTGTGTAGATTATTGTAATGCATTACTCTCTGGATGTACTAGTAGGTCCATAAATAAGCTTCAGTTAGTCCAAAATGCAGGAGCAGTTCTTACTAGAACCTGAAAATATGAGCATATCACCCCCATCTTATCTAATCTACACTGGCTCCTGATCAAAATTAGCATTAATAATAAAATACTATTAATAACCTATAAAGCAATAAATGGTCTTGCACCACAGTATCTGTGGAAGTATCTCTGAGGACTTAACCTCTTAGTTCCTTATAATCCACCTATATATATATATATATCCACCTTATAATCCTTATAAATGCCTACTTTGATCACAAGGTGCAGGCTTGTGACCCTTGATGCCCTCATGTCCATGCTACCTCTTGGCTTTCCCCTTTAGCTGTGGACACTTTCCCGATCTCAACTCGGAGAACCACCTCTACACAAGAAACCGCAGAGGTCTCCTCATACTGGACTCATTGCTTCTCTTAGTTCTTAGTGTAATTTGTTCATTTGTTTATTTTCTCTGTTATCACTCTCCAGTGTCGACCAGGGGAGGATGGGTTCCCCCTCTGAGCCTTGGTTCCCTTCAAATCTCTTTTTACAATTTAGGGAGGTTTTCCTGGCCTCTGTCATCTTTGGCTTCCTCATTAGGGGCTCAAACTGGGATTCTATCAATTCTGTAAAGCTTTGTGACAAGGTCAGTTGTAAAAAGCGCTGTATAAATTACACTGATTTGACTTGAACTGTTCAGTTCCTTCTACAATAATTCTATAGGGTTAAGGTCAGGACTGTGGTTTGGACATTTCAAAACATTCATTTTATTATTTAACCATTCTTTAGAGGAATGACTTGCTGCAACCACTTTACCTCAATCTTCATTTCACAGACAGATGTCTTAACATTTTCCCTAAAATGTCACGGACAATGTTACACACAGATGCAGCAAAACAGGCCCAAACCATGGTACAATTACCACCATGTTTTACAAATGGGACAAAGTTCTTATGCTGGAACGCAGTTCTTTCCTTTCTTCAGACATAAAGCTTCTCATATAAACAATATTATATTATTTTTATACAATCCATCCACAAAACCTTTGACTTCTGGCTTATGCATTATCCGGCTTATTGTACCAGGCAAAGCATGCACATGGAGAGTGTCGACACACAGCGCTTGTGGAAGGGCATCCAGGGAATCGCCAACTAAAGGACAAAACCACCTTCCTGTGACAGTCATGCCTGCCTTCCAGATGTGCTAAATGACTTTAATGCATGGTTTGACTCACAGAACAATGTGTCAATGATGAACACCGTGCCTGAGGACGAGGTACTACATCTGACAACAGTTAATGTGAAGAAAACTCGCCACAGAGTTAACCCACAGAAGATTTCAACGACCCTCAAGACTACATCCATCTTTCCTCCACAAAAGAAGTCTTGTCCAGTGTCCTGTCTGAATGACAACCGTCCCACTTCTCACTCCATCGTCATGAAGTGCTTCGAAAAGCTCAACATGAGCCACATTAACACTGTCCCCTACCAAAACTTCTATTCTATACCATTTCCCTAAAATTGTACACCCATGCAAATAACCATTTAAAAACCTTTATTTTATAGCCCCACTGTGTGTTATAGAGTATACAAGATATTATGTGTCAGCGGAGGATACTCTAAAGTAGGGATGGGGAAAATAATCTTTTTTTAAATGCATTGCGATGCAGGAATGAAAGATTTTGAATCGATTTTAAAATGTTATAAATCGATTTTGTACATATTAATTTCCAATGCAATGTTGAGGAACGAAAAAGCGGAACTCCAATGTACGGAAGTGCAGCGCCCGGACAGTCTCTGAGGTGCACACACAACAAACACACGAGATGGATGAGCGAGATATACGACCAGTGCATTAAAAGCGGGCGTTTGGAAGTACTTTGGCTTTTATGAAGTTGAAGAGAAAAAGGACCTGGACAAGAGTCACACTATATGCAAGTTGTGTAAAACTAAATTTAAATATTTTGTCAACACAACAAACACGAGAAACCCCATTGTGCGTTTTCACCCGGAGAGAAGAAAAACAGTAGCTGTCACCGCTAACCAGATGACCATCGAGCAAGCAATGTCAAAGTTTCCACCGAACTCGGAAAAGGCGAGCCGAATTACAAAATCCATTGCAGCGTTTATTGCAAAGGATTTGCGTCTGTTTTCGGTTGTTGAGAACCAGGAGTTTCGCTCTGTTTTACAGAATTTTCCGTTCTATTTTATGTATTTACTGTATTTATAGATTTTTTTGTCAGAGATTGTCTATACTCAGACCTTTGCTGAAGTGACAGGTCATAGACTCTTCATTATTTAGTTTTGAATAAGATCAGTTGTTTGTTGTTCAAAATAAAAGGGGTCCACGAGCATTATTTATCTGTGATTTCAGTACAAAATACAAAATAATTCTTATTAAAGATTTACACAGCTGATTGTTTTGATAATAAAGGAAATTTGAAGTAAGTTAATTTTGGTTCATTACAAATGTTTTGCTTTGAAAGTACCAAGGTGAGTGGGGAGAAAGATGCACCAATAATCGTTTTATAATCGCATCACAGCCCTCTGAATCGTAATCAAATCGAATCGTGAGGTGCCTAAAGATTCCCACCCCTACTCTAAAGCAGCTGCAGATCCTTCTTTTTGTCCCCTGTCTTCCAGAAGAAGAGGAGAAGCCAACAGGGGTGACAGAGGAGCCATTCAGACAGACAGCAGGACAGAGTGAGAATGTGCGTTAGGAATCCTTTGGGAAGTTAAAGCAGGACAAGTGATTTCTGTACATGTTTTTCTACATCTCTGCCACAAAAAAAAACTTTATAAGCAAACCACATGTAAACAGGGCTAATCAACAGGACAAGCACATTTTTATAAATTCTTTACAAGAAAGCAACATAATCATCTATTTATTGTTGGCCTGTGAATTCAGCTAATAAGTACACTTGTAAAGTAATACAGATGTTCTCAAAATTTGAATTATTCGATTATTTATTAAATCATGCAATCAATAACCATCTGGATAAGCTGATCTATTTTTAGAGAACAATGAGTTTTGCAGGAATTCTGTATTACTTCTGTGTATTATCAAGAAAATACTTGCAGATTAGCTAGTCAATGGTGAGGAAAGAGAAATATTAAAATAAGAAAAAACTTACACTGACCATATTCTACATTCATATGCAAAATTGCAATACTCCATAAAAGAACACAACAACCACATGCACTACTACCACCTGACATTGGTACCACAGGTAGCGTTAACTTTTTGAGCCACAGAAGTTCCTCTGCAGGAATGGATCAGATAAACTTGGGCATCCATGACCCCATTGCCAGTTCACTGCTCGTTCTTCCTTGGGAGACTTTTGGTACAAACTACTGTATACCACAAACACTTCATCTGCCTTTTTGGAAAGGACCTGACCTAGTCATCATGCCATATTGTGATCTTTATGTTGGCCCACCAGAGAGTGAGAGAAACAGAGAGAGAACATGAGTGGAGATGACCGTAACCAGCACTGCATCAGTGCTGCTATATCACGACAATCACCCTCTTGATGGGCACACGGCCATCCCACAATGCCTCACTGTGGCACAGACACGGGGAACATAGTCAACATCGATATAGTTTGAAAACCTATAGCACAAAAGACAGACCCAGGGTGAGACATCAGGCTGTACTGACTGGGAGACAAGAGAATGTTACGTTATCAGCATAAAGAGGAGACACTTCTAACCAGCTTCTTGATTT
Source organism: Lepidarchus adonis (assembly GCA_037576955.1). Lineage (NCBI taxonomy): Eukaryota > Metazoa > Chordata > Actinopteri > Characiformes > Lepidarchidae > Lepidarchus > Lepidarchus adonis. The sequence goes on from JBBIGC010000007.1 coordinate 8,151,357, forward strand.
AACAATACTGCAGTTGGCTTCATCTACTGTAACTCACTGCTGAGCTGCTGCAAAAGCAATGCCAGCTTATACATTAGGGTTAATTAAAATTAGTGATGCAACCAATGATCATTCTTAGGCAGACAGCAGTATTGGAATAATCAGTAGATGTTGGATAAAAAAAAAAAGGTATGAAATCTACCACAATCTATCACTTACAAATGTACTATTAGAGAGTTACAAATGCATTAAAATGAATAAAATGCAGTTTTTTAACACAGTAGCCCAGTATCATGCACATTTAGCTATTCTGCAATGGAATACATAACCTTTATGCTATTGTGCTATCCTACTCATTTCTATAAATCAAGCAATCAATTATTATTGGATTACCCAAAAATCCCTTTTACGCCTTCTGTAGCTTCCTCACACTTTCCACTACCATCGTTCACATTTACAACTGTGCAACAAGCAAGAGGTTCTTTTTATCACATTACAGAAACAACAGAAGCAATATCAGTCTCAAGGTTCCAGCAGTGGAGTGTTTCCCAACCCTGATTGTTGAAGTTCAGCTCAGCGCAATATAGTGTTTCCCCGATACCAAGCACCCCTGAGCTAACTACTTAACAAGTCTTCCATTAGGTTTAAAATGATGTTAGGAGCAACAGTACTGTAATGTATTAAAATGACCATTTGTACAGTTTGAACATTACAGATCACCTTTTCTTTTAAGTACCATATTTCCCCAATGATAGACCACTCCACATTATAAGCCACCGTATGTTGTTAGCCACTTCAATTCAGTGTTACTGAATTGACCAAACCTTGCAGTGTTTTTTTATACCTTTAATTTTATACTGAATAATGTACATGTAGACAGATGATTGACATTGCTGTACTGCAGTACCCCCACGCTCCAGTTGTTTTTTCCACTAGAATGTAATGTAATGTAGCAAAGGGTTGAAAAAGTTTAAGAGAGGCTGGATGCGGTGGTGCCAATTAAGTGAGAGAACATGGTCACTGATCTGTCTTTGAATTATACTTTTAGCGAGTGTTTTCATGTTTTCAGATAGGCCGCCCCATTTAAGCAAACCAAATTTCAAAGCCAAGGCCTGTTTAGTCATAACCACTCTCGCAGCTTTTCCAATCACTGTCATTAGTGTTGACAACAACCAACAGGACATAATAAGAACATTAGGACATAAAACCAGAACAAGAAATACATAAACAGTACAAATACTTTGGGGGGCATACTGAGATATTAAATGGATAGTCTGACAAAATTTAATTATTATTTAATTATTAATAATTATTTAAATATCAATATAAATATAATCTAGGCCCATCAGATTGTGAGAAGATACGTGTGTGTGTGTGTGTGTGTGTGTGTGGTTGGCCACGTGCTGGGGGTGTCTGGCTATTCCAACAAAGTTAAGAAGGGCAGAGGGGGTCTGCTTCAAAACAGGCATCTCTATTTAAAGCCTGCTCAGAAATACACCACCCCGTCACATAGGAAACTGCAGACAGACTGCATGCTCATAACTCTCGCATTCTTTTGTTCTTCAGTAAAGAAACAAATTTCATTACATGATTCAAATAAAGAATCACTGATGACTGATTAGTGACTGGGTATTTATATTGTAAATTCTCCTACTGCTTTCGTTTACAGCAAGAAAGAACCTGGTGGATATGTATGTTTAACTAAATGCTAATAAAGTTTCAGAGTTCTCCTATTTTATTCTTTTTCAGTTTTTTGTCATTTTTCAAAGACTAATAATTAAAATAGCTCTTGGATTACTTATAAAGTAACGCAACTGATCGTGTCTGCTGTATATGCAGTCCTACAGTGCTATATAGAAGACAGCGTAGAGGATCATTAAAGCATTAAGCCTCCTTCAGGAGTGGCTGTAACCTAATTGGGAAGGTAGTCTATGGTCAGGCAACACTGTCTTAATAGCTCAGTCATTGAAAAGTTCAGAGGCTGCAAACTTAGAACAGAGTTGTGATGGGGGCCTCATGCATCAACAAACGTTTGTAGCCAGGATGATATGTGAGCAATAAGATATGTTAAACCTGCAGATGCATCATGAGCTAGAACATGAAACGAGGCAGACGTGTTTTCACAGGTTCTGCAGTACACTCAGGCCCAGGTACAAAAGCGTCAGAGTGCAGTGCAAGGGGCTTCAGTTCAGTCGGAAACCAGATCTGGGCATTTGTGTAAAGCGACACACAGCAAGAAGCAGAACACAAGCAGGATAAACAACAAACCAAGAGAAACTATTCTTGAGAAGCACTGACTGGGCAAGTCAGAGCATGACTATATCACTGGGTAATGTTTATAGATCCGAACTCACAACAGGAAGTTACTAAAATATGTCAAGTTAGTCTTACATTCCTAGTGTCACACAGGTGGAGGACAGAAAAAAATATACAAATATGAATCAAAATGTATGTTTACAATGGGAGAATAAATACGGATTATTTAGAATCTGGCAAATCTAATTCAACAGACCTAATTATGCTCAGATTGTACTGAAACATGCAGTTTGTCAGAATTTTAGCAGCAATATTCATGATATGCTCAGGGAAGCATATTTCATAACTATGTGATGGAATTTATCGTGATAAGAGTAAAAAACTCACAAATCTACACAGAAAGGTCACAATGCATTAAAAGTCTGATTGAATGAGGCAACAATTCTGCACATTATCCTTAACCAGCTGCTATCAGTTCAAGTTTTCTGAGTTTTAATTTTCAGACATTTCTACAAATGACAGAACCCTCTTAGTACTTCGTTACTTGCTAAAATGTGTGTATCCTTCATCCAAGTGAACAGACATTTCCAGTCACCACAGAGTCCTAGATATCCACAATAGAGAAAATGATAAAGCACATCAGCAACAGCAGCAAAACTTTGCTGACAAAGGGGTGAGAAAGTGAGAACAACAAAAGAGGAAGTGAAGAGAGGAGGACAAAGGTTAGGAAAAAGCAGAAAAAAGAGGAGAAGAAGAGAGTGGATTTATTTTAAGCCGTCTCTAGGTTTATCACTGCACTAGTCACTAGTTCTTGCAAAGAAAGATTCGGTGCAAGTGACGGAATGAAAACACTTTAGCGCACATTATCTGCAAGGACACAAACACAAATGTGAACAAGCAAACGAGCACATGTACCCTCAAAAGTGATGATGCTAGCAATGCTGTAGATTAGATATGTCCTGAGAAATAAACAGGTTTTTAACATCTAAGAGCAGGTTTAACTAACAAGGTTTAATAACAGTTTTTTCTGTTAGATCTTGGAACAAGTAGTGTTCATAATGTCTGGTATCATTTTTCAACACAGAGTCTAATAGAACAAACATGTAACCATTCAATGTATGTGGTAATCCACCTCAGAAGCAATTGCTCATTTGTACAAGGCTGAAAATAATGTGTGACAAACAGGATTGAACTTGTTTTAGCATAAAATGAACAAAAACACAAACAGGTAAACTAGCATCACTTACATTAAGAAACTTATTACTTTAAATGAATCATTTAACTTTCTATTATTTTGGTATCAGTTTTGTACTTTGAATGTCACATTGGGAGTCAAAATCACAGCATTAATACAAATATAGAAAAAATATATAGTATAATTACTACTCTCCTTCCAATGATCTTGAACACATGCCTTGTGAAATAATCCAAATACTTTATAGATGTTAAAATGTTAATGGGACTGAGCAAAAAAAAACTAACACTCAATTTTCATTTATAATTGATGGCTTAACCATGAGGTGGTAAATGTATCCATGAGTTCATACAAAACAATTATAGAGTATTTAAATTATTATATTTCAAAGTAAAGTGTAGTGGGCTAGAATACAGCTTTCTATTTGCTGTAGCTATGAAGTGTTAAGGCTTTTTGTACTTGGAAAAAAAAACACATATGGATGATGTGAAGGGCACTTCTTATGTCTAAAATATATTTTACCTTGGCAAACATATTTGTACAGTGGAATATATAGCATTATTAAACACAAATAGAACCAATTAGTTTTACTTCCACTTTGCACAACATGGGAAATTATCAAAAAGTACCTGAACACTTGTTTACGATTACTGCATATTTATTTATGACCGTGCACCTGGACTGCACAGGTTTACATGCTGTGGCCACGCACACCACTAAGTTTTCGAGGCCATTTGTGAAAATGCTGGAGTTCCTCAACAAGGTTTATGGCTGAATATGTCTTAAATGTTTTATTTCCTCTCTTTCTCTATTTTAGGTCAATCTAAGCTGTTTCAACAGTCCAGCTAAAGAGTCAGTTCCTCAACTGACATCAGCTGTGTAGACGTAGAATTTTTCAGAAAAAAAGCACTCAACAGCATAACTGAAATAACAGCTAGAACTTTACATGAAGATCAAGAAAATTAGATTGGTTTGTCTGACTGTGTAGCTTCTGTTTTGTGCTCTAAACAGTGTAACGCTAGATAAACAGATGAGAGGACATTATATATGACCATTCAATTATACATGGAGAAAAAGTCCAAGAGGTTTGCAAAATTCTTCAGCAGACTGGCAACATGGGCAACTGCATGAAGCAAAGTATGAAAGCATTTGGTGACTTCTCTTTCTGTAGAAACCCACTAAAAATTGACATTTTAAGGTGCCTTTTGTTCTCTCTCACTCTTTGAGGTTTGGGATTGACAATTTGCCCTACATGAGCATGAGTCATCTCGCACATATGTCTAGATGAACAGGCAATCGAATATCCTAAAGTCATATTGTGATTTATTTATAAAACAGCTGTGGCAAACCCTCATTACTGTATTTCCCTAATGACATCCCGCAGCATGGAAAAACATGGAAACCCATTCGCTAAAAGTATAATTCAGTGCAAAAAAACAACATCCCCAAATGATTAGTTTAATTTAAATGTTCTGTTTACTGCAGGAATTAACAGTTTGAAAAGCAAATGCGGAACATGTCAAGCACCATTGCTTACCTCCACTTACCACTGGAAACAGAAAACAAACAAGTCATTTGCCAGAACTAACATTGGTTAGCAGTTAGCCTAGCCGGCATGGTAGTCCTCTGTGTATCAAAATACACACTCTCTGTGTAAACTAAAAGCAGTTGTAGAGTTGATTTTGTCTAAATCCAGCATATGATTAGCTTTACTAAGTATAACCCCACTATTTGGTTGTCACATTGTCAAATACGATGAATGAATTTGAAGATAAATAAGAGAGAAGAAGAAAACCCTTTCTTTCTTTGATGCTGGAATACAACGCACCTCTGTGCATATGATGGGTGAGATAATGGCTGCATTCAGCCTCTCAAACTTTTTCAGCTAGTTGCTACATTACACTACATCGTAATATATAATACAAGCTGGAAAATGCTAAATTTAACATACATTAAAAAAAAAAAAAAAAAAAGTTTAATGAAGGTTTTGAATTTTCATTCGAATGACTGTACTGTCGTACCCCCACCCTCTAATGATGTCAACCATCTGTCTACATGTAAATTCTTCAGTATAAAATTTGCAATACTGAAATACAAACATTATTAGGTTTACATGTCTTCAGATCCTTCAAAATAAGATCCGTAAACATATTCAATTGCAACATGTGCTGCTTTGCTGTCGCTAATTTCAGACACGCATTTATCTCCAATATTTATCTCCAATTATGTGCACTGTTGTAGCAGTTGAATTCCCTGTAAAGAAGATTAAGTTGAACTCCCTGTAACTGGCACATCAGTATTGTCATGTCTGAATTTATGCTTGATTTGTTCCTGTACCTGGAAGTCGCTTTGGACAAAAGCTTCAGCCAAATGAATAAATGTAAATGTAAGATATTGCAGACGCTGCGTGGACCTTAAATTCTGCAGCGTAGTTCCAAATCTTGGACGTGTGGACTCATTTGAGAATCTGAAATCATTCATTGAAGACAACAAGCTGCAGAACACAGTGATCCCATGCATGCACATCTCTCATACCCTTCCTCAGCCCACAGTCAGCTGGGATTGGCTCCAGCTTCCCCTCAACCCAGTTTGGACAATGAAAAGTTTCACTGTATGGGTCAGGTAGTGCAATAATGACACAATATATTCAAACTGTACACTAAAACTTGAAAAATACATATACATGGATCTAGGCAAAGAATCACTTATTGGTATGATGCCCTGTAGCAAATACTAACTGAAAACTAGATTCAAAAATCCTTCCTATTTAAAACATTTACTGATGCTGAAGCACTTCAAGTCACATTAAGTGAAAGTACTTGGTTATATACTTATATCCGGGTATAGATGACACTGGACTCCTCATAAACAAACGCTGTATTTCTCTGTAATGTCCGTCCACGTGCCTTTAGTCCCAGTGTCCACATATGTATCTATCCCTTAAGGGCCCACACTTCTCATATGGTTGAAACTGGCGTCTGAACGCGTGGTCCCTGCCTACACCACTTCTTTATGGTGGGCATTTAATAACAGGGATCCTGCTGTCTAGCGTAAGGTTGCTTAATTCAGAGACTTTCACACAGCTGGTGCGGTAATATTAGCTAAACACCACTAGCGCGCACAGACGAGGCAAAACTGCCTTGTTCGAATTTTTCCGTTCCACCTTAAAACGGTGCAGCAGTTCTATCGCACAGCCTGTGCAGCTGCCTGCGTTCCGCTGCGGGCCTATTTAAGGTGGAACGGAAAAAATCGCACAAGAAATCAACTTCGTCAAACAACAGTTAGCGCGTTAGCCTGTCAAGTGGTGGTTTAATAACGCTTGCGTATGTTTTCACATGGACTCTTGAACTTATTTATCAAGCATTCGCGATGTTTCACTTTTCGTTTCACTTAAAAGGAGAAACATTAAACGTTGTGTTAGCAAGCTAGTCGTCAGCGCTAGCTCATTCCGACCCAGCGGCAGTGCTGCCAGCGGCGGAGACTAACATAAAAAACGCACACGAGAGCAATAGCAGCAGGCAAAACGCAAAAATAAAACAAAAGGGGAAATACTTACCACTCGACCTGTGCTGGCAACTCAGAATGTGCGGTGTAGGGGACATCTCTGGGCAGATTTAGGTCATGTTGAAGGCATGCACGTCCATTCCGCTGCTCCCGACCAGTCCGCGGCACAACACGGCGGAGAGAGAAGTCCTCTTCTGCTCTGAGATGAGCCAGAGATCGAGTGAGTGTACGCGAATTAGAAACAACCACAACGCGCTGCTTTCACTTTTGTTTGGGGGGGGGGTTCAAGCTTGTGGAGAATGTGGTGCCGTTTTCCGCGAGGACACCGCACAGCTAGGAGAAGCTCCGCAGGGTTTAGCCATCACGATCGCGGAGTAGAGGAGAATTCAGGGGGAGATCGCAGATCGCAGCCGCTTGCTTGCTGTCTGGTCCGGGGAGGAGCAGCTGGAAATGCGACACTGACTACTGTCGGCGGGGCATGAGAATCAACTTTTACCCCAGAGTCCCGTCAGCTACGACGTACACAAAACACACGAAGTGGGCGAAAATAAAAAAAACTGCACGATACATCCAATGTTTCTTCTGAATTCATGAGATATTTTCCGTCGGACGTTGTTGTGAGGGCCTCAACCACAAGAACATTAAAACGCCAGGTACTGAAGTTTGATTCTGGATCACAAATCCTACTCCAGGTCAAGCCTCAGATTTCAGAGGGAGCTCATTCACTCCAGGAATCCTCAGTCTGTGCACCCTCCTCCACTCAGTACCTGACACTGGGCCTGGTGACCTTAGGCTCATGTGCGGCTGCTCCATCCCATTCTAGTGTCAGTGCTTTTCTGTGGGTAAAAGCTGTGTGCGCACAATTCAACACCTCTATCAGGTATTTAGATAGCTGAATCCACTCATTAGTAAAGATGGACACATTTGGACACAGGCTGGGGAAACACATGGAGATAGAACTGATTTTTAGGCCCAAAGGAAAGAATAAATACTTTCCAACATCAAGATTCAAGATGTTTATTCATCACATGCCTAGTTCTACACATACAACAAGCAGTGAAATGCATCCTGATCCACTGGAGACTGTGCAGGAATAAGCTATAATTAAAGATTATTAGGCTAAAAACTTAACACTAAACTTAAACTAGATTATCACACACAAGTAGAAAGATAGATAAATAAGATTGAGCAGCTATAACGCAAGCAGTTAAAAAAGAAACGGTCCAGAAGAACCAGAGGTGCAAACATCAGGAGAGTGAAAAATACTACTGCCAGAACAGCAGCACAGATAAAAACTGTGTGCAGATGTACAGTGTCCAGTGTTATTATCTGTAGATTGGCGAAGTGCACAGATTACAATATAAAATTAGCCTTAAAAAAATATCCATGAATATAAATATAACTAATAACGAGCCTCTTCATTCGCCAACGCAAAGTCAGCTGGAACAGAAACTAGACAAAATGAATGTCAATGAAGCTCTTGCACACATTCAATTAAATTCTTTATTTTTCTTTCTTTTTTTGTAAAATATCATGAGGATACAGTCTTAAAAATATTCTGTTAGAAGCACCTATGTTTTAGGTATATTATTTACAACATTATGGATTCCCTGGTTATCAAAATAAACAAAATGAACGATTGTAAAGGTATGACTTAAAAAGCAAACATTTTCTTTGTTTTCCAAATTCAACCAACAGATAAAGCCAGGACTAAGAAACATCTGCAAGCTGAAGCGCACATAATGACACAGAAAACGGAAGAGAGCATTTTTACTTGCGCCCATAAACGTAAAAATGTTTTCAGACCTCTGCTTGAGCTCTTATTAGCTGTTCAACAGCTACCTCTTTCAGGCAGAGAACAGAACTTCGCTTTAATGAACCCTGCAGTGCATTTTCATTTAATACATTGATGGCGAGTCCAAGTCTCATTCTACAGTGCAGTTAGAGGTCAAAAGCGTGCACATAACCGTTATGCATGCAACTGTAACATATGAAAATAGTTTTTCATTCTTTTTTTCTTTCCATTTTTTTTTTAAATAGAAAAACCCACACATTTCATGAAAATAGCTTTGTGTTAGGTACAAACTAATCATTTTCAAACTCTGAAAATACTCATTGATCACTACAAAGCCTTTCTTTTCCAACTCAGTTTCTAATCACAGCTTTTGCCTGCGTTCCCCCACCTCTGAGACCTAAAACCAGAATGGATAAGCCCTCTGTTGTTCATGTTTGCAGATGGAATCACATTGACTGAGATGAAAAAGATATAGAGCTTGAGTGCTGGGTTATGAATTATAAGTCCACTTACTACTACTGTACTACAAAATGTAAATGTATGGTTATACAGTAGACCTAGAGCAGCAGAGAAGCTCCTGATGGTCAGTGAACCTCTCCAAATCATCCATTAAATGCAAACCAATAATACATCTCTAACAATCACCTGATCTTTATAACAGCGACCTGCGCTGGTTTTAACAAGCAGACTCCATGGTCAGTCCCTGATAAACCTCCATAGTCTACTCATACAAGAGTGCCCACTAAAATGGTCTGATCTCCACATTTCAGATGGTCCAAGATACTGGGTGGCAGGGGAAACTTGGGCAAAACTCACACTAGCATAATAAAAAGTAGATAGAAATAGTACACCTCTACAAATGGTATGTCTGTTAATATAGTATAGTATATATATAGTTAGGGGTGGGCTATATGGCAAAAAGATCATCACAGCATTTGTTATAAATACTGTAGAAAAATACTGCTTTCATCAGTCATTTGTTACTATGCAGTTACTCAAGTGGCAGTTTTGTCCTGGCTCTCTATATTGTCTAAAATGTTTAAAATATACATTTAGTTGTTCAAATGCTCTAGTAGTACTACTGATGATGCCTAGGAATTATCACAATTACACTAACCCATCATATTGCCCACCCCTGTGCATAATATAATAAATAGTAGTTTCCCGACCAGGGAATAAGCCTCATCCTGGACTGCCCAGGAATCTGAATGGATAATGCAAATACAGTCCATGAATAGGGTTAATCCCCGACTGGGAAAATCGATCCATGAGGTTTTGAAAGCTCAGATGCAAGTTACATCAGTGACTGCTAAAGAGGACTTTGACTGGCAACTTTTCATGCATCTCCTACACCAGGGGTCATCAGTTATGATTCTGGAGTCCAGTTTGCAGATGTTAATGCTGGAACACACCTGATTCAGCTGCTCAGTTTAACCAGATTTAATAAGTATAGCAGAGAAACTGAGCTGTGTTGTTATGTGGCTCTCCAGGACTACAACGGATGACCCAGGGATGTCAAACTCCGGTCCCGGAGGCCAGTGTCCTGCACAGTTTGATGATTTCCCTGCTCAGACACACCTGGTCAACTCACCTGTTAATGGTCAGAATGAGTCAGTGTGTTTGAGGAGTAAAACTACCAAACTGTGCTGGATACTAAGCCTTCAGGACCGGAGTTTGATACCCCTGACCTACACTAAAGTCCAGAATCAGCTTTCCACACCCTGTTCACATACACCATGGCATTCCATATACCATCCTCTGCTATAACCACCACAAGCACAATGACAAAGTGCATCACCCAATTACCTGAATTCAATCAAATCTCAATCAAATAGGTCTACAACTAAAATGGTCAATAGTGTGAGATACAACAGTCCCAGAGGGGTGGGAAGGAAACCAGTCTCTCCAGTACCCATAGTCCACTGAGTGTTTTCAAGCACAGTCATAGAAATCTAAATTAGTGCAGACGTAAGGCTACTTTACATAAAGACACTGCATATACAAGACGGCAGATGACCCGTATAGAATTTTTGCACACACCACTATGTCTGCAGCCTCAGTAACACAGCTGGTGTTGAAGATGGCCAGAAAATAGAATAGTATTTTCTTTAGCAAACTACAGGATCTTGCAGAACAAATCAAGCTTGAAGTGATAAACAGGCAACACTCTTTACTCCAATCTGACCTTTAACTCACACAATGCCACTAAGAATGCTTTCATTTAGCAAAGGAACACTGCACAGATTAGACCCTGACTTATGTTAAAATGTTGATTAGAAAGACGCTAATACATAATGTAGCTTGTTCAAAATGCAGCGGCAAGAACAAAATGTAGAAACTGCAGTGAAAGGTTTGCTTCAGTGTGGATTGATTTTAAATAAATTCTATTGTATTTTTAAAACAATGCTAATTTCCTTTCCTTTTACTTCTAAAAGACTGTTTTTCTCAACTGCATTTCAATGTATACATTGAACTGTATAACTGCAGTTCAATGTATTCAGGTCCTGACACACAACAATAATCAATTTCTAGATGAAGATTTCAGCTCCAAAATCCCTCTAAAATTCAACAATGCACTTCAAAGAAATCACACATTGCAAACCATGTGAAAGGGTCTGACAACAGGTTTGTATCCTAATGATATGAAGCATCACTGCATTCTGTGATCTAGCACTTTCATACATTTCGGAATGTATCTCACATAATACATTCTCAGTACATCCGAGTCAAGGCCATCTTAGCACTTATAAAATCCACCCAGCAACACCCATTCATTGCCAGACACCGATTTCTGTTTGGGTGTTATTTAACAACTGCATGCATAACTTTTTGGGTTATGTTGGTACACAATTTTATACACTGAAAATGTATAAAAGTGCTAAATTATTACCAAAATAAAGAACAAGATCACTAAAATTGACTTGTGCTGACCTGAAAGAAACCAATATCACTGTACAATGCACAGGAAAAGCAAACTCTGAAAAAAAGTGAAGGATGAGAAACACTGCAACTACGCATTTTTTCTGAAAAACATGAAAGCTGGTTAAAAAAAATGGAACTAATAAAAATCTCAAGCAAAAGACACTCAAACAGAAGGCAAACGAATATAGCAGACTGAAATATCCTGTGGCTTCAACAAATGACTTAACCTGCTGAATGACAACGCTTTGGTGCATTCCATCAGAAATAGGCTTCTCTTCCTTAATTTATAGACTTTTATACGAATACATTTATATACATGTACATCTAGACTTACTCTGTTAAAAAATAAACTTCATAGTATACACACTATTTGTTACACAAAATATGTAGTCCTTTGAATATGGCCTTGTTCAGGAGTGGGTATGTGCAAAGGCAGGCAAGGGAGCAGTAAGAAATGCATATCACAGTGACGGGAAAAATCTGACTGCATTCTCCGGTTCCAAACGCACAAATTCCACTAGACACAAGCAAATCACAAGAGGGATAGCTATTAGACACGAATGCATCAACATGTGTCCATTCGGATGCAAATTACCTCTATGAAAAATCAGTTCATGCAACTGCAGTGCAACAGCATAAGCCATCTTATATTAGCAGAGCTGCAGCTTTTATGTCAGTTGGGGAAAGTCAGGGAGAGCACAGGGGATGAACTGAGCTCCAGTGTACCAGCTCAGTCTGACACACAAACAGCGGCACGAACACAAACTGCAATTATACACTGCCATGGTCACATCACAATTTTAGAACACCACCTTTGTGCTTCACGTGAAGCATAAACCAAAAAAATGGTTTATAAGAAAATGTGTTTGTTTCACAGCCAAAAAAAAGATAATTTTCCAGACACTTTGGTGCAATTAGAATCCAAGTCAAACGTCATTTTTAGGGACAGCAGACTAAACATAATCAATGCCTTATTATGTAGCATCAAGGCAAATTTAGATTGATGGTGAAGCCCTGAAAGTCACTCTGGATAAGTGTGTCTGCCACAAGCTTTAAATAGAAAGGTAAAACTAGAGAACAGTGTCACTGGACAACCAAGTTTCAGGTTGGAATGAATAAATACTCTTTTAGTACAAAGCATAAGCTTTAAGATCAGTGACAAACAGTGACACGGTCAACTTGGTCATACTCATATTTGGCGATTCTTATTCAGCGAGAGCATAAAGAAACTTGGCCCGTTTTCCAGGGTGCTCACTTGGGAGTGCAGGGCAAATACAAAAGGAGCATCTCCAATCGCAGATTTTCAAGCAATGAGACTCCTTCCCAGTGAGCCAGTATCACATGCGTGATGCCTTTGTGTGAGTCTGTAATCTGAAGTGCATTTGTTTACATGCAATAAGGATTTAGACAAGCTAATGCCTACATTTTCTTTTGCGTCACAATAGAAATCTCAGTAAGTGCCTGGTGTTCAGGGGAAAAAAACAGCTGGACCACTTGTTCATCAAAACATTTTTGGTCCCATTCAGGAATCTGTTCAGCAGTTTTCAAGCCTATAGGCAGTGGGGACTGAGGAGAAATTCCACTGGAATGCCTTAAAGACATTACAGAGATTCTATTGGAGGACAGTCATGCTTCTTTCCATTTTCTCCTGAATACTAAAGCTTCCATTCATCCTTCTGTTCCCCTTATCGCCATCGCTGTTCATTTGAGTCGGTCAGAGCGAAAGGAGTCTTCCACAGCAGGATCGGCTAGCATCAGATCTCCGTCAGTGAGCATGCCAAGCCCATCTAGAGCCAGTGGGTCCATCCTGAGTGGGTCATCCGAAGTAAAAGGGTCCACCTCAAACCCGGGCACGCCAGATAAAGCACTGGTGATCTCCTTAGACAGACCAGGAGGAGAGTCACCTGCGGAAGACAGGCAGAAACGATTGCATTATATGAAATAATGCAAACATATTTAAAACAAACCATAATATCTTAGGAGTTTACCAAAATTTGTTGAAATATTCATTCCTCTTCTTACTAAATGGTCACTGTAGTTTTATACTACTCCAACTGCCTTTTTGGAATGAACCTTTATTAACATCTTGTATAGAGTAATCATCAGCTCACCCTGCCACACTACTCTACCTGACGGTGTGTGTTAAGAGTTTGAAACACTCCTGCACACTTTTTTGGAGTGCAAGAGAGTTAGGATTGTTCAGACCTGGCTGTTTTGGTTTAATTAAAGAAACCCTGATCCTGGCCCAGTTGTTCTGTTAGTGCCTAAGATGATCTGCCTCCAAACAAACTCCATTGTGGTTTAAGCATAAACACAATACAATCTAAAGACCTAAGATTTTTACAGTCATGTAGAAATTTCAGACGATGTAACTTTTCATACAGTTCCACTTTAAATGGTACAGCAGTTGAATTTTGGTGCTTCCTATTCAGACTGACAGCTATATTTGTTGTTTTGACACTGGTGGGCCTGCTTGCAATTATAGAACAGATAAGTTTTGGTTTTAAAACATGGTTGAGGCACCCTTAAAGCCATTATAAAATCCCCTCTCTATCACACAGCACTACAGGGATTGTGGATTTTATATCATATAAAACCATGGTAATGCAGGACCTTTGGGGTTTACTGCTCTAGAATATCATGAGACATGAATGGAACAAACAAGCACAGGTAGATAGACATAGTATGACTTTGTTTACTTGTTTATCTTTGTTAAATATGTAACATACCAGAAGCATTACACATTCCTGGTTAGGGTCACACCCACTATTAAAATGACACTAAACAACAGAGCCATGTGCTTACTACACAAGCAAATGCAGACTCATGGATATTCACACTGTACAAACTTTAACCTGCAACGGTCTGTGACAAAACATGCCTGATGTCAAGATCCAACAATACAAAGCAAATTAGAAAAGTATGCATTTCATAGGCAAAAAAACGGGGCATGATAATTTCTTCTAGTTGTTTTTACACCAATATGTACAGAAAGAGAAAGATGACAAAAAAAGAAAACAAAACCCATGTTTAATCATTTTCATGTTCTCTATCCATAGCCTCTCAGCTGTCTATAGAGAATCAGCACCAAGGTGAGAGCACCCTCAGTCCATATCTGCAGATTTCTTTACCAATAACTGCTTTTCAAATGTTTACTTTTAAATTTACTTTTTGTCACCATTACTGCTTAAAAGCATTTTTGACTTGTCGTCAAAGGGCTTGTGCTGCAAGGTTCAGTAAATGTTAAGTATGTTTGAAAAAACTGAGGTGTCCAAGACGGTCACAGACTGGGAGAACTGTGACAACCACTACATTCCCCTCACGGTCACATATATGCAAACAGTGATGGTGTGTTAAATGTATTATTCAGATTAATATGATAATGTGAAATTTAGATAAACATACATTCTGAAAACATTTAAATAATACAAAATTTAGGCACAGAATTATTGAACCAGTACACCACAACTCACCAGTCAATATGATGTTGGGTACAGCATGGCGTCCACTGCCATAATTCTGGTTAGGATTGAGAAACTGCTGCTCTGTAGATTCTAGAAGATCTAGCACCCCCTGGTGGCTCGAATAAGAGCCATCATGGCCTTTACCAACGGTCCCAGAGCCCAGATTGTGGTTAAAAGACAAACCCTCCACCTGAGAGTCAACGTTAAACTGTAATACAAAAAATATACAAAACTGTATGTCCAGAAATGAAAAAGAGCTTATAATACATTAATAAGTCAGAGAGTTTCTTTTTAGTGTTTTATAATCATATATGTATAAAAGGCAGATTCAACACATTCCATCAAATTATCCATTTAATTTAGTCCAATTTCATGGACCATACAGCAATGTCTTACCTGCTGAGAAAGGTTCTGGTTTTGCCTGCCAGTGAGTTGAAGACCCAAGTAGGGATCATCCAGCAAAGAGTTCAGTAATAATGACTCCTGCAACAGCAGAGACTAAAATTAAAACCAACAAATGCAGCATCAATTCAGTTAGTCTCTATCGAGGGTTAAAAAATTTACAAAAGTCAGTTCTTTTGTAATCACTCCAAGATTGAGGTCTAAGAGGTTTTCTTTAAGTCAATTTATCCATGCTGTATGCCAGAGAGCTCGCTGAACCTGGAAAAAAAAACCTGATTTCCGTAAGGGAAAATAAAGTAATCTCTTCTCTTAATGGGTAACTATTCAGCACATTAATTCAAGTGTTCATGGGGACAGTCCCTTTTTCTTCAGCTTGAGAAACATGCTGTGAATAAAGCGTTAATGTCAGACACCAAAGTCTGTGGTATAAACAAAGGCTGTGCAGCTCAGAACTTGGCATCATATTTCTGCACAAAGAAGGCAGGAAGCAGCACCTATTCATCTGGCTATAAATAAATGCATTACACACAAAGGTAAAGTACTATGATTGAGTAACACCTCATTGCTCCTTTTAGATGCATTCAGCACAAAAGTTGGAGGACCAGGCAAGAGAGGCGATCTACTCATTTAAAAGTTCATTTGGACAACAGGGTTTCAGAAGATTTGTCTATAGCAACAGGTGAGAGATGAAGTAACAGACATATTGGACTAAAAAGTGATGTTCAAAATGAAACTAAAGCATCTTATTGAGAAACAGCACTGAATGAAAAGTATAAAGAGGCTTAGGTGAATGTAAATCTGACCACATCCTTCTTTAAGACTGGATGGAAAGAGGCGCTCGCTCTTAACTGTAATTACAACAATCTTCCATCTTTGGCTCAAATCACAAACTCAAGCAAGAACCAGACTGTTACACATGGAAGTGCAGATGCAATTTCTTATCACTAAGAAACATCATCTCCACAACTAAACTAAACCAACCAAAAAACATAAACTGTTTTTATATAGTGTGTAGTAGTTTATACAGTATATAGTTTAAACAGTGCCTTGAAAAGGATAGGGGGGAAAAAAGCATTTACATAGAAAACCATAGATGAATTTAAAATTTACCACAAAACAGGAAGTAGTTCATAAATCAGAATGACTTTAGTGGGGTAGCTAGAGTCTAATATCCAGTAGGAGGACAAGCTAGTGGCATTTTTACTGGAAATTATTTACAGTCAAGCTGTACAAATTAGGCTTCATAGAGAAAAAGTGGAGAAGTCACTCACATTGTAAAGTCCGAGGTCGCTGGCTAGCGACTGGCTGATCTGCTGGAGCTGAGGGAGGCTCTGGTTCTGCTGTTCTTGCTGAGCAGGTTGCTGATCTACCTGGCTGCTGACCTGTGTCTGCATGTCTTGTTCTTGCATGTTCTGTGAATTTACTGGCCCATGGCCCGTGTCTACGGCACTGCTGCGGTTCTGGTTTGGTGGGAGGTGGGCGCCTTGCCGCTGAAGCTGTTGCTGCTGCTGCTGCTGCTGCTGCTGCTGCTGCATCTGAAAGTTCTGTGTTTTACGCAGATTCTGCATGTTTTGCATGTGCAATTGGATGGCCTGTGACTGCAGCGGAGTCTGCAGGCGATGTGTGTGTGCATGTGTGTGGCATTGTGGTGGCTGGCTTGGTTGCTGCTGCTGTAATTGTTGGTGCTGGCCTGTAGGTTGAGTGGGCTGTGGCGAAGAGCAACCCTTCTGGCCATCAGTACACTGGGCTGGCTGAGACTGGCTATAAGGATATGGCGGTAACCTCTGGTCCATCATTAGCTTGCTGGTATCCAGCGGAACACCCTGAACAAAAGCAAGAAGAGGTTCTTGTACCATTCATTACAATTTATTACAGTACAAATGCCTGTGTTCTGTGATAATCTATGTAGGCATCTTGAAAAAGTTCAGCATTTCTTGAGATTCTTTAAAAATCATACAATGTGATTTTCCTGGATTTTCCATTCTGTCTCTCACAGTTGAAGCAAACCGATCATGAACAATACAGACCTCTCATCTTTTAAGTGGGACAACCTGTAGAATCGGTGGCTGCCAAATACTTTTTTGCTCCACTGTATACATTCATTACACATACAGTGAAATATGTCAAGCCTTTCTTTATTAAAATTTCAATGATTATGGCTTACAGATAATAAAACTTAAAATTGACTGTCTCAGAATGGACCAACACCAGCAGATAACATGGCCCCCCAATTATCAGACTGTGGAAACTTATAATATGAGCAACAAATAATATGCAAAAAAAAAAAGAACTTTGGACACTGAGCAACAGTCCAGGCCTTTTTCTCCTTAGTCCAGGTAAGATGCTCTGTTGTCTCTGGTTCAGGAGCGGCTTGACACAAGAAATGCGACATTTGTAGCCCATGCCTAGGGTTCGTCTGTGCGTAGTGGCTTGTGATGCGCTGACTCCAGCCTCAGTGCACTGGGACAACCAGCTTCTTTAGCAATGACCTTTTGTTGCTTACCCTCCTTGTGGAGAGTGTCACGGACTGTCTTCTGAACATCTGTCAGCATGATTGAGTAGCATGACTTTGCAAGATTTAACTTGTTCACATTATTTTCATTTTCGGAGACTGAATTTTGGGTTTTATTATCTGAAAGCCATTATCATCGAAATTCCAAGAAATAAAGGCTTGACATATTTCACTCTATGTGTAATGAATCTATATAATATATGGATTTCACTTTCTGAAAGGAATGTCAAGAAATATTGAACTTTATGATATTCATTTTTTTTTTTAGATGTACCTGTATATATTTACTCTGATCATGTGAATTTGGTAGCATCAGTACCAAATCATACTACAACAAAGGCAGCATCAAATGGGTCAAATTAAAGAGTTACATGAATTTTAGTGTAGTAGTAACATAACCTAAACAAACCTATTCTTCACTTTGTCAGAGTTAAGAGTTGCCAAATTTAACAGAATATGGTCACTGTGAAGCAGAAACATCTAGGAATAAATAATCACACCCTGGCTGCAGAGCTGTAGTGTGCATAAGCTTTCATATAAATATTTGGCGACTGATTACAACACCCCACAACAGGCTTCTAAACTGCCACTGGAAGCAAAGCAACATCAGAAATGTTTATCTGACGGTTAATGGAATGGAACTGGACATACAAAAAGTGGTCTCTGAAGAAGTGAAAACACATCCTCTGCTATGATGAAAAGGGTTTTGCCATCTGGCAGTCTGTAGTGTGCATGAATTTACTAGTTATATAAGAATGCTTACTACCCAAATGCATAAGACCAGCTGTGACATTTGGTGGAGGAAGGATAAAGGATTAGGGCTGTTACTCTGTCACCTTATCTTCAGTGAAGGAGAATCATAATGCTACAGTATACATGGCCGATGGAAATGATTGCACACTTCCAACATTGGTTGTCATGCTTCCTTGCACAGTAGCCACAAAGGGAAGACCTACCCCATAATAAAGACTATGGCTTAGGAAGATCCTGAACAACTAAGTATCTGAATACTTTTGGACATGTATGAAATATAACCAAATCTCCTACTACACATGTTCATCAGACATTTCTCCCTCAGGTTCTAACAAAATAGGTTCTTTACCTGTGTGATGGCAGACAGAGTGGAGGAGATGGTAGGAGAGAACTGTTTGGAGAGATGCCTGCGGCATTCAGGGCCAATGGGCAAGCTGAGGGGAGAGAGTTGGGTTCGTCTCCGAGGGGAGGTGCTCAGCTGTGGCTGTACCTGGCCAGGTAAGAGAGGAGGGTACGAACTCAAACAAGGGCCTGACCCACCCACTGCACTAGTTGCTGACTGGAGAGACTGTCCACTTAGGGAAGAGTTACTCAGTGAGGACTGCAAGGATTGGCTGCTGAGGGAGGATTGCAAAGAAGGGGAGGAGCTAAGAGAGGACTGCAGGGAAGGGTTGCTAAGTGATGACTGCAGAGAGGCGGAGCTAAGGGAGTTGGGGAAAGAGTGGCTGCTCAAAGATGACTGGATATTTGGGTTGCTAAGTGATGACTGAAGGGAGGGATTACTGAGTGTGCCCTGTAGAGATGCCAGGAGACCTACGGGGTTAGGGCAGAGAAAAAAAAGAACAGACCATTATATGGATAAAAAAAATAAAAATAAAAAAAATTAAAAAAAACAACAACTTAATAATATCAACCTTTTCTGAATACACGCTCAGAATTAAACCAATTCCAACAATTTTTTTTTTTTTTATATATAGCTTTTTATATTTATTTGGCTTCTTCCTTGCATGATCGAGCTTTAACCTGCATTTTGAATGCCATGGTGAATGCAGCAATTTCCATGAAAGATTCATGCCTGTTTTAAATGTGAGCGCTGTCTGAGAGCCAGAAGATTGTAGACACCCAGTATTAATTTTGGGGCTTCTCCTGTGTGCACAGATAATTCTCTAGATCAGGGGTGTCCAAATTCGGTCCTGGAGGGACAGTATCCTGCACAGTTTGGTAGTTCCCTTCCTCAAACACACTCCCCGAACCTGGCAATTAACAGGGGAGTCTTACCAGATGTGCTTGATCAGGGAAATCACCAAACTGTGCTGGAAACCGGCCATTCAGGATCGGAGCTGGACACCCCTGCTCTAGATTCTCTTAAGCTTTTGATTATATTATATACTGTAGATGATGAGATCTTCAAAGTCATACTTTTACATAAAGGAACATTTAAAATTGTTGCAGACTGTGAACCAGTTCCCATCTTTACTTTTCTTCTGAGAGACTGTACCGCTGTAAAATGCTCTTTTTTATACAATCATGTTACTGACGTGCTGCTGATTAATCTTATTAGTTGTAAAATGTTCCTTCAGCTGTTTCTCTTTAGTATCACTACTTTTCCAGCCCTTCATAGCTTTCATCAAATTCAAAATGTGCTGATATTTTTCATGTAATATTTTAACATTTTGTGTTTTCTATGTTCCATTGTAAATAAGATATTTGAGATTAGCAAATTTCTTTACATTTCACAGTGTGCCAAATTAATTGAAATTTTGGCTATAAATCAAAATTTAAACCCATTAGTTACACAGTTAATAAAAGTGATGTTTTTAAAAAATCATTGTTGTGTAACTGGTAATATTGAACTCCTTTTATTTTAAAAGGCAACCAAACAAATAAGGGACCAAGAAGGTTTATTCATTGTTAAATGTTAAAAGGGAACCTCCACTGACTGTTGTTTTAACCATACTGCTTTGAAAAGGCAAGTGAGAGTAGTGACACTGCCGCATCCTGTGTGGTGAGCAGAAATCGCTGTATGGAGATAAGACTAGCTGTTACTTCCGATTACATGCACACCCAATCCTTCCAGCTATCAGAAAAAACTCCAATGTGGACGGCATCTCGGTAACCAATTTACTCATATGTACCCCTCAAAATCACGTAAAGAATTTTTGATTTCTGAAATATTTTCTTCTCATACTTCAGAACTTTTACAGTAGCCCTATTTAATAAACATTTTTTTCCTTTTCCATTCACTCTTACACACACCTGGAGAGTGGAAGGCATTGGTAGAATTGATGCCAAGTTGAGTGAGGGTGGAAGCCAGGTTGCCAGTGCTGTTGCCCCCACTGAGGGAGGGGTAGCCAGGCTCATCAGGGTCAAGTGGTGTTGGCAGTGGGGAAGGGAAGTGCAGACTGGACAGGTCAGGCAGGGAACCCCCCGTATTCAGTGCAGACGGGACATGAGGGGCACTGGACTGCTGATCTGGTGATGGGAATATGCTAATATGTTTTTGGGGGGAGAAAAAAAACACAGTGTAAGTGCTAATCTGTGCAAAAAGTGAAGATAAGGGATAGCTACAGTTTATAAAAAGCAAGTTAATCAAAATGATTTTGACTGGGTTTAAACAAAGAACATAAGAGGTGGGTTTCCTTTGCAGTTTTGTGCAAAGTACAAGTGATTTTTATAAAAAGTCACCAAAACAGCATAGAAGTGTCTGTGTTTTCATTAAGTATTATTAAGCAATTAAAGCTGCACTTCCGTTAATATGATCTCTTGCATTTTGACAGTGATTCTAATTACATCCGATACATTAGAGTTTGATCAAAGCAAATGGGGGCATGTGATGCATGTAGTGCTACCCAGCAGATCAGAGTTCTGTCTGCAGCAATTTTACAGAAGATCCTGTGACTTAAATGTGAAGAAGTATTTCTGTTTATATTTCCCTAAACAATATTTGATCAAACAGTGAGAAAAACACCTCTTGCAAGTGTAAAAATTAATTTGCTATATAGAATTTCAAACTGTGCATTAAGCAGGTTAATGGAAACACCCCTGAAGGGTGAACTATTCTATAAACTTACGTGATTCCAGGGACTTCACAAGATTTTGGTCGCGAAGATAATATAGGTAACTGTATAAAGGAAAGAAAAGCTACAATTATCTACACAAAATGTACCCTAATGTAGCAACCTTACTTTGTATAGCACCCTTTTCAAACTTAAAGGTCAATTCACTACTCCATTATGCCAATTTAAGTACCACTAGATAATGCAACAAGAATACAGGGGGTCCTTGAGTTATGTCACACTTGAAATGATTATTTGTGGTTACATAGCTGGCTTTTTAAAAATGCGCATATTTACTGTCATATAAGGTAGGTATTAAAATGCAGCTGAACGCCTACTTCCATGTTTCCTCAATGATAGGCCGCGACTTATACATTGACTTTGCAAACTTGGTGTTGGGTGTGGCTTGCTTAAATAGGGAGGCCAATCAAAAACATGAAAACACATTAGCTAAAAGTATAATTCAGTGCACAAAAAGATGACATACCCAAATGATTAGCTGAATTTAAATGTACTGTTTACTACAGCAATGAACAGTTTGAAATGCAATGCAAAGCAAAAACTGATCAGTGATGGGTCAGTATAAAACGCAGAACATGTAAAGGTAACATATGCAATGGCGCTTTCCCATGCTCGCAGGCCCACTACCTTGGCTTAGGGGGGCTAAGTGGCAGCGTCATTCAGGGTAACTCCCTAACTTTGAATGCGAACAATAGCGAATGCGAACCTGCACAGAGACTCACTCAAAAGCAGAATTCCATTTTGGGACCAATTACTTTATTTATTTTACTCTCAGCACAGAGGCCAATTTCTGTTCTCATTGGCAAGCTTCTCCAACACGTGCTGCTCACCCATGATCTCTCGCTAACTCTCTGCTAAAAAACAACGCGCTTTCAACCAGTTTTCTGGACTGCCCACCCATTCCCCACTCTGCACTGCACAGTCCATAATGCATTGCTCCCCCCACAACACACGACTGGAAATTGAAAACAAACAAGTTGTCTCTGCACATATCTGTCACGCATCAATGTCGATTATCCGTCTACGTCTAAATTCTCCAGTATAAAATTAGCTCTCAAATGCAAAAATTATTAGGCTTACCTTTCTTCAAATTGGTTTCCATAAACGTTAATTGCAACCTGTGCTGCTCTTCTGTCTCAAATGTTGGACATTCGTTCATATCGGACATTACAGACGATGCCTGGAGCTTAAATTCTGCAGCGCAGTTCTTGTATTATGGGATAAGTAATAAGTTCAATATTTTATTAATTTAATTGTTTATGCTCAATTATGGTATAATGTCACTACTGGTATAGAGCTGTAAAGGTCTCCAGGGGTGTGTCAAGTTAGATGCCTTTACTTCAGATCCGTAAATTCAGTAATGCTGCGGCTAGTAACTTGGGGTGTCTCAACTTAGAGTTTTAAAACATAAATGAGCATTTTCTGTGGCTTATAGAATGGGGCGGCCTACAATGTGAGCTGGCCTTTTGTTGGGGAAATACGGTAGGTGGTTTACGGTAATACAGGACTGCCATGCATTGAGCTACATGCAGTGTGTGCGCGTGTGTGTGCAAGGAACAAGAGAAAGAGGGTGCTGTGCTATGGGCCGTTTATTGTTGTTATTGCTGTGATGTTTATGTTTTTTCATTGTTAATGTTGTATAAGAATTCATGCAGATTGGTGAGTGTGATGGGGGATTAATAGTGCACTGTGCTAAGCTACAGTCATTGTCACTTTTCCAGTGTGTTTACTGCTGTGGTGGTACTTAGTTTCATGCGCCTAGAGGACCCCCTTTATTATTTTAACGTTAATAACCAATAGGGGAAAAAAGAAAGAAAAGACAGCCCAGACTACCTTTTTAGTTTCCCATGGTTTCATGAGTTTTCCTTCATCTAAAACATTCTCCTCTATGGGAGGGACAGGGTATGGAAACACTATATAAACAGAGAAATAAGAATCAGTAACTGAGTACTTACATATTTAAACTATTTACGCACTTAAAACTGTATTCATACTATAAACAAATAAAATCCATTTATAATAACTTACTTCTCCGTCCTTCACTTTCAATCAAACCTACAATAAGAAGAGAATAAAAGGAAAGTGATGCATCAGCAATTCAGCAAAATTCACACAGCCATGCCTAGGATGCATCATCCTGGGTTAAAATTTTTAAAAGTAAGTTTATCCCATTACAGAGCATGACGCCTACCGGTACGTCGCCCCTGGGGGGTTAAGGTGTGTCCTGCACTGAATGGATCGCCAGTAGGGGGATTCATCACACTGGTGTGGAGCGCAGAGTCCGAGTTTGTTCTAAGGTGCAAGAAACCGAGAAATCAAAGTGAAAGCAGCAGGTCACTTTATAGTGCTCAGTGGATTTGAATTGAGACCAGAATGTTGCAAAATGTCAAAATTCTAAATTTCAAAAAGTTTGATACAAATTCATATTATTAGTACAACACAATCTAAAAACAATAGTTGCTGTCAGAATACCAAATATGTACCAGTACTGGAATTATATACAATTTACTACTGAAAATCTCCATTTAGTCTCCATCAATGATTGTTTAATTAGGTCTCCATCAATTAAATATA